>OX632358.1:1475887-1835036 GCA_951751655.1 Ophion costatus | reverse complement strand
ATGTTACGGCCCTTCAGAAATCACTGAAAAAATATAGAAATCTTTCTGCCCCTTTAATATTTTTGCCGAGTGTAGTTGCAAAAATTCTGGGACTTCCATAAGTGGAATTTCGACGTTAGCGTAAAAAAAAACCGAAAACTGCACTCCATTGACGAGAAGGAGGAAAAAACGTCGGTCACGATACGAAACTGTTGCATAAGGTGAGCACTCCGAAGTAGCAGCGAATGGAATGATCGATGGAGTGTAACGACTATCGATGCATCCAGCAGGTCGTCTTCGCGGCGAAGCAACAAGTTGATGATCCGTCCTGGCAACAAAAAAAAAAGGATTGCCACGACGTGGGTCCGAAGCGAGAGAGGTGTCCTGCTCGTGGTAAGCTCCGGTGGGTTTTATATACACACGAGTCAAGTTATAGGAGGAGAGTTAGTAGTAGGGGATCCAACGACTCCGGTCACCCACTTCTCTCGGCTCGTGTCTTCGGCACGGCTCGTAGCTGGAGACCTTGAGACGCTGTTGAACAGGCAAAAGTCCAACAAGCAACGAAACATCCGTACCTCCGGTCTTTTAACTTACCGACAATGTCGTCGCGCTTCTTCTTCCTCGTTTTGCTCGTTACATTTGGTCATACGGGTCTCGTTTCGACGTGGCCGTTGGCCCTGCAACTGTGGCCCACGTATTACGGGCAAACCCAAGGAAACGATGTGCTCAACGCAGACAAAGACGCGCCGTCGATCGAGCCTAGGGGTGAGTTCAAAAAAAAATATCTTTAAGGCGTTACCCCCACTTGTAGCGCAAAAAAAAAGGCCCTTTTCATGAATTTTTTTAAAGGAAACTACAAAACTTTTTTAATCGATCAATATACCATCTTAAAGAACACATCTTGAAGAACTTTCAGTAATTTTTTTATTGAAAAATATTACATTGTTTAGTGGCAAATGGCCGTCAATGAAATAATGTTTTTATATACACGGTTTGCGGTGACCAACATTGCGGCGAAGTGGATCATCTGAAAAAAAAATGCGGATGGATTTAGTCAAATATAAGTATAAACTAGTCTTTGATCGAAGGATTTTAAAAAATATTCATTTTTCACAAAATGGCGGACAGTCAAAGTTAATGGTTCGATTTTAACGAAAAAAACGGCCGTTTTTTGGCTATAAAACGGCCATTTTTTTCGAAAAAAAAAAATCGAACGATTAAAGACTACATTTTTATGTATTAAATAAGCCT
The DNA here is from genome assembly GCA_951751655.1 of Ophion costatus. Lineage (NCBI taxonomy): Eukaryota > Metazoa > Arthropoda > Insecta > Hymenoptera > Ichneumonidae > Ophion > Ophion costatus. The sequence continues at coordinate 1,833,806 of OX632358.1, read as the reverse complement.
GCAAAATTTCAAGAAGATCGGTTCATTAGTGTTCGAGTAATCTTGGTCACCGACTTCAGAAATGCCATTTTGAGAAAAACGCGTTTAAAGTTTCAATTTCAGTTCTTCAATTCACGGATTCTTCTCTTTCAACGCTCATATCTCAGTCAATTTTGTTCGGATCGACTTGAAATTTTCAGGACATATTCTCAGATACTTATACTTCAAAAAAATGCAATAAAAAAAATCGATTTTTTCAAAATCGCAAGTGGGGGTAACCCCTTAAAGGATATCAGATCCAGGCTCACGTATATGTACGAAGGCGGAGGGGCTGCGCACGTAGGAAGCGACACTAATTCAACAGCCACCCTCAACTCGACCCTGGAATCCAACCAGATTCAAGGGAAAATTCCTTAAATAATTAGTAATGCAGGGCGGGTTTTATCGTTCAAGAGAGCGAGAATATACGACCGATCGATTCGAAACGGCCAGACGTAAATGAAACTTTTCTGAGTTCTTTTTTCATGTAATATTCGTACGTACAGACAGGTCACGTTTTATCGAGTGGTCGTTTATTTATACTTTGCCTTCGGATCTATCCTTTTGGGACCATCAACATTGAGAGTAATTACCACATCCCTTGAACAAATTCGAATCAATCCGCTTATCGTGGGGTCCCGATAAGATGAGAATCCCGAGGGTTCCGGAAAAGTCTTGAAAAACATAATAATACGATGAAAACTTTGCCAAATATACGTATACTGGCGTTTCACAATTGGAGTCTGCCAAAAATGGATAATGATAATGGACACTGATAATATTAATGATAATCTAACTTTTGCCATTTCTCATGGAACTTTTATTCCGGTACAAAATAAAATTTAAATAAAACTTCCAACCTGGTAGAAAATATAATAAAAAGTAAAACCTTTATCCTAGTAGAAAAGAAAATAAAGGTAAAACTTTCATTTTAGAAGGAAATAAAATGAGGATGAAACTTTTATCCCGGTAGAAAATAAAATTAAAATAAAACTGGCCTCTCCTTAACACAAAAACGCATAAAAAGAATGGTGCGTTTTGTTCAGCAGTACTGAACTTCTTCCCGGTCCCGGTCGAGGAGGAATGTCTGAGCGCGGACAAACGTCGTCAGGGAATATGCATGAACACGTACGAGTGCCGAATCCAGCAGGGAAAATCCCACGGTCCTTGCGCTCTTGGATTTGGCGTATGTTGCATCTGTAAGTCTGAGTCTGTTATTTTTTATTTTCGAGCAAACTGGTTTTGGACAGAAGCTGAATAAACGTACTTAGAATTAAGAATCGAATTTCCTACATCAAATATCTGTTAACGCGTTATCCCCACTTGTAGCGCAAAAAAAGGCCTTGTTCATGAATTCTTTTAAAGAAAACTACAAAACTTTTTTAATCGATCAATATACCATCTTAAAGAACACATCTTGAAGAACTTTCAGTAATTTTTTTATTGAAAAATATTACATTGTTTAGTGGCAAATGGCCGTCAACGAAATAATGTTTTTATATACACGGTTTGCGGTGACCAACATTGCGGCGAAGTGGATCATCTGAAAAAAAAATGCGGATGGATTTAGTCAAATATAAGTATAAACTAGTCTTTGATCGAAGGATTTTAAAAAATATTCATTTTTCACAAAATGGCGGACAGTCAAAGTTAATGGTTCGATTTTAACGAAAAAAAACGGCCGTTTTTTGGCTATAAAACGGCCATTTTTTCGAGAAAAAAAAAATCGAACGATTGAAGACTACATTTTTATGTATTAAATAAGCCTGCAAAATTTCAAGAAGATCGGTTCATTAGTGTTCGAGTAATCTTGGTCACCGACTTCAGAAATGCCATTTTGAGAAAAACGCGTTTAAAGTTTCAATTTCAGTTCTTCAATTCACGGATTCTTCTCTTTCAACGCTGATATCTCAGTCAATTTTGTTCGGATCGACTTGAAATTTTCAGGACATATTCTCAGATACTCATACTTCAAAAAAATGCAATAAAAAAAATCGATTTTTCCAAAATCGCAAGTGGGGGTAACCCCTTAAAACCCGGAGGGTGGGCAGGAGAGAAAGAGAATCCAAAAATCATTTATTCTTTCAACCCTTCCGCGTAATACATTCATTAATACTATTTATTTTCTGGCGTTATTTTAGCATTGTTAACATTTTTTAAATGCCTGCATATTCATACTACATTATGGTGAAAAGGCCCCGATTAAAAGTGTAGAAAAACTAAAGTGTCCGTCGTAGTATGCAAATGTTTCGTAAAGTTCCAACATCCGAAACCTCAAAGTGCACGAGCTGTCAGCTTTTTCACAAACATTCGTTTTTACATATACATGAATATGATAAATTTTTAAAATATATGCCCGGGCATATGCATTTTTACGATATACGTCACAGAGTACAGTTACTTGATTGCTTCGAGGTTTCGTCCACTGCGCGTCCTACATACCCAAGCCCGGCGAGCGCCTACCTAAACTTCACTGTGTGCTCCAAGAAAATACCATTTGAAATCCTTTTACTCGTACATACTGTGTTCGCGGAAATTATACGAACTGAGTACATGTTCGCGGAAATTATACGAACTGAGTACATCAGATTTGTAATGTGCAATAGTTTTTTAAATATTCTATAACAAAGTTACCACCCACGCATTTACAATGACAGTGATGATAAACAGTAGTGAGTTGTTGGCATAGACAAAAGTCACAACTAAAAAATAAGAAAACAATAGATTGTTCGTCCACTAGAAAAACTGTCTTAAAAAATGCTGTTTTGAGATAAGCATGACATAAAATTTTGAAAAAGATCAAAAGGGTTAAGAACTTTCACAATGAACGAAACGATTACAGGCTAATTTAGATAAATATTGACGTCACAGTGGCCTCACGAAGGTGTGAAAAAAAAATGTTATGCGTTTTTCTCAAAACAGCATTTTTTGTGTTATGACAGTTTTTTAGTGAATACGGGAAATGATGAAGAATTTTCTTGCATAATGAATGGAAAAGAATGTTTTTTTTTGCATAAACGAGAAGTCCTTTTTAAAATGAAGACACAGTTAGATGAAAACATTTTTCTACACAAGTACAAATTTTCAGCATTGTTATTAATTGTTATGAGGGAGCAACGGAGATCGCAATTAACTTCAGCGATAGCGAAAAAAAAATCCCATTACGTTTCATTTTGTTGTGTAGCTTTCAAAATATGGTACTTTTTATCCCAAGGACCTGTGCACCCTCGCAACTTTGATGACGCAGTAAAACCATTATAAACTGGCATTGTATTCAGTTCATATAAAATATTTTTTTATATCCTTTCCATCCGGAAGTGTGGTGGAAAACAACGAATTCTTTTAGTTTCAGTTTGTTTGCGCCGAACAAAGGGTTAAAAGGTTCATAGTTTGTTTGAATAAAAAAAATATTTTATCGAAATACTTTATTGAAAATTGATTTGATTTTTATGAAAATATTTTATTAAAATCCATGCCCGAGAGTTGATTTTATAAAAATACTTTATTAAAATCCATGCGTGGAAATGGATTGTATAAAAATATTTTAGTCAAATTCGTACGCGAAATCTTTCGTTGAAGTTCGCATCGAGTCGTTCGGCTTTAAGTTTTGCCGGGGATTGGCGCTCTTCTCGGGAGTTGCCGAAGTCAAGGGTTCGAGAAACCTCTGAATTTTTCAAACATTCAAGGGACTTTTTTTTGTTTCCGACGTGCAAATATTCCCGACTGCAGTCGAGCTGACTTTGGTTCTAGCTGAATAGCGTTCTCTCTCTCTTGCTCCTTCCTCCCCCCCCCCCCCCCCCCTCACTCTCCCTCTTTCTCGTCTGATGTGATCTTAAGACCTGAAACGAAAATGAGCTTACGCAACGAGAGAGTCCGCAAACTCAATTCTCTCTCGCCCCCTCCCTCTTTCCCTTCCACACACACACGCACACACACACACACACACACACACACACACACACACACACACACACACACACACACACACACACACACACACACACACACACACACACACACACACACACACACACACACACACACACACACACACACACACACACACACACACACACACACACACACACACACACACACACACACACACACACACACACACACACACACACACACACACACACACACACACACACACACACACACACACACACACACACACACACACACACACACACACACACACACACACACACACACACACACACACACACACACACACACACACACACACACACACACACACACACACACACACACACACACACACACACACACACACACACACACACACACACACACACACACACACACACACACACACACACACACACACACACACACACACACACACACACACACACACACACACACACACACACACACACACACACACACACACACACACACACACACACACACACACACACACACACACACACACACACACACACACACACACACACACACACACACACACACACACACACACACACACACACACACACACACACACACACACACACACACACACACACACACACACACACACACACACACACACACACACACACACACACACACACACACACACACACACACACACACACACACACACACACACACACACACACACACACACACACACACACACACACACACACACACACACACACACACACACACACACACACACACACACACACACACACACACACACACACACACACACACACACACACACACACACACACACACACACACACACACACACACACACACACACACACACACACACACACACACACACACACACACACACACACACACACACACACACACACACACACACACACACACACACACACACACACACACACACACACACACACACACACACACACACACACACACACACACACACACACACACACACACACACACACACACACACACACACACACACACACACACACACACACACACACACACACACACACACACACACACACACACACACACACACACACACACACACACACACACACACACACACACACACACACACACACACACACACACACACACACACACACACACACACACACACACACACACACACACACACACACACACACACACACACACACACACACACACACACACACACACACACACACACACACACACACACACACACACACACACACACACACACACACACACACACACACACACACACACACACACACACACACACACACACACACACACACACACACACACACACACACACACACACACACACACACACACACACACACACACACACACACACACACACACAGAGTCATTTTAGTCTGAGGCTCTGAAGTTCAAATTTAATTATTTATCTCCGTCAAGTTACGACCAGCTGCGATGGCGAAGTCCAGAACAACCTTACGTACGTCGTAAGCCCGGGATTTCCGAATCTCGTCGACCAACCGATGAATTGTTCAATCTTCGTAAAGAGAACCGAGGCTCATGTCAGCCAACTGAGAATCGACTTTATACACTTCAACATTGTAAGAAATGATTTTAAACGTCCCATAGCGATGATTTTAAGGATGTTGAGTCCCTATGAAACATGTTAATATTGATTGTTCAATAAATAACTTCTTAATCGTCATGAAATTTTTACACGACCTCCTGAATACTTCATGTAAAAACATACGAAATTTTCAGAATTCTATCATCATTACTTCAACCTCCTTAAGGGTTGAAATAAAAAATGATAAGAAAATTCGGAAAATTTCGTATGTTTTTGTATGAAGTATTTAACAGGTCGTGTTAAAATTTCATGACGATTAGGAAGCTCGTTATTAAGGAAGCTTTCCAGTGTGACAGCCCGAAAAATCGCTGTTTTTCGCGATTTTTTTTTTTAAAGAAAAAATAATCTAATCGGTCTGGTTTTTTTTTGTATATTAATTGGGTATTGAAGAATACAAAACAATTTTTTAAAGATCGATTTATTTATTAATTAATATCTATAAAACTGATGAAACAATTGTTGCAGAAATTGCACTTGGATGTGGTGTCCACGTTGGGGGTCACAATTTTTATCTGAAACAAAGAACACAAAAAGATTATTGATCGGTATATAATTGGCTTTCGTGCTATAGAGGCTTTTTTTTTTTTTTTTGCAAAAATGGCGCCGGTTTGAACAAAAAGTATCGATTTTAGCATTTTTTTTGGCAGCTTTTTTTTACAAAAAAATAGGAAGATGTCAAAAAAAAAAAAAAAAGCTTCCATAGCACGATAAACAATGACGTTAAGAATATTGTGTAAAAAATTCAACTCGATAGCTTTAAAACTCTGCCCTCCAAGTTGGACACCGTTTTGAAAAATGCTGTTTCGAGAAAAACGCGTTCAAAGTTTCGCTGTAGCTGTAGCGCTCCGTTGCCTTCTTCCAAGAAATGCTGTACAGTAACCGAAATAATCTGAATTTCGGCATGAAAATTTCAGGGAATATTCGGAAGAGTGTATACTATTCGATAAAGCAAAAAAAAAAAAATCGATTTTTTGAAAATTTCACACTGGAAAGCTCCCTTAAAAAATTAACATTTTGTTAAGAACAATTATTAAAAGAAATAAAAAAAAATTTATCAATAAACTTCGTTTTGTTTCCATTGCTTTCGGTATATTGTAGATATTATAAAATTGAGAAGTGAAAAAAAAAAACTTATTGCAAAGTTACATCAGTTTCCATAAAACAACATTTAATTTGTGAATGTTAATTGTTCAATAACGAGCTTCCTAATTGTCGTGAAATTTTTACACGACCTCTAAAATACTTCATACAAAAACATACGAAATTTTCAGAATTTTATCATCATTTGCGATTTAGGACTCAACATCCTCAACTCATAGCGATGATTTTAATGATAACAGCAAAGTTATATTATTTAAATTATCTTCTAGAAATATATATTTTTCAAATATATACTTTTATACGTTTATGTATTTATGAAAATACTTTTTAGGGACAACCGAATCGGAGAAACGGTCTGTGCGACGAAGACCTCATGGAAGTAAGAAGTGGCGGTCAAAGTATTCAGCTCTGCGGATGGAACAGCGGACAGCACAGTGAGTATTTTTTTTTTTCTTTTCTTTTCATTTTCCGAGAACAGATTTTCCGTTTTTCCGCCAAAAACGAGTTCTCCAAAAATGGCCTACCCGCGAAGAACTTTCCGGGACACGAAATACAGGTATGGGAAATAAAGTGTGTCAGTTTACATGGACGTGGACGAGGATGGGACCACGCTGGAGTTTCGTCTGCCGAGCGATCAGCAATCGCGTATGTGGGAGATGAGAGTCGTCCAGTTGGCTTTCGAGCAGCGCGCACCTGCCGGTTGTTTGCAATACTTCGATACATCTCGAGGTACACTCAAGACACTGAACTATCTTCCTAACGGGAGATATCTCGCCAATCAGGATTATCTCCTCTGCGTGCGACAGGAGAGGGGAATGTGCAGCATTTCTTACAGTCCGTGCAGCGCCGATTCCTTCAGAATCGGCCCGTCGCGATTCCCGAGCAGGAACTCGAGCCTCGATGGTACGATGGAAAGCGCCGACAACGACGGCGGCCAGCCGACTGACGAAAATAATACAAACGTCACCGAGGGATCGGGAACCGATGATACAGCCGTCGTAGAGAACTTACCGACCAACACTCGATGTGCCGATCGCGTTCTCATACCTTGTGACTTCGAGGAATTCATTACGGTAACGAAAAAAAAGCTTCTTCAAATGTTTCTCATCGATTGCATTTTTGGAAAACTGCTTTTTTGCCATTTAAGGATGTTGAGTCCCCATGAAACATGTTAATGTTAATTGTTCAATAAATAGCTTCTTAATCGTCATGAAATTTTTACACGACCTCCTGAATACTTCATGTAAAAACATACCAAATTTTCCGAATTCTATCATCATTACTTCAACCTCCTTAAGGGTTGAAATAAAAAATGATAAGAAAATTCGGAAAATTTCGTATGTTTTTGTATGAAGTATTTAAGAGGTCGTGTTAAAATTTCACGACGATTAGGAAGCTCGTTATTAAAAAATTAACATTTTGTTAAGAACAATTTTTAAAAGAGATAAAAAAAAATTTATCAATAAACTTCGTTTTGTTTCCGTTGCTTTCAGTATATTGTAGATATTATAAAATTGAGAGGTCAAAAAAAAAACTTATTGCAAAGTTGCATCAGTTTCCATAAAACAACATTTAATTTGTGAATGTTAATTGTTCAATAACGAGCTTCCTAATTGTCGTGAAATTTTTACACGACCTCTGAAATACTTCGTACAAAAACATACCAAATTTTCAGAATTTTATCATCATTTGCGATTTGGGACTCAACATCCTTAATTCCTTTGGTTCGAAAATGGCGAACAAAAATGGTTCAGAAAAAAATGCAAATGTGCAAATGAAGGTGTAGAGTTCGAATTATTCGGCTCATTCGTTCCTACGTATGTAGCATTGTTGAAAAACCGTTCGTGATTTTATTTGGCTGGGCTTAAGTTTGAAAATGGCGAACAAAAATGGTTCAGAAAAAAATGCAAATGTGCAAATGAAGATGTAGAGTTCGAATTATTCGGCTCATTTGTTCCTACGTATGTAGCATTGTTGAAAAACCGTTCCTGATTTTATTTGGCTGGACTTAAGGATGTTGCGTCCCTATGAAACATGTTAATTGTTCAATAAATAGCTTCTTAATCGTCATGAAATTTTTACACGACCTCCTGAATACTTCATGTAAAAACATACCAAATTTTCAGAATTCTAAAGAATAATATACACTACAGCGAACACAACACTGCCGTTGTAACGGTGCAAACAACGATAGCTCGTAAATATGTATTACGAAAAAAATATATTATTCTATGCCTTCTTCCCTGCAGACATTACATTTTCGAACTGAATTTTTTTTTTTCATTTGAAATTGATTTGAAAACAAATATTAAAAAAAAGGAAATATCTCTACAGAGCTTGTCGTTAACAAAATTATGAATGAAAAAAATTGAAAAAATTTGGTTTTGTATACCGTACTATGCACAATAAGTGTAAAGTAAATGTCCCAATTATTGAACAGCTAAGGATTTGGGGGATTGAATTCGGTGAGAACAAAAATATAAAATAAAAAAAAACCTTCGATTTCATGTTCAAATGATACTTTGATGTTTTTACTTTCGAAAAATCACCCTTTAAATTATTTTTGATTAAGTTCAAATGAAAAAAAAGAATAACAATGTGAAGCATGCAAATGTCCCAATTATTGAACACTGGTAGCGCCTATGTCCCTAATATTGAACAGGCATGTCCCAGTTATTGAACACTCTCGAGAATTCTCTTTCCCTCTTGAAATTTTGTCCTTGAAATATCGGAGAGAAAAAAATATTGAACATTACATTCGTATTTTTAGGTTACATTGAGGTTATATTCTTTTTGTACTTTTCTTTTTATGTTTATTGCACGAAAATAGAAATAAAAAATATATTTGCCGATCTTAGAGTTATTATTAAAAGAATAAAGGTTACTCAGGAACTTACAGTTTTTGTTTGAATAAATCCGATTCACACGATCTGTCACACGTTAACTGTCGCGATGTTTTGATGGGTTTAATGACGCCATCTTCGAGAATTCGAGTGTTCAATTTATTAGGACACACTGCATTTTCTATGTCCCAATGATCGAACACTGTATTTTTTAACAACTAATTAATTAAAAACATTTTCTTAAATTGTTATTTGTAAGAAATGTGCTGAGGAACCTGAAACGCCTTTACTTTTTGAGATGCGACAGTTTTTGAATTTTTTATGCCCTTACGCATGAAGCGGTGCGTCTTAGCAAAAACGATAAACAGTTACCACGAGACGTCAAATCCGGTCACCGTTGCTGTTTAAATAATTTTTTTCTCCATTAATTAAAGCTTTTTTTGCACAAGTGAGGTAACATTTCGGTAGCTAAAAGTTCCATACATGTAATGAAATTTTCATAAATAAGTAAATGCATGCAGGTGAATGAGAAATAATAAAAATACAACATGGTGTTCAATAATTGGGACATTTACCTTAGCAAGTTTCAAATTATTCTCATTTCTCCTCAATCTCCATAAAGCGTCATATAAACGAGACGATTTATAGAGTCGTAATTTTTCGTTAAAAGTTCGACGATCTGGTTTGAAATTTTACCCGTATGCTACGATGTATTTTTACTTGATTGGAGACAAAAATCTGTTAATTGTCGAATATTTGAGTTCGTGAAACCTTATTATTCGTAAAAGTATGACTTTGATGTGGTAAACTTAGCAAAATTATAAATATACATGCGTTAGCGATTGATTTTTTTATGCAGCCTGGCAATGATGGGGCTGGAGTCTGCGACCTCGAGCACTGCGGTAACTCGCTTTGTGCACCGAACGAGATCGACGCCGATGGTAATTGCCGTATCGAAACATCGGCAACGCCTTTTCACATAAGAATCGCTTTCGGATCGGGCGACGAGAATGAAAACACTTCGGCAGAAGACAAAGCAGGAATGTGCCTAACGTACGAACAATTAACGTGTGTACCTTAAGGATGCATGGTCCGTAAGTTCCCAGCGAAAAGTTTCATCCAATCAAATTTCCACTATCTTGCGATGAACAGTGTTAAATCATTTTCCAAAATTAACCACATTGGGGATCCTATAAATTACAATCCGCCAATGATTTTTTCTGAAACGAAATTTCTCTACTTTTCCCGATACTATTTTCTCACGTTTTGACTAATTACATTTTTCACAGCAAAAATGGCTAAAATCATTTCCGAAAATTACCCGTATCGAGGGTCCATAAATTTCGTCTTGTAAAATAATTTTGTGAAACAAAACTTTTCTTATTTTTTTTTTCTTTTAATATCGTTCATTTCCTCAGATTTTCGCAAAATTTTGTTTTGATCCTTCACAATTTTGGCCGAAGTGGTCGTTTGTTTGGGAATTTACGAGCAACGCATAATCCCAATGGGCGTTACTCTCGGCATGAAAAAACGAATTTGTTCGACCCTAATCTGTTCACATTGAAGATATTATTTTCACTCAACAATTACTTCGCAAAAATCAGTTTGAAATAAATATTTCCTGACGTGGAATAAATTGAAGTAATGAATGAAAATTCTTGAAATCGATCGAATCTAATTCCCGATAAATTCGTTTTTCGTCATGCGCATTACCGTAACGTTTTAGTTTTATTCGTCTTCCTAGTCATGCACCGCCATTTCTCTTCGAGCTCCCTTACACCCGTGCGTTCGTTTGAACGATGCAACAATTACAATAGTTAAGGATGTTGAGTCCCTATGAAACATGTTAATGTTAATTGTTCAATAAATAGCTTCTTAATCGTCATGAAATTTTTACACGACCTCCTGAATACTTCATGTGAAAACATACCAAATTTTCAGAATTCTATCATCATTACTTCAACCTCCTTAAGGGTTGAAATAAAAAATGATAAGAAAATTCGGAAAATTTCGTATGTTTTTGTATGAAGTATTTAAGAGGTCGTGTTAAAATTTCACGACGATTAGGAAGCTCGTTATTAAAAAATTAACATTTTGTTAAGAACAATTTTTAAAAGAAATAAAAAAAAATTTATCAATAAACTTCGTTTTGTTTCCGTTGCTTTCAGTATATTGTAGATATTATAAAATTGAGAGGTCAAAAAAAAAACTTATTGCAAAGTTACATCAGTTTCCATAAAACAACATTTAATTTGTGAATATTAATTGTTCAATAACGAGCTTCCTAATTGTCGTGAAATTTTTACACGACCTCTGAAATACTTCATACAAAAACATACCAAATTTTCAGAATTTTATCATCATTTGCGATTTGGGACTCAACATCCTTAAAAAAAATGAAATCGTCACTTGGATTGATGCTGTGAAAATCAAAACTGGACGGGAGAAAAGAAGTGCGCGTAAAGAATAGATTTTTCAAAGAATCAAATAGTTTATTTACAAACCAGCTAGCTCATCGTGAACATAGCGCGCGATCTCGCGGTACAATAATATATAATTCGCCATCGCCCTTTTTTTTTATTATTTTTTTTCATTTGTTTATGTATTTAGTAATTTATTAATTTTTTCCCCTTCTCGCTTCTCTCCGCGTCATTGTGGGCCTGTAAATGTATATGTGTGTGTGTACTCGTGGTTTTGTTTATTCGCATTATTCGTACATAATTTCTCGTATTAATACGTATTTATATTTATTTGTGAAAATCATCGGCAACGCGATCACATTGTTAATTGATGATAATAATAATAATAATAATTTATGTGTCTATGCGTTCGTGTGATTTTATATATTTAAATATAAATATATAATACACGACAGGGGATTCGTCCCTGCTCGTTCGTCCGCGTACAATTGAGAAAGCAACCCCATTTTGAGCCCTGAAACCGCCGGGAAATGGAAAATTCGCGATTTTCGTGATAAAAATTTCAACGGATTTTCTCAAACGGAAACTTCACTGATTATCACGAGGGAACTGTCAAGGCTTAAAAAGGAGTTTTCCTCGAAACACTTAAAAAAGTGTTTTCGATTTTTTCGATGAAAATTTTATGTCGAAAAAATATTTTGTGCATCCATAGACAAGCGAAGAGTAGTAATCCGATGCCCGAGTCTCGTCTGTGGCGAAAATAACATTTTTCTGCCACTTTTGTGTCAGAAAGAACATTTGATAGATTTATTATACAATCTCAGTATGACGGGGCTTGGTGTCACTGAAGCCAAATCTGATATCGGACTTTGAAATTTCAACATGGCGGATGCACATTCCAAAAGTACTTTGATTTCGATGAAAATATGTAGTTTACGGTTTTGGAGCCCGCTGAATGCGAATTTAATACGAAATCAGATGGTAAAAACTAAAAATGACGATTGCAATATGGTGGATGGAAATTCGAAAAATAGTTGGATGTCAACAGATGTTTGTATCTTTTAGTGTTTGACGTGAGATTTCACACCATACCCTAAAAATTCTATATGTCGTTCGTGTTTTTAGATAAATACCGAAATTCTTCTTTATTTGTTTTCCAAGCTCGAACTGAAGATAATATACTTAAGGATGTTGAGTCCTAAATCACAAATGATGATAAAATTCTGAAAATTTGGTATGTTTTTGTATGAAGTATTTCAGAGGTCGTGTAAAAATTTCACGACACTCAGGAAGCTCGTTATTGAACAATTAACATTCACAAATTAAATGTTGTTTTATGGAAACTGATGTAACTTTGCAATAAGTTTTTTTTTTGACCTCTCAATTTTATAATATCTACAATATACTGAAAGCAACGGAAACAAAACGAAGTTTATTGATAAATTTTTTTTTATTTCTTTTAAAAATTGTTCTTAACAAAATGTTAATTTTTTAATAACGAGCTTCCTAATCGTCGTGAAATTTTAACACGACCTCTTAAATACTTCATACAAAAACATACGAAATTTTCCGAATTTTCTTATCATTTTTTATTTCAACCCTTAAGGAGGTTGAAGTAATGATGATAGAATTCTGAAAATTTGGTATGTTTTTACATGAAGTATTCAGGAGGTCGTGTAAAAATTTCATGACGATTAAGAAGTTATTTATTGAACAATCAACATTAACATGTTTCATAGGGACTCAACATCCTTAAGAATACAAAAATCCTGAAGACACAAAAAATGAAACGAAATACAATAGATACAGAAAAGAAGATAAGAGGGATTGTCCGTCAATTCAGCCACTTTTTTTCGACCATCTCAGATCTGCCCTATAATTGGTTATATCAAAGTACTACCAAAAGGCATTCTATGTGAATTCTTTCCGATTTTTTAATTCAACATTTTAGGCAATGCCGTTTTTTTCCAAATGAATATATCTCGGAAACTAGAAGTAACTGAAGAACAATGTCTGTACACAAAAGTTGTAGTTTTGTGTTAACTTACGAGCGGACGACTTGAAATAATTTTTACGTTCCGGTAACGCTAATTTTTTAACCAAAAAAGGGGAAAATTATTTTTTTATTCAAAAACGGCCATTTTTTTTGGCTGAAGAAATTACAGAGTATGTCTGACGATACCACGAAAAAATCGCCAGAGTGGCACGGATCGAGGTGCTAAGGTTAAAAAAATGACACCATACAAATTAATTCTTTTATACCGGAACTTCGCTCGGTGTCACTCTGGCGATTTTTTTGCGATATCGTCAGACATACGGGAAGACTCTGTAATTTTTTCAGCCAAAAAAACGGCTCTTTTTTAATAATATAAATAATTTTCCCCTTTTTTGTTAAAAAATAAATCAGCGTTACCGGAACGTAAAAATGATTTCAAGTCGCCCGCTCGAAAGCTAATACAAAACTACAACTTTTATGTACAGACATTTTCTTTCAGTTACTTCTAGTTTCCGAGATATATTCATTTGGAAAAAAACGGCATTTTCTAAAATGTTGAATTAAAAAATCGGAAAAAATTCACATAGAATGCCTTTTGGTAGAATCTGCTTTCGGATTCGTATTTTGCGACGTCAAAAATTGTAGAATACTTATTTTAATGAAATTGAAAATATTTTTCAAATGCTCATCCACCATATTGGATCCGCCAAGGGGTTAAATTCAATAATTACTTGCATTCCAAATTAAATAAATAAATTCGATGAAAATTGAAAGAGTTCAGCTTTGTTTCTCGATGGAATCGCCACAGTCATTTGTGCTTATATTTGCGCGTAATAATTGAAAACGTAAATTCTACCTTGTGTCATTGAACTCTGAACTTGTTTCGTTCGTACGATACTTTAATGTCGCGCCACCATTTTCGTAATTTATTTATCATTTCAATTTCGGCGAATTGCAAAGTGCTCTCACAGCCACAAAAATTCAGATAATAATACCAACCAAAAAAAAAATTTTTTTCTGCGAGGGTTTTTTTTAAACCGATCCTCGATGCCATGTGTTGCGGTCACTAGAAAGTTGAGATTTTTCTCACTTCTCGGAACCGACAACAAAAATTGACTAAATAATTTCATATTAAACCCAGAAGCCCTCAATTACTTTTCTCAGCTATTATTAAATCATTTTATCAATATCGTTGCTTCAAACAAAGTTACAAACATTTCTACAGCAAAGAATGTTTTTTTCCAAGATTTCAAAACCGTCACGCTGAATCATTAAGCGCGAAACGCGTAAAGAAAAAAAAAAAACTTCGTCTTCTTTTCACTCTTCCACTGCATCTTATTAAAAACAGCCGTAGGCATTTTTCCTATAATTATATTTTCTCGGTCCTCTCGCCATTCATTCGCGTCTCGATGCGTTGAAAAACGTATAGAGGTTTAATTTTTATCAGCCGTGATTGAACGATAAACGAGGAGAATTCATCGATTCGCCACGATCAATCTCGTAACTATAATGTTGAGGAGAAAAAAGTCGAAAAGTGATTTTCTATAATTAGTAGTACTAATATTCATACTCTTATTATTTTCGTAAAATTTTCGGCATCCATTTACCCGTTCAAATTTAATAAATAAATGATGCAATAGCAGCAACAATAATATTGTCATTGACAATCACGATGACAATGGTAACAATCAAATTTGCCATGGTAAATTTTCAAATCAACCCAAACAACTTTGTTTGGGTTGATTTGGGTTTGGGTTTGACATTTTTCAAATGTTTATACGGATTTTATTGACGTCTGTGCCGAATTGATAATTTTCCGGATCAATACGGGGGATGATTCGATCGTGGAGCAGGGGGTGGAATCAAACGTGTAAAAATGTTGCAACTGTGGCTCCACGTGTGTCGTCGAGATATTTTTTGTTCAATTTTTTGAATCCTCGTGTAATCAACCTCATCCATCTTTACATCCGGCTTCACCTGCACGCTTTAAGGTATGTTACGCGTGCTCTGACATAGCACGGTATACAATAACGTCGTAGTTTCTTTTTATTTTATCATTCCTATTATTATTATATAATTTTTATAATGTTTAATATTATTATTATTTGTGAATTGCGTGTCGATTAATACGATGTCACAAAGTGTACGCGAGAACATTTCGTGCCAACGATTTTAAATAAAACCTTTTCGAACTCCCCCTCCCCCTCTCGCCCGTCATTAATTATTCCTTTTTATTCGTTATTTTCGATTGTTCGCCGTTTTCCTTCACTCTCGAAACCTTCGAAACGTCTGTGCGTGCGTGCCCGCCACGGATATACTTTCCCTTTCATTGTTCCCCTGTAAGCTCCTACGCTTTAATTATTCATAAAAATCCACTGATACGGAATCTCGTCCTTGCGATTTCTTTCGTTTCCTTCGCCCTCCAAATTTAACGGCCGCACTCACTTTTCCTCTATTTAATAAAATTTCCTAAAACTTTACGCCTTAAATACTAACTGAAGCTCGAGGAGGTACTCTTTCCCCTTAATTTATTTTGCTTTTGTTCCCCATGCGTAAGCACCCAGTTTAATGTTTTTTTGCGTGTGTAAGTTCCTTGAATCTTCTTTTTATGTGGCTTTGTGTGCGTGCGGGTGTGCGTGTGTGTGTGTGTGTGTGTGTGTGTGTGTGTGTGTGTGTGTGTGTGTGTGTGTGTGTGTGTGTGTGTGTGTGTGTGTGTGTGTGTGTGTGTGTGTGTGTGTGTGTGTGTGTGTGTGTGTGTGTGTGTGTGTGTGTGTGTGTGTGTGTGTGTGTGTGTGTGTGTGTGTGTGTGTGTGTGTGTGTGTGTGTGTGTGTGTGTGTGTGTGTGTGTGTGTGTGTGTGTGTGTGTGTGTGTGTGTGTGTGTGTGTGTGTGTGTGTGTGTGTGTGTGTGTGTGTGTGTGTGTGTGTGTGTGTGTGTGTGTGTGTGTGTGTGTGTGTGTGTGTGTGTGTGTGTGTGTGTGTGTGTGTGTGTGTGTGTGTGTGTGTGTGTGATTCCGTTCAATTTCACCCTCGCCGATTTTCGTCTGTCGTTCCAACGATTCGAGAATCAGCCCCGCGTTGCCGAAATTGCAAAGCCGTCATTCTGACACCCAGCCGAGAAAAGTTCAAACTGTTGCCTTCATAATCGTTTCGATAGCGTCCATTTTTTTTTTCATATTCTTTTTCTTCACCTTCAAAGTACCGTTTATTTCTTCGAACAATCGAAAGATCACTACTTGCCGATACCACGAAAGTAAAACGCTGAACGGTTCTTTCGAGATCGTAAGAAAAAGAAGAATCGGGTGTCTCCGTAAACCTGTCTGATCTATAGTTAATATGTACTTTAGTTGTTTGTTTTGCTTATTATTCTTTTATTTTCCTTCGGATATGTAAGAACTGCGCGATTGGCTACAACGTCTCCAACGTATGATATGTCGATAGAAGAAATAACGATAAAAACTTTCGAACGTTTGTAATTTCTCCGTTCGTCCCTCGTTGATCACGTCGATGGTATTATTATTATTGGAACTTGTGATGGCCTGAACGCGCTCACGCTGGGTTTCGAATCGCATATTTTCAATGTTCTCTTCGTTTTTTTTTTTTTTTCTGTGTACGCGTGTTTCGAGCATCGATGTGATAAGTGTCAGAGTAGGAAAAGAGGGGGAGGGAAAAATACGGATATCGGCAGCCCTCTTCTTGTGTCTCGAGCTTACGGCCCTTCCAAAGGAATGCTTACGATAAGGAGGCTGACGATTGGTCCCAGCGGCATTGAGTTAGGGTGCGCGATAAGTGCAATGATAAGTTTCACACGATCATTCGTTGGCATCCGTTTCACGATTTTTCGTAGGGTTTCTCGCGAGTCCGCGTTGTCACGCGAAATCGGCAGCTCCCGCTTTGTTGCCCGTAGTCCACAAATTATTGTCGTTCCGTACGTCGTGGCTCTCTGCTGTGCCACGGTCGCAGATGGAGACCCAGCAGGGAGCAGCCGGAGGGATGGATTTGCTGTCTTTATCTTCTTCGCGTTGAAACGATCGACGGCAATTTTCGAATTTGTCAATATGCACGGGGTTGCTATGCTGGTGGTACGTAAGATGCAATGGTTATCGTGTTCGCCTGATACGTGTGCATTCTGTTATTTCTTTTGCATTCGTCACTCGGAGATTCGTGGATAGAAGGCATCTAGCGTTGGTGCAGAATTAGGTCATGTTGTTTTGTTGATGTTTCGAAGGTCACCTAACGCGTACAAAGCCACAGTCTACGTGTGATACGCGGCATGATGTACGACTGATCGAAACGTTCGTTAAAGAGATTATTGGTGTAAAGTTTGTAACGTATTTTGAATTGAGGCACGCCATTCCTCGAGGGCACTGCATTTCGGCATTAATCGGACAGCACGCTATCGCATCTACTCGCTCCTCTCACCGCTCTCGTTATTCATCCTATGCTCTCAGTCTCGCCTCCCGTTTATTTTGAGACTCGGTGATTTTCGCGGTACAGCCGGACTGTTTTTTGGCGCGTTGGGGATCCCGAGCGTTCGCGGCAGTGCACGGAAACAAGTTTCTCATTCGTAAAGTCGATGATTTTCGCAGTGGCTAGCCAATGGCTCCGGACGTCTTGGTCCCGTTGCTAGCCCGTAAATTCGAGCTTCTCCTGTCATCGTCTGCCGATGGAAGAATAGAGAAAACAGGACAGTCGCGGTTAGCCAATGGAGGCGCGAAATGGAGAGGGTGAGGAGCCTCGAATCGACGCACGAGTCATTGACAGGCGATGTCGAAGGGCCGAGGGTCAGGCGGGGCGGAGAGGCGACCTTCAGCTGAGAGACGTTTCAGTAGCCCAGTCGAATTAGTATTTTATATTTACAAAAATGTTTAACAGCAATTTTCCGCCATCAGCAATCCGCCATCTTGATTTAAAGGGTTATTTTTTGTTTCTTGAATAACTCGTTCATTTTCAATTTTACACGCAAAATAGTTATTACAAAAGGTGTTTAAAATTAAATTTCCTACAATTTTGGTTCTCATCAATTTTTTCATAGGATCGATTTTTTTCGATTTATACCCGAAAAGAGGGGGTGAATTTTTTGTTATCGAATAACTCGTTTATTTTCAATTTTACGCGAAAAATTTTAATATTCAAAGTTGTTTAAAATTAAATTTCCTACTATTTTGATTCTTATCAATTTTTTCGTAGGATCAATATTTTTCGATTTATACCTGCGAAGAGTGGGGGTAAAATCTTATCATTGTATTATCACGTTTCTTTTCAATTTTACGAGAAAAATTGTTATAAACAAAGTTGTTTAAAATTAAAGGTACTACAATTTTGGTTGTTAACATTTTTTCGTAGGATCTATATTCTTCGATTTATACCTGAGAAGAGTGGGGGTAAAATCTTATCATTGTATTATCACGTTTCTTTTCAATTTTACGAGAAAAATTGTTATAAACAAAGTTGTTTAAAATTAAAGGTACTACAATTTTGGTTGTTAACATTTTTTCGTAGGATCTATATTCTTCGATTTATACCTGAGAAGAGCGGGGGAGAATTTTCGTTTATTGAATAACTCGTTAAAAGTCCATTTGACACGAAAAATGGTTATTCCCAAAGTTGTTTGGAATTTCCTATAATTTAGGTTCTCTTCAATTCATAATTACTGCTAAAATTCATTTTTTCAATTGTAAAAATTATACTGTTTGATAAACTTATTATTTACACCCCTCTTTTCCTTTACCGTCAACGTGCGTCCCAAAAATATAAACTTTAGAAAAAATCGGAATCATAATTGTAGCAAATAACATTTTCAACACATCAAATTTACAACGACAATCAGCAACAAAAAAACAGACAGAAAAAATAATGATACAACATCAATAATAAACGCGATAATAGAATACTTAGGTTCACCCCCCGCTCTTCTCAGGTATAAATCGAAGAATATAGGTCCTACAAAAAATTGTTCAGAATCAAAATCGTAGGAAATTTAATTTTAAACAACTTTGTTTATTACAATTTTTCGCGTAAAATTGAAAATAAACGAGTTATTCAATAACAAAAAATTCACTCCCTCTTTTCGGGTATAAATCGAAAAAAAATCGATCCTATGAAAAAATTGATGAGAACCAAAATTGTAGGAAATTTAATTTTAAACAACTTTCGTAATTACTATTTTGCGTGTAAAATTGAAAATAAGCGAGTTATTCGAGAAACAAAAAATAACCCTTTAAATCAAGATGGCGCAGCAAGTGAAAAGTCTGGTACCTCTACTTTTTGAATTTAGACTACCAGTGAACCCCCCCAACGAATTCCGAAAGAAAATTGCTGCTAAAAATGTTTGTAAATCTTTGCCCGTTTTTTGAACTAATTCGACTGGGCTGGACTGGACTGGAAGGAAAGAGAAATTGACGATGGATGAGCCACGTGAACAAAGCTCCGTATGGCATGTACGCGGCGATCCTCGGCGCTTTCGCTTCGGGTTTCCGGAAGCCATCGGTGTCAATGATCGTAGTCAACGGCAAGGTTCGAGGGTGGTATCGCAAGTGAGATAGAAATCAAAGGTGCGAACAGTACCTGTCTTGGTTGATGCGAAAGGATCCTTGGGATGATTGGTCTTGATGGCGTTCATTCGCCTGTTCTGAGCTCCGGGTATTTGTTGCAAGGTAGCAGGGGAGCCGGCTCCTTGAGGGCAGGATGCTGGTCCTCCCGGGGGCAAGAGGGCGACGACCTGGTGGCCACATGTGTTTTGGGGGTGAGTATGAATACCTCCCACTGAAGCCGTGGTCCCTCCAGCCCCCGGTTGACCCGGGGGTGCCCCGGGTACTCTGACCCGGGGTTGCTCAACCGGAAGCACTCGACGCCTCTTCTTGGGCAGCTTGGCTCGCGCCTGCGTGTGACTGTAATACATCGCAAAGTTGCTGACGATCACGGGCACCGGCAGGGCGATAGTAAGTACACCGGCGAGGGCGCAGAGCGCCCCCACGAACATGCCCACATAAGTCTTGGGTACCATGTCACCATATCCGACCGTAGTCATGGTGACCAGGGCCCACCAAAGTCCAAGTGGTATGCTCTTGAAGTCATTGTTCGGATTATCCTGTATCCTCTCCGCATAGTAAACCAAGCTGGCGAAGATGACGATGCCGAGGACAAGGAAAAATACGAGGAGGGTCAGCTCTTTGGCCGAGGCACGGAACGTTTGTATCAGGATCTTAAGACCCGACGAGTGTCTCGTCAGTTTGAACAGTCTCATTATTCTTATTATACTGAAGAACTCGAGTATATCGGCGTTCTCGAGATGCGATGCAAACCTTTGTAGTGCCAAATCAATGTAAAAACTCAAAGTCGCTATCATATCGATTACGTTTACCGAACTCTTTATGAACTCGCAACGATTCGGACTCGCAGTTATGCGAATGAGAAACTCGAGGCTGAACCAAGCGTTGCATATGCACTCGATGTAGAAGAAGGCATCGTGGGCATTCGTGTGACTCTTGTCGAGGGTCCATGTCGTTGAGTTCAACTTCTTTACCGTTTTGTTGACTATGACCGGTACCCTCATGTCTGGATGTGTCTTCAGGCAGAAAGACAATATCGACACACAGATAAAGAACACGGATACCACACCGATTATCTGAAATTTATAAGAACACACACGTCAAAGGTCACTACGTGTCTACCAATCATTCGCTTCTTCTTGTTATCGATTCCCATCGGTCGTAATAACAAAAAAAAATAATTATACTCTTGATACTTAAGGATGTTGAGTCCCTATGAAACATGTTAATGTTAATTGTTCAATAAATAGCTTCTTGATCGTCATGAAATTTTTACACGACGACCTGAATACTTCATGTAAAAACATACCAAATTTTCAGAATTCTATCATCATTACTTCAACCTCCTTAAGGGTTGAAATAAAAAATGATAAGAAAATTCGGAAAATTTGGTATGTTTTTGTATGAAGTATTTAAGAGGTCGTGTTAAAATTTCACGACGATTAGGAAGCTCGTTATTAAAAAATTAACATTTTGTTAAGAACAATTTTTAAAAGAAATTAAAAATAATTTATCAATAAACTTCGTTTTGTTTCCGTTGCTTTCAGTATATTGTAGATATTATAAAATTGAGAGGTCAAAAAAACAACTTATTGCAAAGTTACATCAGTTTCCATAAAACAACATTTAATTTGTGAATGTTAATTGTTCAATAACGAGCTTCCTAATTGTCGTGAAATTTTTACATGACCTCTGAAATACTTCATACAAAAACATACCAAATGTTCAGAATTTTATCATCATTTGCGATTTGGGACTCAACATCCTTAAGAATCCTATCTCTTGTCTCGAGCATAGACTAGTTGCAGCATTTCTAGTACTCGAGCCGATACGGCAAATTATTTTTTAAATTGTACAGCGCGCCTTTTTTTATATTCAACTGTAAGTGGTCACCAATTACCATTCTTCTGCGATTTTTACACAAAATGATGTCAAAAACGAAAAGCCATGAGAATATGTTTTTCGTCATTTTTGTAATTACAATGAGCATGCGCCGAACCAGATTCGATGAGTGTGTTATCCTGAACATTCGTGCGGCGAGATTTATGACGATTGCAAATATTTCCAAGCCGTGCGTTTCGATCAAGTTCAGCGTAATTAAGGATGTTGAGTCCCTATGAAATATGTTAATGTTAATTGTTCAATAAATATCTTCTTAATCGTCATGAAATTTTTACACGACCTCCTGAATACTTCATGTAAAAACATACCAAATTTTCCGAATTCTATCATCATTACTTCAACCTCCTTAAGGGTTGAAATAAAAAATGATAAGAAAATTCGGAAAATTTCGTATGTTTTTGTATGAAGTATTTAAGAGGTCGTGTTAAAATTTCACGACGATTAGGAAGCTCGTTATTAAAAAATTTACATTTTGTTAAGAACAATTTTTAAAAGAAATAAAAAAAAATTTATCAATAAACTTCGTTTTGTTTCCGTTGCTTTCAGTATATTGTAGATATTATAAAATTGAGAGGTCAAAAAAAAAACTTATTGCAAAGTTACATCAGTTTCCATAAAACAACATTTAATTTGTGAATGTTAATTGTTCAATAACGAGCTTCCTAATTGTCGTGAAATTTTTACACGACCTCTGAAATACTTCATACAAAAACATACCAAATTTTCAGAATTTTATCATCATTTGCGATTTGGGACTCAACATCCTTAAAAAGTAGCAGGCATCGTCAGCATTGACGTTCTAACAAGCTACATAGCAATAATCAAGCTGGCGATATCGAAACATTGTTCGCTGTACGGCTTGTCCATGTGAGGGACGAGTTTTACAACATGCTGGCTAGCGAGCCAACGCAGAAACTACAGACCTTGGCAGCATTAGAGGAGTACGGCTCGTCGAACAGTGACCACATTTTTGGTTTTAACTTTTGCCACCATGTGAGAGTACCACCGTAGTAATTTTCCTCGAATCCAAACTTTCTCGCGAGTTCCTCATCGCTGGGCTTTTCCGTGTCGAGATCCAGTCTGTCCAATACGGTCAGAGTCTCCTGAGTATCCCGATGCTAGAGTTTCGATCCAATGCAATTAGCAACGTTTTTTTTTCGCAACTGAGAAAAATGGGAATTTTTTGCCGCCCCCTCCATGGGCTTTACTGAAAACACAACGTTGCTTCTCGGCACGGATATTTTACGACCCCTAAATTCGTTCGAAATAGTACATGTATCCTGATTTCGTCTGCCTCAAATAACCACGCTACAAAATTGGAACGACTCGAATGGATTTTTACGGAAAACAAAATGAGGCAGGGCACGAAGACTCGGGACTTAAAGATTCGTTGGAGAGGTGAAGGAGTTGGCTTGCGTGAGGCAACGTCAAATGTGGGGCCACTGAGTACGCGCTGCCGCGAGCCCTGATCTATTTTCTTTTTAGAACGTATGAGCAATCGATAAAAAGACGACGCCAGGTCGAGCTCGTTCCGCATAACGCTGTCCATATTTCTCACATCCCCTTTCTTTCTTTCGGTCTCCTTTCTCGCACGTTTCATCATCGCTTCCCTCGCACGCTCATTCGGACAGCTCCTTGAACGTATGCTCTAACCTCTCGTGTTCACAGAAAATAAATCAATGGTAATAAACTTGTGCATACGTAAATCCATGTCAAATTGATCTAACTCAAGTCCAAGCGATGAACCTTGGTCATTGTTTTTCCCTTTTGATTCAAGGCAAATGTCCCAATTATCGAACAGCTAAGGATTTGGGGGATTGAATTCGGTGAGAAAAATATATAAAATCAAGAAAAAACCATCGATTTCATGTTCAAATGATACTTTGATGTTTTTACTTTCGAAAAATCACCCTTTAAATTATTTTTGATTAATTTCAAATGAAAAAAAAGAATAACAATGTGAAGCATGCAAATGTCCGAATTATTGAACACTGGTAGCGCCTATGTCCCTAATATTGAACAGGCATGTCCCAGTTATTGAACACTCTCGAGAATTCTCTTTCCCTCTTGAAATTTTGTCCTTGAAATATCGGAGAGAAAAAAATATTGAACATTACATTCGTATTTTTAGGTTACATTGAGGTTATATTCTTTTTTTACTTTTCTTTTTATGTTTATTGCACGAAAATAGAAATGAAAAATATATTTGCCGATCTTAGAGTTATTATTAAAAGAATAAAGGTAAGTTTATTCAGGAACTTACAGTTTTTGTTTGAATAAATCCGATTCACACGATCTGTCACACGTTAACTGTCGCGATGTTTTGATGGGTTTAATGACGCCATCTTCGAGAATTCGAGTGTTCAATTTATTAGGACACACTGCATTTTCTATGTCCCAATGATCGAACACTGTATTTCTTAAAAACTAATTAATTTAAAACATTTTCTTTAATTGTTATTTGTAAGAAATGTTCTGAGGAACCTGAAACGCCTTTACTTTTTGAGATGCGACAGTTTTTGAATTTTTTATGCCCTTACGCATGAAGCGGTGCGTCTTAGCAAAAACGATAAACAGTTACCACGAGACGTCAAATCGGGTCACCGTTGCTGTTTAAATAATTTTTTTCTCCATTAATTAAAGCTTTTTTGCACAAGTGAGGTAACATTTCGGTAGCTAAAAGTTCCATACATGTAATGGAATTTTCGTAAATAAGTAAATGCATGCAGGTGAATGAGAAATAATAAAAATACAAGATAGTGTTCAATAATTGGGACCTGTTCAATAATTGGGAAATTTACCTTACACGAAGGATTCCCTGGCTACGTTCGAATCAAAATAAGGTACTAATTAATTCGTATTTATGAAGGCCGAATGAAGAATCTCGAAGCTGTTTATTACAGCTCTGAAAAGCTATTTTAAAATCCAAGTATTGTTGTTTTTGTAGAAACGACGACTGCTCAAAAAACATACACAAAAGGAAATAATGTAAAAAATAAGGAACAGATATTATGCACAAACAATAACGACGAGATGATAAAAAAAACCTTTCCAAAACTGTAAAGTCCAGCCTTGAGTCCCTTCGACGAAAACAAAAAGATTATTATCAGTTTGTGGGTCATTCGAGTACGGACGTAGGGAGAAAATTTTCCGTGTAAATCAAAAGGGGAAAAGCTGACCGACCCCACTTGCGCTCGAGTTAAAGCGCTCGAATTAAGCATGCATATTTTTACCGTTATACTATCGTGTTTGGAGGGGTAAAAGTCGAATAATTTGTCTTCCTTTGACACACCCTCTCGTACACGTGTATAAAATACTCAAGTATAAGATCAGTGCTGGAAAACAGATAAGAAAGTCCAAAGTTTGGAGCACAAAATTAAAGGAAAGCGTGGCGAGTGACTTCCTCCTGGACATTGAAGAACTTTGTGATGAGAAGCAATTTCATAGCTGGTAGGACGCCGCGCGCTAGTTTTCTCGGCAAGCCCGGGGCTTTATTCCTTTGATTTATCGGAGCGTCGTCAGCGGTGACAGAAAAAGGGAGTGCGCTGGAGAAAAGTACGGAGAAAAAGGGCGCGAGAGAGATGGAGAAAGAGATCGAAGAAGTCAAATGAATGGCTAAAGATCGTGGTTAAGGAAAAATAAAAAGGGTTTCCTCGCTATAGAGTATCCAGAGTCTCCGAAAGATGTAGAATTGGCGTGAAAATCCTTTTACCCTAAAGACGCAAATCCCGAACGAAATCTCCGTCTCGGGGCGTGGATTACTCTCTAATTCCCTGGATAAGAGTTAGCCGGAAGTGGGATAATTCAACCCGAGTCGGAATTTGGACCCTCCTTTAAACCTCCTTTCGATCCCAATTTGTCATTCAATGGAGGTTCAAGAGGTTCAAATGGAAATCTCAAAAACATGTATATCAGAACCTACTGAACCTCCAAAAGTGGCAGAAATTGGACTTTTTCACTCAAAGAAGGTTTAGTAGGTTCATCTGAACCTCCTTTAAACCCTAGTGAGCCTGATTTAATGCTTACGCAAACCTACAGACCCTCTTTTAAACCTCCTTTCGCCCTACTAACTCTCCTTTGACTCCTTTCACCGGTGGCTCGCAGAGCCTCCTAGCCCTCCTTTAAACCTCTTCTGACCCTACTAACCCTCCTTTGAGCCTACTTCAATATGCTGCCCTCCGCCCATAGGCCTAAAGGAGGCTCGGGAGGTTGAATAGAAGGTTCAGTAGGGCTAAAGGAGGGTCGCCAACGGTGCAAATTTCTCCATATAGGTTCAAGGGGAGTCAAAGGAGGGCGGCGGTCTGTGCGTTACAAAGGAAATAGGTTCTCGAGCATTCAAAGGAGGGTCTAAATTTCGACTCGGGAACTGCGTCGTCTGAGATAACGCCAACGTTCGATTGGGCAGCTTCGCGAAATGTTTACCCACGTATCCGTTTATACGAAAATTAGACAATCGCCGGGCTCGTCGCGTAACATCCGGCCTCTACAAACGTGGATTGTCGTGGCTGAAGGTGCACGTGTTTCTTTCAAAAAAAAAAGGTAGAAGCCAGGTGCGAAGGGAGATAGTAGAAAGGAATTTGCACGAGGCGTCGTTTCGTTCGTTCGTCACTGTAAGACGAAGACAAACGAAGGGAATGATCGATATACCTGGGTGTACGTCATCCAGCAGCACGGCTCGACCTGATTGGAATCGAGGCCCCAAAAGTCGAGTTCCTCCTCGAAAAGTGGTCCGCAAACGTCGGTCGGATAGTGAAGCTTGCCGGTACGATAATAATTTAAAACCTGGGCAAAGACTCCTGGATGTCTGTCGAAGAAGTACTCGTTGAGTATAGGATCGTAGTTGGCGAGTGCCTCGGTGAGCCTTGACAATCTCGTAGCTGGTATCTTCTTCAAGGTCGCCTTGTACGTCTCGTGGCGTATACCACCGACGTTAAGGACCACGCGGTTCTCCGCGTCCATGTTAATCAGGTTCATTGTGCCGATTGTTTACTTTTTCTATCTCGTTAAAATCCTCTTTTTCACGCCTCCTCCGCCCCCCGCCCCCCTCGAAAACCATCCACCCACCCACGATGACGACCTCACTGCTACCGCTCGTTCCAGCGACTCGAAGGAGTACCTCTCCGCCTCCTGTGCACCTGCACCATACACAATACATTACTGTGTCACACAGAGTATTCGAATACGGAGACAAAATGATTATTCTCGTTGAGAGGGAATCATACCTTATCGCGGTCGGTATGAACGATTATAGATTCCCACGAATCTCTGAAACGGCTCTTCAGATCCCGTCGAAACTTTGCCAAACGACGTCAAATGGACAGACGAACGGCTCTCTTCTTCTCAAATTTTATGATTTTGAGAAAAAGAATGTAGATTGGCTTATGATAACCCAATCTACGTTTTTTTTCGCAAATTCGGAACGTTTGAGGAGAACACAGCCGTTCGTCTATCTATTTGACGTCGTTTGGCAAAGTTTCGACGGGATCTGAAGAGCCGTTTCCGAGATTCGTGGGAATCTATAATCGTTCTACCATATCGACCGCGATAAGGTATCATTCTTTCTTAAACATTCGACGAAATGGCTCTTTCGGCTGGGGTAACAAAAATGATCGGGTTTATCGGCAGTACATGTGGTAGGAATCCTTGATCTTTTGGACTCGGCTTCCGGTTGTCGCGTTGTCATTTCTCGTGGTTCGTCGAATTTTTCGAGACCTTTCGATCCCTTCCGACGCGGGAGTTTTTCAAAATGTTGCTCGTTGGTGGGGAAGACTTTCTGACTCGATGATTGTCGAGCGAGAAGTCAACTCTTTGCTTTATCGATCGAGAGCTACGGCAATTCGCGATTATAGAGGAAACCTGCACCCATGAATAATTAATCATCCCACGAGCAACCGACGACTCGTTTCTATGCGCCGTCCAGCTACTGACGGGACAGCCAAACCCCCGCCATCAACCGCGCCGATCGTTGAAAAAGTATGGATGTACCGTGTATGGATAAACCCACCGCGGTCGTCGACAAGTGTACGCTGTTGAGAATCCCGTCAAGGGCTCCGCCTTTTTATTAGTACATTGTACGGAATGTTCTGTACAATGCCATATTTTTGCCAGATTTAGTCCTTCCTGAATCTAGCCTGAAGCATTTTGTTCAACTTTGTCGTTCGTTGCACCGTCCTTCTCATCTGGCTCGATCCATTGATTCGGGAAAGCGAATGACAAAAATAGGGAATCGAGAACTTCCGCAGTGCTTGATTGTTATTCCATTTAGCTGGAAAAACTTCCTTCGTGAACCATTCGATTTTTCAAAAATGGGCTTCTTCGTTCGAGAGGCTTCTTTGCACATTTCTTCTTTCCAAAACGGTATTATAATAATGCAGTTTCGCAGATTACTGACCATCGCCATACCCAATGCAAACTTTGTGTCATCATTTCTGTCATATTTGTCTGGACGGTAGTTTATCAAGACGTGTTTAACTTCGAGATCGTTATGAAACGACGTTTTTATGAAAATTGAACGGCTTTTAAATAAAATCCCTTAAGACGGAATGACACCTCATCGCGGTCGGTACGGTAGAACAATTATAGATACCCAAAAATCTCTGAAACGGCTCTTCAGATCCCGTCGAAACTTTTCCAAACGACATCAAATAGATAGACGAACAGCTGTCTGCCCCTCAAATTTTCTGAACTCGAGAGAAAAAAACGTAGATCAGCTGATGATAAGCCAATCTACGTTTTTTTTCTCAAATTCAGAAAACTTGAGGGGATAGATGAGAATAAATGACTTTTTCTGGACTTTCGGTAAATCTACCACTACGTTACAAATATTGACGCAAAGAGTAATGTTGCCGCGTTTTTTTTTCAGCTCGATGTACTCCCAATAGCCCTGTTTGTTTTCAAATTGATCCATCGAACCGTTTTTCATCAAAAGTTGATCGAAGTTTAACAAAAAAAGATCATTTTGGAAAAAAAGGGTTTTTTGTATCCCCAATAACCTTCGCAGAAAATATCGAAAGTTAATTGCATACAAGTTCTCAGATCGACTAGTGAATACAGCTTGGGGGTATCAACTTTTGATGAATGCAATTAAAGATGAGTAAAATTATGGTGCGCCAAAGCCAAAGCGTGGCAACGATGAGTCATCATTGTTTACTGAAAAGTTTTACAAATTTGAAAAAATTGGAATTTGTTTGAAATTTGTCAGTTTTTTTTTCGTAAATTTAACAAGAAACTACTGCAAAGTTCTAAAAATAGTCGAAGGAAATGGGTCTTTTCATTTTGATCATGATTACACGATGTTTAGAAACAATACACTTGTTCCTTTAATTCTTTTGTAAAACTTCGATCGATCGGTCCGGAAAAACGGGTCGATAGATGAATTTCAAAACTTACACCGCTATTGTGGGTACATTAAGCTAAAAAACAAACGTGGCAACAATAATTATTTCACCAATAGACGCTAGTAGATTTACCGAAAAACCATAAAATGTCATTTTTTGTCCTGTTTTTCAAATTAATATTAATGGTGAATAAATGTTTTTTCTCAAAATTCAACGAAAGGATTTTGTACGAAATTTATTCAAGTTTTCAAAGCTGCTTATCAATTTCCTGTGCGATCATTGGTTGCTGAGATATCATTGATCAAAGACAAAAGGATCTTTGTTCATTATAAGTCGAATATCTCAGCAAAAAGTTGACTTAGAGAGACCACAAAAAAACCAACTTGAAGCTGAATAAACAAGCCAACGGACCTATGCATTGATTTAACTGAAAAAAAAATGCCTTACAAAAATTGGAAAAATAATCTTCTCGCTATCTCTTATGATTGCGCGATAACCATAGCTCCCAAAATTATTTTGCCAAAAGATCTCAAACTAGAAACTTGGAGCTGCAAAATGATTTTTTTGTTCACCGCGATACGACTATTTTTAACATTGATACGGTGTTTCAAAAAACACTTTAAAAAGTGAAGAAATGTTCTCTTTAATTTTTTTGGGTTAGGGTACAAAAAGTGATATATTTTTTACAATTTTCAGTGAATCGAAAAAAGCGCTCGTCCTTGACCGTTAAAGCAATCTAAAAAGCTACAGTTAGAATTTCAAGTCGATTGGACGAAAATTGTTCGAGTTCTGCTACGTCCCGATATCAAAAACATGGTTTTAAGAAAAACGTGTTTTAAGTCAGCGGTTCTATAGACGCTACAGCTGAAGAAGTTTTTGCCCGTAATCTAATGCCACCTATAGGTCGAAAATAAAACTATTCTTAGTCGGTGACTTTGTCCTCACAATAGGCTTCCAAGAGTTGAGAACTGCGCCTACCGGCATGACATCGCCAAAGACGGTCTTTAGCACCGGAGACTTCCTTAAAAAAAATAGCTCGAAAGAGACTTTATAATTGTTTTTTTAGCTACAAACGAATATACATATTTTTTAAGATCCCAAGGATTTATTAAAAGTGTTTCCAACAAAACGATTTTTCGATACTTTTACACCAGAGTCCGCAAAACAATTCGCGCTCTGGTTCTGTCTTGTCACACACGTACTCGCCGATAGCAATGCCACGTAGTGGGGCAAATGGGAAAAAAAAACGCCAATTCGTCAACAGTGCCTACCCCCATCACGGTCGTTTCCAGAACTGTATGTAAGACCGTGCGTGCGAGAATGTATTCGCTTTTTCCCAACGCGACCGGCGCGGCGTAGCAAACACACACACACACACACATGTGCGCGCTCAGCGATCGCCGTCTGTTTGGCTTCGACTCTTTGTCCCAATGGGAAGAGACCGAATTCGCGAGCGCTGCGCTGTCCGTCGGTAGCGACTCGTAACTAAAAACTACGACACCTGCGCTACCGACGTAACGAGAGGCCGCGTCGAAATTTTCTTGCGTGTGGCACATGGCCTCAAAACTATTTAAGGGGTTACCCCCACTTGCGATTTTGAAAAAATCGATTTTTTTATTGCATTTTTTTTAAGTATAAGTATCTGAGAATATGTCCTGAAAATTTCAAGTCGATCCGAACAAAATTGACTGGGATATGAGCGTTGAAAGAGAAGAATCCGTGAATTGAAGAACTGAAATTGAAACTTTAAACGCGTTTTTCTCAAAATGGCATTTCTGAAGTCGGTGACCAAGATTACTCGAACACTAATGAACCGATCTTCTTGAAATTTTGCAGGCTTATTTAATACATAAAAATGTAGTCTTTAATCGTTCGATTTTTTTTTTCGAAAAAAATGGCCGTTTTATAGCCAAAAAACGGTCGTTTTTTCGTTAAAATCGAACCATTAACTTTGACTGTCCGCCATTTTGTGGAAAATGAATATTTTTTAAAATCCTTCGATTAAAGACTAGTTTATACTTATATTTGACTAAATCCATCCGCATTTTTTTTTCAGATGATCCACTTCGCCGCAATGTTGGTCACCGCAAACCGTGTATATAAAAACATTATTTCATTGACGGCCATTTGCCACCAAACGATGTAATATTTTTCAATAAAAAAATTACTGAAAGTTCTTCAAGATGTGTTCTTTAAGATGGTATATTGATCGATTAAAAAAGTTTTGTAGTTTTCTTTAAAAAAATTCATGAAAAAGGCCTTTTTTGCGCTACAAGTGGGGGGTGACGCCTTAATCAAAGTTCAATCGTGACATACTTTGTATCAATGCCCTATAATTACGTAAATGTTTCAGAGACCTGACATTGGTGTAGTGACGGTATAATTGAAGTATGTGTTTCAGAGACCTACAATTAATTATAATGATAGTAAAATTGAAGCTTGAGCTGAAATGAACAGAAATGAATGTTTCGGAAACCGATAATTAACTGTAATGGAAGTAGAACTTGCGGAAATTGCAGTAAAGGAAGTATTTGATACGTAAAAAAAGTAACCGCGTAAGGCGCCTTTTTTCTAAACAATCATACTCTCTTAAGGATGTTGAGTCCCTATGGAACATGTTAATGTTAATTGTTCAATAAATAGCTTCTTAATCGTCATGAAATTTTTACACGACCTCCTGAATACTTCATGTAAAAACATACCAAATTTTCCGAATTCTTGAAATAAAAAATGATAAGAAAATTCGGAAAATTTGGTATGTTTTTGTATGAAGTATTTAAGAGGTCGTGTTAAAATTTCACGACGATTAGGAAGCTCGTTATTAAAAAATTAACATTTTGTTAAGAACAATTTTTAAAATAAATAAAAAAGAATTTATCAATAAACTTCGTTTTGTTTCCGTTGCTTTCAGTATATTGTAGATATTATGAAATTGAGAGGTAAAAAAAACAACTTATTGCAAAGTTACATCAGTTTCCATAAAACAACATTTAATTTGTGAATGTTAATTGTTCAATAACGAGCTTGCTAATTGTCGTGAAATTTTTACACGACCTCTGAAATACTTCATACAAAAACATACCAAATTTTCAGAATTTTATCATCATTTGCGATTTGGGACTCAACATCCTTAAGACGGAATGATACCTCATCGCGGTCGGTATGGTAGAACAATTATAGATACCCAACAATCGCTGAAACGGCTCTTCAGATTTCGTCAAAACTTTGCCAAACGACGTCAAATAGATAGACGAACAGCCGTCTGCCCCTCAAATTTTCTGGATTTGAGAAAAAAAACGTAGATTGCCTTATCATCAGCTGATCTACGTTTTTTTCTCTCAAATTTCAAGTACGTTCGGAATGCACCAAAACGTCGAAAAATAGAGTGCTGAATTTTTTCATGTAGAGTCTCATGACGTGTACGTTCGAATATATTTTTGTGAAAAATAGTGAACAAATTTTAATTTGAAGAAAGATTGAAATGAAAAAACATATCCACACCGTACCTGTTGCATTTTTTAGATATCCGTCCAGATATTGATAGAGCCACTATTCCATTTTATTTCCCAAAAAACTATTCAATTTTATTTTCCAAATGCTGTCCGATTTTATTTTCACAAACACTATCCAATTTTTGTTCGTAATACTATACAATCCGATTTTCCAAAAATTTTATTTCATTCAATCTTTCAATGTTATTTTCCCACTCCCTAAGCTGACCAACGGGCAAGTTTTTTTTAGGCGAAGCTTCCTCCACGAGGAAGCCAAAATAGATAGACGTAGTCATGGACCCGGAGTAGGGACAATTCCAGACAGTTGAAAAAAAAATACTACCATTTAGTGTGCTCAATTTTTTTCGTTGAGGCTGCACACAATGGCGCGCGATGAGGCATTTCTGCTATACTAGCACAGAGAAACTGCGGAAAATCAGCATCAATGTACACCCTGTCTCGAATTCACCCCCTGGCGCTGGAACGCTGGAACGAGGCTCTAAGAATGTAAACATGAATCGAAGCCGTGTTCACGCGCAACATATACGTACAACTGCGTACATACGTCGCCTGTATACGTTCGGAGCTTCAACACGTCTGGATTTTTATCCTCGACAAAACTCCGCATCGAAACGTCTGCTGCTCCAGTTGAAGGATTAAGGATGTTGAGTCCCTATGAAACATGTTGATGTTAATTGTTCAATAAATAACTTCTTAATCGTCATGAAATTTTTACACGACCTCCTGAATACTTCATGTAAAAACATACCAAATTTTCAGAATTCTATCATCATTACTTCAACCTCCTTAAGGGTTGAAATAAAAAATGATAAGAAAATTCGGAAAATTTGGTATGTTTTTGTATGAAGTATTTAAGAGGTCGTGTTAAAATTTCACGACGATTAGGAAGCTCGTTATTAAAAAATTAACATTTTGTTAAGAACAATTTTTAAAAGAAATAAAAAAAAATTTATCAATAAACTTCGTTTTGTTTCCGTTGCTTTCAGTATATTGTAGATATTATAAAATTGAGAGGTCAAAAAAAAAACTTATTGCAAAGTTACATCAGTTTCCATAAAACAACATTTAATTTGTGAATGTTAATTGTTCAATAACGAGCTTCCTGATTGTCGTGAAATTTTTACACGACCTCTGAAATACTTCATACAAAAACATACCAAATTTTCAGAATTTGATCATCATTTGCGATTTGGGACTCAACATCCTTAACACTCGCCACTTCGTCAAAGCGTCGGCGTGTTGAGGAAAAACAAATTTTTTTCTATCCATTTGATCATTGTGGAAAACATTATTTGATTTTCAGATAATTCTTGCAACGATGAACAAATTGTTCGCTAATTAAGCGAGCCAGCCCCCGACGGTCTTCACGCTTCATTGCGAACTGTTCGGTCGAACGGTTTTTCGTTGCTTCGTTTCACCTTTGCTCGCATCCCTTGTTTTATCCCCACCCACGCGTATAGAGGCTTCGCGCACTTTTTTGTCATCACTCGATGAAACGTTATACGCTGCTATACAATATCCGCCGTATCATTGGGCATCGATGCTCAAAAATCAGCCGGAATTGCAGATACCATTTTGAAAATGGGCCCGAGGGTTGCAACGTTGCATTCAAAGGGTGAACAAAAAAATTGGCCGTATATTGAAAGTTTAGAATATCTGCGAAAACCATTAGAAAAGTTTTTGAAAAATTAGTGATCTTGTATTCGCCCTTAATGATGGGTTAAAATTAAATCAAAAAGTATTTTTCAGTCAGTGCAGCCGGGAAGAGCTTTTTGGAATATTATTATGCCAATTTCGCTTTCGAGTGCTCCTGAACAGTCTTTTACAAGTGGATTATTATTAACGGGATAGTCAAGCAATATGTGGAGTATTCTCGGAGATTTCTGACCTCGATCAATTTTGCAGCAGTCAACTTGCCAGTAACATCCAATAGATTATTTCGTCCAAATCCATCATGTTTTCCAGTCAGATAGATTATTATTTTTCAAGGTTCTTCGATTATCGGATAACGTTTTTTTTCACCATTCAGTTTTAAGGGGTTACCCCCACTTGCGATTTTGAAAAAATCGATTTTTTTTTATTGCATTTTTTTGAAGTATAAGTATCTGAGAATATGTCCTGAAAATTTCAAGTCGATCCGAACAAAATTGACTGAGATATCAGCGTTGAAAGAGAAGAATCCGTGAATTGAAGAACTGAAATTGAAACTTTAAACGCGTTTTTCTCAAAATGGCATTTCTGAAGTCGGTGACCAAGATTACTCGAACACTAATGAACCGATCTTCTTGAAATTTTGCAGGCTTATTTAATACATAAAAATGTAGTCTTTAATCGTTCGATTTTTTTTTTCGAAAAAAAATGGCCGTTTTATAGCCAAAAAACGGCCGTTTTTTTTTCGTTAAAATCGAACCATTAACTTTGACTGTCCGCCATTTTGTGAAAAATGAATATTTTTTAAAATCCTTCGATCAAAGACTAGTTTATACTTATATTTGACTAAATCCATCCGCATTTTTTTTTCAGATGATCCACTTCGCCGCAATGTTGGTCACCGCAAACCGTGTATATAAAAACATTATTTCATTGACGGCCATTTGCCACTAAACAATGTAATATTTTTCAATAAAAAAATTACTGAAAGTTCTTCAAGATGTGTTCTTTAAGATGGTATATTGATCGATTAAATAAGTTTTTTAGTTTTCTTTAAAAAAATTCATGAAAAAGGCCTTTTTTGCGCTACAAGTGGGGGTAACGCGTTAAAGAGCATTTGCAGATGGAAAGTCATCACATTCAAACTCGAAGTGAACCGTCACTGCCACGTTGTCAATTCTTCGATCCACTAGGCTGATGGATTATTATAAATTACTTTACGTACGTTTTTACTTGCCGAGTTCCAACGCAAAACCTTGCCAGTTCTTAGGTATTACCCCTTCCAATTGAACCCTTCCCTATCACTCCCCTAGCCGCACTTCACTAATCCAACCGCGCGCCAATATTTTTTTTTGACATTCTTCGTTCGTGAACGAGTATTTCATTAATTTTTCGGAAGGATTGTCGGAAAAGCTTAAATTCCACTCGTTTTCTGTCCCAAGTGGAGCTCCTAGTCTTCGAGTAAATTTAAATTCCATTATCAAAGTTTTCTGAATTACTTGCAAGCGCGTGATATTTTGAAAGAAAAAATAATGTAATCCGGAACAAGAAAATCTTATGTCAATCGGACGTCATTCGCTAGTATCTAAATAGTTTCTATTTGTTGGAATCGTGGTGCAAAAAGTGAATTCATTGCTGCTCGAATTCTTTTAAAAACGTGACTTTTGGTAGCTCTTGATTCATTTTCAAAATTACTCCTGCGAAATTTGTGAGAACATTGTAGTGTGGTATGAAAATATTATCATCGTGTCCCAGTGCAGACGAGTTGGAATATGACTTATTCAAGCACGCTATAACACAGGTTATTTTAACTGAACTTGGCGAGTAATCAATAGTTATGCCATTTCTTTATTTCAAATATTTGACACGTGAAACGCTAATATCATATGTGCACATGTAATACGACCATAACGTTTTCTTCAATTTCGCTTAATATTCTTTGGATCATCATGGCAAATTGTTTATGCAAAAAATAATGCGGAGTGAAGAAAAGTAGAGTTATGTTACTTCGATGTCAGCACCTCAATCATGAAGTTAATAACTGGAATATTGCTCGTTTGTAAATGTATATTCGAACAAGGAAAGAGCTCAAATTGTGAAGGGTGTACTCTAAAATTAATACAACAAAAAATAATGGTAATGGAACACTACTGAATGGTACTGAATTTTTTCATTGGTTTTCGTATTAAAAAATGTCATACCTCCAAACTCTGAGCTTCTCTAAAAAAGGGCGTGGTTCAACGAAATACTCTACAGACAAAAGGAAAAGTTTCTCTGCGAACTTTTACGCCATGTAGCTTATATTCCATCGACACAAATATTGGAAATTCTTCATTTATACGAACTACGGAAACATATTACATCATTATGTAAAAAACGAATGTACCATTTTCTTACCGCAACAATTTTCAGTCACACGCCTACATCTAAATTGTTTATAAAAATTCTCCGCTACATCAGAATCCCAAAGACGATGAGTTCGCATCATCTTTGAGGTTATGTCGTAGCCCCTCCCAAACAAATACGTTTTCTCTTTTTTTTCTTTCAATTTTCTTAACGGACAACACCACTGTGACGGCTTCAAAAAATCGATTTTTTGCAAAGCATCTAGAAAAATCTAAAATACATTTAAGATCAAGATGTCGTTGGACCCAGGTCGAAAAAATAATTATTTTCGGAGATATTGAATATTTTGTGGAGCGGTGCAGCGCGGTAATATTTCTGAATATCGCCATAAGCCGCCTCTTCCTGAGGAAGTATTGGAGGCAATTACGCCAGTCTTGGAAAATTTCAGCAGAGACGATTTGCTGCAGCGTTGTTTGGGCGGCTTCACGCAAAACAACAACGAAAGCTACAACAAATCAGTTTGGGCAATAGCCCCCAAGTGTCAGTCCGGGAGCAAAAAAATCGTCGATATTGCAGCTGATATCGCGGTATTATTATTCAATGATGGCCTGAGAAGCCTCATGAAAGTTTTGGAGACGTTGGGGATAACTATCGGCCCAAATTGTTTCAATTTTTGCGTTGAAACCGACGCAGCGCGGATCGAGCTGGCGGAGCGCTCGCTCACAGAGGCTGCAAAAGAGGCAAGAAGAGCCTCTACAAGTTCGAGAAAAGATGCTAGGGACAATGATTTGCTTCTTGAAGGCCAGCTATATGGTGCCGGCATCGCTGATTTGAGGTAAAAAATTTTTTTTCCAATTTATCGCATAAATTAACAAACCTAAAACTTTGAACGCGTTTTTCTCAAAACCACTTTTTTGAGTGCGGCACGCAGCAGAACTCGAGCAATTTTTATCCGATCGACTTCAAATTTGGACTGCATCAATAAAACTAGATTATCTAAAGAAGTACATAGGATTTTTTCGATATCTCAATAATAAAAAAAGTTATAGCCTATTTTCGACGAGAAATTTTGCTCGAAAATCGTCCTGTAATTTCAAAAGCGTGCCTATTTTTTAAAAAATCAATATTTTTTCAAATCCCTATGTACTTCTCTTCAAAATATCATATTATTATCGAAAACACTCGGTATTTTTTTTCAGATCGACTTTGAAGAGAGTTCTGCTGCGTGCCGCGAACCACTGCAGAGGCAACAGTACCTGACGCGGGAGCTTCCCCAGCGTCACCATGGGGCGTGAAAAATTTGAAATTTTTTTTCATGTATCTTCAATAAACA
The DNA here is from genome assembly GCA_951751655.1 of Ophion costatus. Taxonomy (NCBI): domain Eukaryota; kingdom Metazoa; phylum Arthropoda; class Insecta; order Hymenoptera; family Ichneumonidae; genus Ophion; species Ophion costatus. The sequence continues at coordinate 1,795,191 of OX632358.1, read as the reverse complement.
ACGAACAAAACGAAAAATTTTTTTTCGAATATCTCTTTTTTTTCCACAAAAAAAAATTCTTGAAAAATGGCAAAAAAACCGGGGGTCACAGTGGTGTTGTACGTTAAGCAATTTACAATTTTACTCGCTACTCCAACGAGTAAATAAATGTCAGAAAAATCAACATCTGGCCGTACAACCAATTTGGAACATCACCTAACGACACTGTTAGCAAAAAATGCTCAATATTGACGTTGTAAATTTCTTTTATCAGTCCACCGGATACTGCAGAATGGATGGAAAATGTCAAGGCTCGTGATCCTGTCGACCCAATCAGAACGTCTCAGATCAGTGCATACACAATCCCGGGAGTTGACCCAATCATTTCCAGTAATTGACATAAATCAGTGATGAAATGACCTTACGCAAGGACCACTGCAACATCGCTTATGCCACCTGTGTCCATTCAAGCCTAATTCCTATGTGCCCCCGCTTGCTCCTGCTCCTGCCACCTTCCGCTACCCGACAATCTGTATATGCTAAATCAACAACCGTATTTCGACGAGCTGCCGCTTCCCAACCATCTCAATTAATAGGGCAGAGCACGTATGTGTGTATAATCGTGGATCATACATTTCGAGCCTCATTTACAACTAAAGGATATTTTACAGCTCTCTATGTCGGATCATCTTTACTCATTTTTATCACACGACAATTATAAGGCGTCCATTTATTTTTTAAGGGTACTGCGCCCAGCTATCGCGACCGGGATACATATGATTTTTAATATTTTTTTAGGCTCTTTCGAAAAAGAAATATACCATAATTTTATAATGAGTAGTACTTATAAAAAAAAAACTTGAGCATCGTGGGCAAAAGTTATAATTAAATTTTATTTAATTATAATTTAAATTATAATTAAGTTAAAAAGTTATAAACAGCATTTCGAGAATAGCTGAATGAAGATAATGATATTTCGTATAGGAAACGATTCTGAAAAACTTTTTTTTGCACATCCCATTATCGAAAAATGATCTTTTATCCATTTTTAAGTGAATAAATAACATTGAATTTCATTTGAACAAAGTATTTAGGACTTTATCGTATTCGGAATTCAATTATCTTCCTTCTGCTGATGTGAAAATGGAATTTTGAAGTATTTTCAGAAAGCTCATTTCTTTCTGGCAAATGCGACTCGTCAAAAAACTGAGCTATATTTTTTTCGAAGAGGACCCGAAAAACCATTAAATATTTTACTTATTTTGGCCACAAAATCTCCGCGGCAGAGCTTTAAAGAACATATGGCCACCTTATAATCGTCAGTATATATATATATATATATATATATATATATATATATATATATATATATACACCGATATAATATAATATAATAATACATAAACATATATACATATACATATATATATATATATATATATATATATATATATATATGTGTGGGTGTGTGTGTGTATATATGTATGTATTATTATATTATATTATATTATAGTTCGAGGCTAAGCCATCATGTGTATTATCGAACGAACGGACCGAAGCGTCCTCGTGGCGAGGCTGAAAGTTCGATCGGGTCGCGCCTGCGATATACGAGAAGAGAGAAAAAGAGGTAAAAGGGAAAATTAAAAAAGAAAGCGAATAAAAAAGACGATACCGTGGTTCGAGGTCCATAGATCGGAAGCGAAACGTCGCTCTCTCACTCGGCCCCGACCACCCACCACCCCAACTTTATGACGTCAAATCCCCGCCGAATTATCTTTCGGGTCATAATATTCTCCGGTAAATAATAATAATAATACATTTGATAAGTACATCCAATGCGATGCTCAAGTATTATCATATAGGTGGAATTAAATAAGACTCTTCCATTCGGTACGCCTGACATCTTCCAGAGATTAAAATACATCAATCTGTGGTGAGCCTCCACGATACAATGACTATGCTTAAGGGGTTACCCCCACTTGCGATTTTGAAAAAATCGATTTTTTTATTGCATTTTTTTTTAAGTATAAGTATCTGAGAATATGTCCTGAAAATTTCAAGTCGATCCGAACAAAATTGACTGAGATATGAGCGTTGAAAGAGAAGAATCCGTGAATTGAAGAACTGAAATTGAAACTTTAAACGCGTTTTTCTCAAAATGGCATTTCTGAAGTCGGTGACCAAGATTACTCGAACACTAATGAACCGATCTTCTTGAAATTTTGCAGGCTTATTTAATACATAAAAATGTAGTCTTTAATCGTTCGATTTTTTTTTCGAAAAAAAATGGCCGTTTTATAGCCAAAAAATGGTCGTTTTTTCGTTAAAATCGAACCATTAACTTTGACTGTCCGCCATTTTGTGAAAAATGAATATTTTTTAAAATCCTTCGATTGAAGACTAGTTTATACTTATATTTGACTAAATCCATCCGCATTTTTTTTTTCAGATGATCCACTTCGCCGCAATGTTGGTCACCGCAAACCGTGTATATAAAAACATTATTTCATTGACGGCCATTTGCCACTAAACAATGTAATATTTTTCAATAAAAAAATTACTGAAAGTTCTTCAAGATGTGTTCTTTAAGATGGTATGTTGATCGATTAAAAAAGTTTTGTAGTTTTCTTTAAAAAAATTCATGAAAAAGGCCTTTTTTTGCGCTACTAGTGGGGGTAACGCGGTAAGAAGACTCGAATCAATGAGTCGACGATCGACCAATTCAACAGGCCCAATAGTGCCAAGTATTTTTTCTTTCTAATTATCCTAAAAGTGTCTCCCCATACCTGTTGATGCCCTAACGGCGTACGATACTTCAGTTGTATCAAACGGATGAGCCATAGATTGAGCACCCCCGTGTGTAAATCATTCCGGTAGGCCCGGGCAAATTTGGTACACGTGGAGCTTCGTACGTGGTCTCAAAACAGGGCAGTAAGAGACGAAAACCCAGCACTATTTGGCGTAGAATTTGAATTTTTTACCGAAGGTGGACGGTTGCATACCGAAAGTAATCTCAATAAAATGTTGCCCCTCAACTCGCCCCAGCCCTAAGAAATAGGGGTTAAAAACTTAAAAATCGCCGTATCTCGATAATTAATTACCCGATCGAAAAATGTCGCTAACAAAAGTTGTTTGGAATAATAAAATGCGTATAAAGTTATTTGACGCCCAACCCCCAAGCTTTGACATATCGCTGTGTTCTTGTCTGGGTCAGTTGTGCTCGCGTGTTTTTGTGCCGCTATTTTCAGAGATAGGGGATCGGACGTCAAATAACATTACACGATGTTTATTATTCCAAACAACTTTTGTTTGAAACCCTTTTCGATCGGGCTATTAATCATCGAGATACGGAGATTTTTGTGTATTCAACCCCTATTTCTTAGGGTTGGGGCGACTCGACGGGCAACATTTTACCGAGGTTACGTTCACTATGCAACCTTCAGTCCAAAATTCATATTCTACACTAAAAAGTGCCGGATTTTCGTCCCTTTTGCTGGACCAAAAGGGGAAGGAAAATTGTCCCTCCCTCGTCCGAATACGTTTCCCAACAGGAAAAATGTCAACGTTGAGAAATACGACTGGGAAACACCAGAAAGAAAGCAATGACTAAAGGCTGTTTTTTTTTTTTCTTTGCGAAGCAGCCAAATTTGAGGATTTTTTTTTTTATCTCAGAAAGTTGTCGATCTTACGGCCGGTTCCGTTCATACGACGTGTACCGGGGTACGAGGACGACGGCGACGACGGCGTCGGGTGAGGAAGCCCTCGATCGAAACTCGCCCAAGCTCTGCCGTCCCCACGGGGTGAAAACGTGACGTCACGTGTGTCCGTATATATACGAGTCGCCGTGCAAAAGCAGCAGGAGGTCGCATAGTCCCGCGAGAATCGATAGTCTGCGTGGCACGCACGCTGCCGTAGAACCGAGAGCGCTTCTCTCGTCGTTACAACGATATACAACCCCCCCACAGCACACATCCTCGACTTCCCCCGACCCTATGTACATTTCGCGCATTTATATACGAACTCACGAGAACGCTCCTCGTCGCGATAAATCGTATATTGAAAATATCGTCTCTTATTACAAACGATATTTTCAATATACGATTTATTTGTTTATTTAAAAATTTATTTATTTATTTAAAAATTTATTTATTTATTTATTTATTTATTTATTTATTTAAAAATTGATTTATTTATTAAAGATTTATTTTTTCTTCTCTCTTTTTTTTTCTATCTCACCCTCAACAATATTCAACCGATTGCGACCCCCCCACTTTTTTTTCCAAGCAACACGCCAAGCCGAAGAAAAATCGTTTCTGCGCTCAGCGGCTGTTATCGCAGTGGAAAAAAAAAGAAAAAAAAACGCAGACGAGAACGAGAGGAGAAAAAGCAACCGCGATCGATGTACGAGACAACGAGATTTCGTTGCAGCGATAGAATCGGGAGGACACTTTGAAAGACTTGCCGCCCTCGTACACGGGGCCATTTCGAAGTTCAACGGAACCGAAAGAAAAATACACGGGGCGAGGACATCGATATTGACGCGTGTTGTTGCAACGACCCGAATTTTTTTTTCCCCCCGACTCCTCGGAACCCTCGGACCAGGGATGATTTTGATGCTTTTTCGCTCGGCTTTCGCGCGTTCTGCGTGGACGATAATTCACAAGGAACATCCCTCAGGTGACACCCTTCGATTTTGTTGAAATTTGGATATGTTATAAAGCACCGAAAAGTAAGCGATACGTATTTTTTTTTATCGGCGGAAAAACGGTTTTAAGGGGTGAAACGCGCCCTCGAAAATAGGGGTGTTTTTCGTTTTTCGTCGATAATGGTATCGTTCTCATCTCCAATGTATAGTACATGAAAAAATAAACATTGTTGCAATTTGAATTTTTTTTATATCTCATACCGTTAAAACGTTATCGACGAAAAACGAAAAAACATCACCATTTTCGAGGGTGCGTTTCACCCCTCAAAACCGTTTTTCCGCCGATAAAAAAAAATACGTGTCTCAAAATTTTTGATGCTCCATCACATATATGAGTTTCAACAAAATCGGAGGCGGACACCTGAGGGATGTTCCTTGTCAGTATGGCAGTAAGGAAATTCGGAGCATCGATTCGATGAAAAAATTGTCGAAAATTTCGGCAAAATATACTCGTGCAACTTTGCAAGTTCCGGGAAAAAAAACGGATCCCAGAGCGAACGATTTTTCGTTAAAAAGAGGGGAAAAAAAACAAGCCAAAGATTCCACAGGATTCCACCATGGGGGTGACATAATTCGAAAGATCGCGAATGGGCACTGCACGAATAGCCGGCGAGTAGAAAAAGTGTCTCTTACGAGTGACATTTCGTAAGTGAATACTTGACGCACCCTGGTCGGCTCTCTCATGTCTCGTTAATCCTCGGTGACATTCTCGGCATTGCCACGACTCTCCATCCCCCAGTCGCCCTCCTTCGGATCGACGTTCGATTCACGCCGTGGTCCAGCACTCGACCTTGACTTATCGCGATACTTGCCTGCAATAAAATTCTCCCGTGGACGGTTTCTCTCCCGCGGACGAATTAAAAAAGGCGCGACGACTCGGCGTGAGTCTAAGGGAGGAGTTTCGGACCTCGACGACCCCGAAATGCGGAAGTGTGTTCAGCGATTTTTCGTAGCGCAACACGTTGAATTCGAGTCGTATCGACGAACGTGAAGATCGTTGGGCACGTTCCCGGCGTGTTTCCGGGTCCAAATGAGTCGCAAGGGAAAAAGCACCAACGTGTGCTTTTTTCGTTCGTTCACGCACTGACACGAACACGCGCTTGGAAGGGCCGGTGAGTTCGTAGCCGGTTAACGTTGCAGCCGCGAGTGCGGAACTTTAAAGGGGGTGTTGAGTGTAAGCCCAATGGGGTGCTGTGAGGGATGTAGAGAGTCAGAGAGAGAGAGAGAGGGAGAGGGAGAGAGAGAGAGAGAGAGAGACGTGTACGTGCACTTTGGAGTCTATATCGCGAGCCAGCGAGGTCCGACGGACAGTGCGATTTTCTGGTCGACGTTCCAGAGAAGCGCCGGTCTCTCCGTACGAGCATAAACTGAACTTTATCAGGAGCCCTTCACCCCCTCGTTTTCAGCCCCAAGAAGCGCGCGCGCGTCCGACTGGAAGTGGCGCCAGCATACGGGGAAGGCCACGAGTAGGCTGTCGGGGGTCCGGTTTTACGTGTGTGGACCCGACGATCGGCCAACGAGGAAAGGTAACCCTACGCGGCACGTTCGAGCAAGGGGGTGCTTTTCCGCCGTAGCGTACGAAAGCTTTTCCAGCATCCCCCGTTATCCATTTGCGCATGCGGCAGTCACGAGTCAACCCTCGACCACCCCATTGCCCTTTCCTATCCTTTCTTCGTCCACCCCCCAACCCCCCACCCCTCGGCCCCTTCCACAAAGCTCGCGCGCGCGCTTGCTTTCCCACCGAACTTCGCCCGAGAGTACACCCTCGCGCTAACTCATTCTTCTCGAGCCCATGGTTATCACGCGAGATTCAACGGGGGAAAAGTCTCGGGCTATCAAGATCGTTTTCGTACACAAGTGGTATTGACGCGGCTCGTGTACTACTGGGTCAGACACGAGTTCAACGAGACCTACGCAGAGGATACACGTGTATACGCCCGACTAGAAATTTTGATCCGGCTGCTTGAAGACTGACCAGACCCCTGTACGGCACGCCGGATCCGTGCCGGATTCGCACATGATTTTATACCCGTTACTGTGGCCTAACGCCTTGAATTCATCATTCGTTTTTTTATCGTTTTAGGCATTGATACGGCGGCCGGATCAGGGCCTGAAAAGGCCTACTGATCAGGGCCGTGTCCGTTGTCCGGATCCGGGCCGGATGCGAAAAAGCGTTTCACGCCTGATACGGCCCTGAACCGGCAGCTTGATCAGTGCCGCGGTACGGGATACGGCATGCCGGATCCATGCTTGTTCCGGCCCGTAGCAAAATTTCTAGTCGGGTATACCCGTTACTGTGGCCTAACGCCTTAAATTCATCATTTGTTTTTTTTATCGTTTTAGGCATTGATACGGCGGCCGGATCAGGGCCTGAAAAGGCCTACTGATCAGGGCCGTGTCCGTTATCCGGATCCGGGCCGGATGCGAAAAAGCGTTTCGCGCCTGTTACGGCCCTGATCCGGCAGCTTGATCAGTGCCGCGGTACGGGATACGGCATGCCGGATCCATGCTTGTTCCGGCCCGTAGCAAAATTTCTAGTCGGGCGTGTATTTATCCAAGCCACCCAGGCCCCCCCCTGTCCCCGCTTACTTCACGTTCCATTTACCAGTAGGGCGTCTCGGATGGCGCGACTTGGACCGCCTCCCGAGCTGCCACTCGTCTCAGAAATAATCGTCTCTGGGCTAGGGAGTTTTTTGCACACGGGCAGCGGGCAACTGCGGAAAACCCGCGTCGGTAAAGTAGGCTTTTGGGATTATTCGGACATGGTGGAGGTGGGGGTGAATCGGAGGCTCGAAGACTCGAGGAAAGTGACCTCCCGCTGAGCCAACGATAATCCTAACGGGGTGCGCCCGAGCCGTCACCCATCCGACTAACGAACCGTGCCTAATACCTATTAACGTGGAAAACCGCCGGTGCCGCGAGCGAAACGTGGATCGCTGCAGGGCTGTTGTACTATGGATACGCGTTTTAAAGGACACTGCGATAAAGGTGGATGACATGGTTACGGGAACAGCGTTACAGCTTTCGATCGAATTAGGCCTTCGATGGGCCTCGTAACACATGCGTTTGAAAGGCAGTAGTCTGCTTTAGAAACCGAAAAAAAAAGCATTTTTTCAGCAATTTTTTTGAAAGGGAAGGAAATGATTGCGGTAAACGAAATTTTGAGACGATAGTGTATTATATTCAAGCTTTAAACAACAATTTTTATTATTAAAAAATATTGACATTTTTCAAAGTTGTAACGATTTTTCTGGGGCGCCTGGAGTCTGTATTTGTAAATCGGTGCCGGTGACGGAGGTCGTGCGAGGCATCTGAATCAGTCGAACCAAATTTTCTTTTGGTTTTTATAAGTTTCTTTTCTATATGAACTAAAAAAATACCGAAGAAATGATGAAATTCCAAATTTTTTCGAAGTTTGAAAAAAAAATTCACTTTTTTGAAAAAAAAAATTGACTTTAAGTTGCAAAACAAGTAATTTAAATAGTACTTTTGTCCAACTTTTTTAGTTCAAATAGAAGATAATTTAATACTGAAGCTAGATCACTTTGATTTTTTTCGATCGGACATATATTGTTTTTGCTGTCGCCGGCACCGTTTTCTAAAACTTGTGAAAATGAAAACTCGAGAAAACGGGGCGTGAAGTGGCGAAGCGGGCGCGCTCGGGTCTGCCCTAGCATTCGCACCTGCTCGACGCTCGGCCACTAAAACTGATCTAGCTTCGAAAATATGTCGAATTGGCCTCTAAAATTTTGAACACATATTCTTGGATAGTTTTGGAATAGATTTAAGACAAAAACGAAAAATCGATTTTTTGAAGCCTGTAAAGCAGACTACTGCCTTAAGGATGTTGAGTCCCTATGAAACATAGGGACTCAACATCCTTAAGGCAGTAGTCTGCTTTACAGGCTTCAAAAAATCGATTTTTCGTTTTTGTCTTAAATCTATCGTGTAAAAATTTTTACACGACGTCCTGAATACTTCATGTAAAAACATACCAAATTTTCCGAATTCTATCATCATTACTTCAACCTCCTTAAGGGTTGAAATGAAAAATGATAATAAAATTTGGTATGTTTTTGTATGAAGTATTTAAGAGGTCGTGTTAAAATTTCACGACGATTAGGAAGCTCGTTATTAAAAAATTAACATTTTGTTTAGAACAATTTTTAAAATAAATAAATAAAAATTTATCAATAAACTTCGCTTTGTTTCCATTCCTTTCAGTATATTGTAGATATTATAAAATTGAGAGGTCAAAAAAAAAACCTACTGCAAAGTTACATCAGTTTCCATAAAACAACATTTAATTTGTGAATGTTAATTGTTCAATAACGAGCTTCCTAATTGTCGTGAAATTTTTACACGACCTCTGAAATACTTAATACAAAAACATACCAAATTTTCAGAATTTTATCATCATTTGCGATTTGGGACTTATCTTAATCCTTAATCTTTCAACAGCGGGCATTTCCCGGGTGCCTTGCTCGCGCATTTTCGCAAGCGTCATTTAGTTGACGAAACAATCGCTGTATTGTAAGAGAGAGTAAGGAAACGGACGAATTTTACATGGTTTTGAAAAACTCGTGAATAAGTTTGTGGAATTTTATTGTATGAGTGAACTGAAAATCTGGGACTTATCTTGCGAGATAATTACTGATTCTCTTAGGATAACGTTTACCTGCATTACTTGTCAAATAAATTTGGCGTTGCCATGACGAACCAACAGATTATCTAGGATATCATTTCTGTTTTTTATTTCATTTTTATTATATTTAGAATATGCTTTATTTTCCCTTTCCAAATTATGTTTATATAATATAATTTCTTTTCTGATGTTGTTGAAGTCATATGGAATATAAGGTACCCCTTTTTTTGTTCAAATAAAATCTAGAATAGAATTTCTTTTGATTGATGAACTTACATCAAAAACGTTGCTGAAATTGTAGGATTTTGTATTTTATACAATAAAAAATACGATTTTATTTTATTGCTAAAATTGTATGGACAATATAATTTTTTTTGTGTAGCTACATCAACCACATAATTTTTTTTAGTTTTAAGGCTTTCACGGCTCTTTATGTAATTTGAAGAGTATGTGGCTTCCGGATGGAGGCCGTGTTGAGAATCAGCGTTGTGCCGACGTTTCGCAAACGTTACAGTCTGCATCATCAGGGCTGAGAGCTCCGATACTGAAGCTCCCGTGTCTCAGGCATTCCTTATATACTTGCAGTCATCGTTCCAGATCACTGCACCAGCCAATCAGATGTTTTAATTGATCGGCCGGTCAATTAAAAAACCGGGAGGACGGTGTGCCAAATGGGATTGACGTGATATCCACCATCTCTGTTTAGATTGTCCGGATGTTTCTAGGAAACACCGAGAAGGCTTGGAAATCCGAAAACATCCGGACAATCTAAACAGAGATGGTGGATATCACGTCAATCCCATTTGGCACACCGTCCTCCCGGTTTTTTAATTGACCGGCCGATCAATTAAAACATCTGATTGGCTGGTGCAGTGATCTGGAACGATGACTGCAAGTATATAAGGAATGCCTGAGACACGGGAGCTTCAGTATCGGAGCTCTCAGCCCTGATGATGCAGACTGTAACGTTTGCGAAACGTCGGCACAACGCTGATTCTCAACACGGCCTCCATCCGGAAGCCACATACTCTTCAAATCACATAATTTTTTGTTGTTGAAATAATATCTACAATATAATTTCAGAGGATGAAAACGTATTCTCGAATAAATACGTCTGGAAAAGACTTTTATTGCACACTGGAATTATTTTTATTGAATTTATATTAAGAATGTTTTTTTTTACTGAAATTATACCGACAATATAGTAGCTGTTTTTGTCGAAATGATGTCTAAGCATATTTTGCTTGCTGACATATCTACAATATAGTTTCATTTTTTCAATTATATCTACAATGCGTAATTTTTGCTTTTTTTCTGTAATTACATAATTACTGTATTTACTGTATTTACTGTATTTACTGTAATTACTGTAATTACATAATTACTGTAATGCTTTTTTTCTGTAATTACACCTATAGTATATCTTTTTTTTTAATCGTATGTACAATATAATTTCTTTTTTACTGAAATTATATCTACAATATAACTGCAGGGAATGAAAACGTGTTCTCGAGTAAAAACGGCTGGGCAAGATTTTTATTGCACACAATTTTCCATCAATCACATTATTCCAAACAACCCAGCGCCGTATGCTAATGGTTTTTTTTGTTGCTTTAGCAATAGCTTCAGCTCATTTTTAGCGTCTGCCTTGAATTTATCCTGATCGAATCAGCGTCGAAAAAGTCTCTGGCGAATATTAGCATACCTCTGAAAATAGGGGAGATACTCTGTTATTTTTTGATAAAAATGAATATATACATATATATATATACATATATATATAACCTAAAAATAGCGGTAAATGTAAATAGTGAAAATAAAAATGGTCCGAGGGCAAGAAAAAAGTACTTAACACGAATGGGTCCTCTTTTCAATTTTGTCAAAGTTTTCAATGTATACGTTTCCTCCTTTTTTGCCAAAAGCTTGATCAGCTACGACGACGATGACGTCATCGACGTAAATGACGGGGACGGTTAGGTGGATGTTTGGTCCGAGCCTCGTGTGCAAACGAAGCTTGGACTCATATGAAGAGTGATGAATAGCCGGTCGCTGAATATTTCTCAAGTACCTTTCAACGACGTTCCTTCCAGTAAATGCTTCCGCTACATCGAAAAGTATACGGATAAGCCACATTGCCTTGCACTTTAACTTCTTCCATAACTTTCCACTCTGCTAAAACTTGCGATCCAAATGACCAAGTCGTAATTAACCAAATTTCGCGAAATATTGAATTATTGTGAGCTTCGTTGGTGCAAATAGTGAATTTGAAAAAACGAATAAATTACGTAGCAAAAGCTTGTCGATGAAATGTAAAATCTATTTAGAAAACTGTTACGTGTCGTGATGAGGGAGCGAATTTGATTAACTTTTAGTCTTCATTTTCCTGGTGAACGTCTTTCATATATACAGAGGAAAAATGTTTAAAGTTGGGGTCGGTTTTTTGGTCGAGCTTCAATTTGAAAAAATAGTGAAATATCAGGACGAAAGTCTTTACACGTAAATAGCATTAATCGATTACCGTCGCGATTAAATTTAACGGGAAAGAGCATCTAAGATTTTATTGACAGCAATGTTTCGGCAAATTCAAAAAACACTTTAGCTCGGTCAAATTTTAGTACCAGAATGAAATTTTCAAAGCCGAAGTTTTCGAAGGACCCGTATTTAGGGCCTCTCGGTGAAAATCGTCGGATCTGATAAAATTTTATTTTTTTTATGTAGGTCAACATTTTTCACACGAATAGCCCATGGATGTCTAGGATCGAATTTGGACGCGCGTGACAGATTCAAATTTTGAAAAATGTCGAATTCTTATTATAAAAAAAATAATAATTCCCCTGCCTTTCAAAAATAGGAGATATCAGTTGATTTTTTTTTACATGAATCGACTATAGCGGAGGAGTGGGTAAAAAAAATAGTGGAATTTAGAAACTCGCATATTGTTTACTTATCGCTGGTTCGCGCGAAAAGCCTCTTTTAAGAGGAATCCACTATTGAAAAACCAACTTCTTCACAGGAGAAAACTTCGTAAGCGAAAAAAAGTGAAATTATGTTCCCCATTCTTATTTAGTAATCATTAGCCAGAGATAGTGATCGTAAAGTACTATTAAAAATGAGAGACGTCTTCAACTCGAGAATCAACCGTTTAATCGGCAGATAGCGACGAGAGAAATTCATTGTGAATCGTTCTCTCGGGCAGGGATGTGCTAAAATGGCCGCGAAATCCACTGAATCGTCTCCCATGATCTGTAAAAGGAAATAAAAGCCTCGCGTTTCGTCGATATAGAAAAAAAAAAAAGAGCCGGAAAAAAGCGATGTACACGAGCCAAGGATAATCCCGCGAATGTGGTCGAGGCAATGGAGAAGGAGGTTTCTCATCACCCGCGAACTAATCAAGAAGCTCTTTTATATCGGGCCCGTTGGTTTTAGCTATCCATCTCACTCCCTGTCTCTCCTCTTTCCATCATTCTCATTTATCTCTTTCGTTTCCTTCTTGAGCCCTATCCATTCCTAGGATAAACACAACGTGAAACTCGCATTTCATCGCTAGGTGCATGCTTTTGATAACCGCACTGTAAAAAAGATATGAAATTTACAATACATTTAAGATACAAAAGAATTGAATTTTACGAACTCAGTAGATGAAATCAAATTTGAAACACTTGTATCGTAAATTTAAAATAGGAACATGAAATTCTAACGTGGATATAGAATTTAATAGATGGAACATGGAATTTCAAAGACAAGTTTGTAAATTTGTGGAAAATGTATTGCATTAACCCGTGTCTTCAATTGAAAATTACCACAGATGTATGATAAATCAACTATAAAAAACAGAGCATTGAAAATACAAAACAAGTTTGAAATTTATTTACAGCTGCCTGATAAATATAATATATGTGAAACTGAATTTTACGATACGTACAATGCATGACCACAACAGATTTATTTAAAAGTGCGAAACTGGAATTGAAAAAAGAATTCATAAACGCTGATGAAAATCACATGAAACAACGTGAAAATTATATTAAATTTACACTACATTTAAGGGACAAAAGAATTGAATTTTACGAACTCAGTAAATGAAATTGAATTTAAGACACTTGTACCGTAAATTTAAAACAGGAACATGAAATTCTAACGTGGATATAGAATTTAATAGATGCAACATGGAATTTCCAAGAAAAGTTTGCAAATTTATGGAAAATGTATTGCATCAACCCGTGCCTTAAATTAAAGATTACGGCAGTTGTATATTAATTCACATATAAAAAACAGAGTATTGCAAATACAAAACGCACTCAACCCACCTCGGCCGCTCGCGACGACCGATGGTCGCGCGTAGTTCGCGTAGCGCCCGAGGGACGGCGCCTTGTTCCGCACTTTCCCATAGCCACTCGCAGCTTCGGTCGGGCATATAACCCGACCACCGGCTACGATCGTCCTGGGAAAAACAGACGCGTTTGCAACTCGTGCACGCGTCGGAGAGTGTCACAATTTCGTTACCTCTCCATATCCTGGCCAGAGTCGCAGTTCTTGAACTCGCCTTTCCGGGAGGAAATTATTTTTCCCTTTTTACGCCGCCAGGTGTTGAAGGAAGAAATTTCACAAAAACCACCTTTTTTATCTCTAGCTCCCGTCGAGGAGGATAAATGCGGGTCACATTTCCAGTGGGCTTAATTATCAATTTCCGAAATTGACTTAATACTTAGGATCAGTAATTTTAATACACACCCGTATGTTGATATTAGCAAATGGTTCTTGAATTTAATATACATGGATGTGAACATTTTTTTACACGTGCATTATTTTTCAAACGCACTAGTATATTAATAATACGGGGCTACACTTTTATTTTTAAAATAACCTGCTTTGGATTTTCAAAATTTTATCTGAAATTTCATAAACGGCGTCCGCATAAAAACATCATACACTTGTGTATTAATTTTTATACAGAAGCTTTTTACAGTGTACATTAAAGGTAATACTTTGGTTCTGTGAAATCAATACACACCCGTATGCTGATATTAGCAAATGGTTCTTGAATTTAATATACACTCGTATATTGATATCAGCAAACGGTTCTTGATTTCAATATACTTGGATGTGATTATTTCTTTACACGTGCATTATTTTTCAAACGCACAAGTATATTAATATTACGGAACTACACTTTCATTTTTCAAATAACTAGGTTACTTTTCGAATAAACACGGCCGTCGAAATGCAATTGGTAAAGTTATCGTCTAACGGATTTAGCGACTAGTGAACTGTCGACATTTTCTCCACTCGAGTACCTATCGGTGTCTTTGATAATCCTTTTTGATTCGTGATGCCTAAAAAGGGTACTTTATGGTCGAGTAAAATATGTCAAGAGGTCCGGAGAGAAGAGAGCACGATTTTAGTCAAGCCATCGTTGCTTTTACTACGCGTCCTGTACCAACGCGTATGCAGTTCGAATTTCGTGGAAATTTCATCAAAAGCTCGCCATCCTCGAGACCACCCGATGGCCATAGTAAAATTTTGGGTCAATCTAGCTTGTTTCCTCAAAGTGAGGTTAAACACGCACGATGGTTACACGAGTGGGCGCGAGAGACAGCGCCACCTCAGGCGTCACGTGACTGAGGCAGACAAGGCATTTCGGACTGGCCTCAATGCCCCCGCAGCACGAACGGCGTAGGCTGAATCTCTCCTCGAGCATTTTATAACTAGAAATTTGATTAGGATTGAATTATCTCATCGAACGACAGTAACACCGAAAAATCAAGTAATCGTTCTATTCGTCTCGACGAGGGCTTTACTAACGTCAGATTTCTCGCGACACGTGGTCCAATCAATTTTTCAACCTCTGCGAGACTCGATTGACCTCACCGCCGAACGTCGGAAATGTTGCTCGATCGAGAGAAAAAGTTTCACTCGCGGTCACCGAAGGGTAACAATTCCAATACCTCCGATTCGATAAGATTTGGCAGACTATAAAAACAACGCGACTGCCAACATCGTTCGAAGGACATTGACAGACATCACCGCATCAACGAACCCAAACGAATTGACCAATTATTCTTGCGTGGAACGACGTACGTGAATTTGGATATGCAAACAATTAACGATGAAGCAATATTAGTGAGAGGTAACATTCAATAGACGGGATGTTTACCCTCTAACCTTCTATCGAGAGTATCAACAAAGCCATGGAAAAAAGAACTGCTGTGGTAGGAAAAGGCTTTTAGTGGCAATCATGCTCTGTGCGATGTATAACAACACCCATCCCCCCTACCCCACTCCCTTAATTTCTCTCTAGCTCTCTCGGCCTGCTTCTTTTCTCTCTCGGTGTCTCTTTCTCTCTTGTGAGGATTCCTTACCGGACTTCACCGTTAGTATTCGTCGTTCGGTCCTTCTGGTCGATGTGACGCCTGCGCTTTCGCGCAGCCAAACCAACCTTCTACTCTCTCCGTACACTCCATCGTGTCCTCGTCCACCTCAATCTTTTTTCCGCCTCTCACTCCTTCTCGATCTTCCCTCGCCCTCTCCGCCTCTCCCAGTCTGTCTTTCCCTCTCCTCCCCTCGTTTCACCTTTCCAACGTCTCAATTATTCTTCCATCTCTCAGCTTCACGTACGTTCGCAACGCGATTCGGGATCATTCAAATTTTTATAGGCATTTGCATCGACAATATCCATCAGGGTGTAAATGGTTTGCGGGAGAATTATTTACCCATCCACGAGCGTCGATTGCACTTTGACCTTTGGTCCGAGCTATTCCTGCCGCCTTCGCAAGAGTCAATTGATTTTTTCAACGATTTTCAACGTGGATCAATGATCACGATGGATAATCTTTTATTGATACAAAAATGTCAAGTGTTGCCCAGTCGGGCCTCCACAGACTGGATGTCACTGGAACTCTCGTTGTTGTCGTTGTCGTTGACGTCTTTGAAGTCGCCCTCTCGCTGGATCGACACCGTCGCCCCATCGATGATCGTGGTTCCGGATGGATAGATCCGCGTTTCCGGTACATCGATCACGCTCGTCTGCATTGATTCCAAAGACACGTGTATCGATCGGATCAATCGACCAATCTGGCCTGGTAAATATTTAGCGCCGAGGATCGAGCAAAGACGGAAGGCTGGTGGAAAGGCCGGAATCATGGAAAATTCGGATCACGTGCGATTGGATCGCAGCGAACGATCGTGGAGTGATCGCAAGCTGGCCAATTCGTCTGGCTAGCGTAGAGACAAATGCAACTAGTCGGCGAACCTGCAGGTGTGGAAGACTATCCAGACCGGTCGTTGGTAGACGCGACAGGAATGGACCGACGGTTCTGCGATTCCTGGAGCCCGTAAGGACAGGCTGTTGCGAGCGGTTGTCAATGTGGTGGGGATGTTGATTTTGTTGCTTCAATCTACGGCTGTTCCTCGGTACTTCAGCGGGCAAAATTTTTCTTCGCTGCTTGGGCAATTTGCTTCGTGCCTGAAGGAGTTGCCAGTCGTATGCGTTACAACTGTTCAATGCAAAGGATCCGCGCTCGCGGGCCACTAATGGCGGAGGTTTAGAAAAAAAAAGTAAGCAGCCCCACTGGGGCAAAGTGATGCTCTTGCCTGTGTGTGCGAATAGAACATGGAGAAGTTACTGACGATAACGGGAACCGGAAGCGCGATAGTGAGAACACCGGCCAGGGCACAGAGGCCACCTACCAGCATTCCTGGAAAGGTCTTCGGTGTCATGTCACCGTATCCTACCGTCGTCATGGTTACCAGCGCCCACCAAAGTCCACGGGGTATACTGTGAAAGTCGTTTTTGGGGTTCTCCTGAAACAGACGCACGCACCCTCAAACTCAATATTACAGTTAGTGCCAACTGTGTTAGCGCATATACACGAACCTGTGCATATACCTTTGTCTCCTGTAACTCTGGAGTCGAAACAAGCCCTGCCCCGTCCCCGCGGCTTTCGCCAAGCGCACATCACGCGAGAACCAAAACACGCACGCCAAGCCGTACAACATGCTCCCTCGGTTGGAAACTACACTGATTGGCGCTCCGGCGAACACTGACTAGTTGCTTTATACGGCAATCGACATGCTCGTGTTCCTCCGTGCTTGCGGCCCGTTATAACCGTGTCTTTTTGCAACAGTCACGTTGGTACTTTGGTACTCCGACTCCGTAAGAAACAGACCAGTTCGAAAACTCGAGTCCAGACGTCGATAGATATGCCGTTGTCTTAGCTTCATCGTGCAAGCGTTACGCATGCAAACAAAAAGTAGTCATCCCCTGCTGTGCACCCTAGGAACTTCGGGCATCCCATTCTAGCTCGGATGCCATTTGGACACGGCCTGAGACTGCCTGGATCGAAAGATCCACGTCAAAGGCCGCGAAGCGTCAATGCTTCATCGTTCGTTACGTACTAACCGACGGAAACGTTGGAGGAATCAAGCTGACATCCATAGTTATAGGGAGCGTTTAGGGTGGCACAACGGAGCGAAATTTCGAGAGGCAAATGCAACGTAACACGCGATCGGGAAAGCAGAAGCAAATACCTGTAGTCTCTCGGCGTAGAAGACAAGCGACGCGAAAAGTACAATGCCAAGGAGAAGAAAAAAAACGAGCAGTACGAGTTCCTTGGCCGAGGCCTTGAACGTGTGCATGAGGATTCTCAGGCCTAACGAGTGTCTCGTCAGTTTGAATAGACGCAGAACCCGTACGATCGAGAACACCTCGAGAAATGGACTCGAGGCGATGATGAGCTCGCTGTAGAAGCTCAATATGGCTGCCATATCGATCACGTTTATAGGCGATACGACGAAACTCCTCAAGCTTGGACTAACCTGTGAACTTCGATGTAACGTTAGAAAAATAACTATACTCGTCCATGCCTTTCGAAATGCGACTCTGCCTTCGTCGTATCATATGTCATTGTAGAACCGACACTCTTTTGTAATTAACTGTAGATTCAGTTGCATCTCTGTATTCTGTGTCATTCCGACTGAAGGCTGAAAACTTTGGGAACCAACGGGTGATTGCAGATTTTCAATAAACGGCACAAACTCACCGAAAAACGTGTCGTCATTTCCAGAGTGAACCAGGCGTTGCAGGCATGTTCCAGATAGTAAAAAAATCTGTGCGCTTCGATACCAGTCGAGTTGTCCAGTTCCACGTGTTCGTTCACCGGATCTTCGTGCCTGGAGAGGGTCGCATTGGCTCGGCGAAGTGCAATGGTTTCTTTTTCAATGATCAAGGACGAACCATTCGGTCTCGTGAAGTGATTGGTCTTGAGACAGAACGATAGAACCGAGAGGCATATGAAGAGAACGGAAAGGGATGCTATGGATTTGGCTAGGATCGATGAATAAGGCTCGTAGAACAATGCCCAGACGCGCGGTCGTAAACGTTGCCAGTTTGTTAAACTTCCGCTCGAATATTCCTCCTCGAAACCGAATAAACGAGCAACCTCTTCATCCCCGAGCGACTCACCGTCGACGTCTAATTTATCCAATATCGCGAGGGTCGCCTGAGTGTCACGATGTATGCTGTACGTGCTCCAGCAGCATGGCTCGACCTCACATAATTCAGATATTCGTCATAATAAGCGTTTTTAGGGCTCAAGGGACACCAACAGTCCACAGCCCGGAAAGAAAGCCGGCTTTCGACAATTTTTTATGGTTGCCGAAGTGATAAAAGGAAATTCCGCTCACATGGAACATCCCTCAGATGACACCCTGCGATTTTGTTGAAATTTGGATATGTTATAAAGCACCGAAAAGTAAGCGATACGTATTTTTTTTTATCGGCGGAAAAACGGTTTTAAGGGGTGAAACCACCCCTCGAAAAAAGGCATCACCAGAATGGTTCGCCCCTTAATTTTTTTTTTGGTATTTACACTATAGTGGAGATTGCTTCGGATTAGAAGAATTTTCGTTTTTGTTTCATTAAAATCGGTGGACTCCTTGGGTGTGAAACTGCTATATTACCCCTAGAGATGCCTTTTTTCGAGGGGTGGTTTCGCCTCTTAAAACCGTTTTTCCGCCGATAAAAAAAATACGTATCGCTTACTTTTCGGTGCTTTATAACATATCCAAATTTCAACAAAATCGAAGGGTGTCACCTGAGGGACGTTCCTTGTCAATGACGTATCTTCGTATATATTTGAACATTTTTTCACAACATTTTGTAAAAAAATGGTAGCGCTGAATCTGAATGAACCAGGTCATTTTTGTCTGAAAGCGTCCTGCGGCCGGCAAAGTAACATCGCCGATTCTTCATCGATTTACTTGAATTTCCTTTTTGGATCTTTATAGCAACATCTTACATCCAAGTACGAAAGAGATTTTGTATACGTTGAAAACGTTTTCCGAAACGAAGTATTGTCCGCCATTTCTTTTACCGAAAACAATTTTTTTTGCCATGCACCATTTTATCGAAAATCCATTTTTTGCAATGTCCCCGCGTACTCCGAGGGCAAGTCTTATCTGGCAACCAAATAATTTTTACTTTTCGTTTCTGGTAAGACATTGGAGGAGAATCGATGCCGGCTGCGGCACACTAAACTCGATTCATCCAGATAGACAGAGGTGACTCGATTCATCTCACTTCAGCGCCGCCATTTCGATACAAAATTTTGTGAAAATAATTGTAAAGATACTTGAAGATCTATGGAACAAGATCTACTGTAGGGGATTTCCATTCTGGGATGTTGGTGTCCATAAAGAATTCTCGAAATCCACCTTTTCTTCCGGGCTTTAGACTGGTAGAAATCCTCAACCCTTTTTCCCCCATCAGCGATCCGCGGGGTGGATCAAATATACAAGGTCACCAATTTCATTGATCTATTGTAGTTTTGATAGTGTACTTAAAAAAAAAACGAACATTGGATTGCAAGCTTATTCATGTCACGAGCGATTTTCATAGCCAATACAACACCCTTTCTTGTCTTGTAGAATAATTGTTTATCGTGCCTGTAACTTCGCGAGGTCAATATTGCAAATGATTGGGCGCGATGCTCGGTTTAAGGGGTTACCCCCAATGCGATTTTGAAAAAATCGATTTTTTTTATTGCATTTTTTTGAAGTATAAGTATCTGAGAATATGTCCTGAAAATTTCAAGTCGATCCGAACAAAATTGACTGAGATATCAGCGTTGAAAGAGAAGAATCCGTGAATTGAAGAACTGAAATTGAAACTTTAAACGCGTTTTTCTCAAAATGGCATTTCTGAAGTCGGTGACCAAGATTACTCGAACACTAATGAACCGATCTTCTTGAAATTTTGCAGGCTTATTTAATACATAAAAATGTAGTCTTTAATCGTTCGATTTTTTTTTTCGAAAAAAAATGGCCGTTTTATAGCCAAAAAACGGCCGTTTTTTTTCGTTAAAATCGAACCATTAACTTTGACTGTCCGCCATTTTGTGAAAAATGAATATTTTTTAAAATCCTTCGATCAAAGACTAGTTTATACTTATATTTGACTAAATCCATCCGCATTTTTTTTTCAGATGATCCACTTCGCCGCAATGCTGGTCACCGCAAACCGTGTATATAAAAACACTATTTCATTGACGGCCATTTGCCACTAAACAATGTAATATTTTTCAATAAAAAAATTACTGAAAGTTCTTCAAGATGTGTTCTTTAAGATGGTATATTGATCGATTAAAAAAGTTTTGTAGTTTTCTTTAAAAAAATTCATGAAAAAGGCCTTTTTTGCGCTACAAGTGGGGGTAACGCCTTAATGGTCCATACGAGATCGTATCTCCGACCGTACTTGTCAGGATACTCTGGCTTAATTCCGCTCGACATTATAACAAGAGCGACGGAAGAGCGCGAACGTTGGCATGTACTTTTGACCAAAACGTTCTGAAATACGTTCTCGGTTGCTGGAGATGCAACCGCGTTTACGAGTACGTTAAACCGTTAATGTCGAGTGCTCCGGATGCTTTACGAGCGAATGCAATGTTATTGTTGGGTTTGGGCGTTAGCCTGCGCTATGCGAAGCTCTATCGAAAATAGAACCGTAAGCTACCCTGAAATTTCCACTGGAATGCGCTACTCCCTGTCTACGCCATCCTAAACATTTCGACTGACCGTATCGAAACTATGGAACTGTAAGCATCGGTAGTGGGAAATTATACAAACATTGAAAATAATGTCAACAATTATAATCGACAACTGGAAAATTCATCAATCGATCCAATATGTAAAAGTAATAACTTTGATAAATACATTTCATAAATAAATAAATTAAATAATTTTTATGCGATCATTTCATAATAGTTCAAAAAATAATTTACGTGATCAGCTTAGTGATCATATAAAACGACCTTCAACGTAATATGACTCGGGTCTTTTAAATGTAATAAAAATTACTACGCGGTAAATTATTGTGCTGCAACATACATAATAATAACTACAAATTAGTTAGGCATTGATGCTTGCCCACTTTACGCGTGTTCCGCCATGCACTTGGCAAGTTTTTTGCTATCATTCGACTGATTGTTTGCTGCCAAACTCAAAACCAACATTTCCCTAATATCATTGCGAGGCGTGATTTTTCTCGACGCTGATTACTAACCGATTGGGAAATTTCTCGAGTAGGCGAAAAATCAGTTGCCAAATTACCGAAACTATACTCTTCCCAATTCTTCGTGAACAACTCGCCACAATCTCCTACGATGATAAAATGAACGATTTTATCGTCCGGAACGATTCAGGTTCTTTACTACCAAGGTACGGAAAGCTGCTCAATCGCGAACGAGCTTTTGAAAAGAAATAAAATAAAACCGCAAAAACTCCCACAGACCACATTGTATCCACAGGCTCCGTGTAAACAAAGGTTATTTCAGTACCACTGTACTGTACGAGGAAATATTTTACTTTGAGTATCAAAGGAGTGTGCCCGGTTCTTTAACATTTAACGAACCTGATTTGAATCGAGTCCCCAGAAGTCGAGCTCCTCCTCGAAAAGAGGTCCGCACACGTCGGTAGGATAATGAAGCTTTCCAGTGCGATAGTAATTAAGTACTTGAGCAAAAACTCCGGGATGACGATCGAAAAAGTACTCGTTGAGCATCGGATCGTAATTGACGAGGGCTTCCGTGAGCCTCGAGAGCCTCGTGGCTGGTATCTTTTTCAACGTTGCTTTGTACGTCTCGTGACGTACACCACCCACATTCAGTACAACACGATTGCTTCCGTGCATTTTTTTTTTTTTTTAATTGTCCATTTATGTCATTCGCTCGACTCGTACACTCCGAATTCGTTGACAACGAGATCTACCACTTCGACGCGATCGAAAAATTCATTTTCATCCGCACGTTGTCGAAAGAAATTTTTAACGAACTCATTGAAACCGATAGATCTGCGAATTTTGACGGACGATCGTGGAATGAGCTCAGCTTCGTGGAGGAACTCACGAGACTGCGGTTCTCTCGCTTCTATAAATTTCTCTATTTATTTACAAGCTGAACCCAGATGGCGCGCGGTGCAAACGTCACGTTCCTAAAGTCGAGTTTTTCCTTGCGTTAGGAATACTTCTCTTTTTTTCGGACATCTTCGGGTTCCGAAAGGCTTTTCTTGTGACAGTCTGGGCACGACTGAGAGTCCAAAAATTAAGGGCGGGGTAAAGTATTTAAATTTTTTTTTTTTCATTTTTAAAATTTTTTAAATGAATGCATAATATATCAAGAATATTGTGTTAAAATTTCAAGTCGATCGGAGTAAAATTGACGAAGTTATGAGTATTTGAGCGTCTATTGCTCCATGCCGGGTTGTATACCTGGGCGGCAGCTGCGCGGCGCGCTATTGTATTTTTCGACCCCGATTAAATTTCTTGATAAACGGGCCTGTTCCGGTCCCGTTATGTATATTCGAGGCATGGTGTATATTAGTATACACATTAGTGGTGTATATTAGTATACACATTAGTGTTGCTAAAAAGATGCTCTCGATCATCTTGATGGAAGCCTTTTGCTCTACGGACCTGGCATCGACGACTTTGAGTGAGTATAAGAAAATTATCGAGTTTTATTTTGAATTTCTAAAAATTCAAAGATAATTGAAAAATCTGAAAAAATTCATACGTATTCAGAAAAATGAACGAATCACGAAAAAAAATTGGGTTGCGGGGAAATTTGTTGACTAATTTTTTTTTTCATCATTTTGTTAATAACATTTTGGAATTATTATTATGCAAAATTAATCTTTTGAGTAGCTTTCATATGCACGAATTTTCTCAGATTTTTATGCAATCGAGAAGTGTTCTCAAACTTATGTGCAATGAGCGCTAAGCGACCAAACTCTTCTGCGTTTTTCAAACCGTTTTTCTGAGACTTGTCATATTTAAAGTCCGTGTGCACGATAACTCAAAATCTACTGGACCAATCGCTTTGAAATTTTGCACAGTACTTCTTCACATAATTCACCAGGTATTGTCGAGAGCTTTTTTGTTTTTTTAAATAATTACTCATTTTTCAACAACAAATTAGCCGATTTTTTTCAGCGAAAATCGGGTTTTTGGCTCCCAAGTGCTACGAAAAATCGAAAAATCGAAAAAAAAAAAAATCCTCCCGTCATTACCTCGAGAAACATCTCCTTTAACAAATGCATTTTGATTTTTTTGTTTCAGATGATTCTGTTGCGAGTTATGGTGCACACCGCAATTTTGAATATTTTGCAATGCAAATTTAGGAGAATGTTGTTCAAATGTTACTTTATTATATGTAAGTTTTTCAATAAACGAACACTATTCGTTACGCCAAAAAAAAATCTTAAAAACATGCCTCTTTTCGCCGAATTAACTTTACCCCGCCCTTAAAAAAAGCAATCGTGCGATAACTTTCTTGGAGGAAAAAATTCCGATAGATACGAAAGGGAATTGATAAATCCCGCATCGTTTCTGATACCATCTCGTGTGGGTTCGTACGTTCATATTATCTACTTATATCCCTTTTATGAGATCGTTTTCGCAGGTTGGCTGCATACACACGAACACACACACACGGGTGCGCGCGCGCACACACCCCCATGGAAATTTATATACGCAAAAATATACTGCAAATTTATTTTATTAATAATCGTAATATATGTGAAATGTATGGCATATATTGAAAATAGATGTCGCATATATGTGCCAAATTCTAATTTTCGTAACGTTTTTATACATGAGATGTATATGCGTGGTATTACTGTATATCAATGTATCATATATCAATGATATATGTAGCATTTTATATTTAGCATAAATGTTGCATACACACTGCATACATACCACAATATACTGCATAAATGGTGCATATGTGCCACATATATACATATATGCGTAGCATATGTACTTCATATACGCTATGTAAAAAATATGTAAAAATCATGTGGCATACATGTAGCAGATATGTATATATAGCATATATGCAGTATATATGTTATATATGGGCAGCGTGTATGTAGCATATATTTTCTATGTATTGTTAAATACAAATTTAAATGATTAAATAATTAATTAATTAAAATGAATTAAAATAATTAATAAACTTAACAAAATAATTTATTTAAAAATTTCTCTGTATTATTAAATATAAATAAAAAATGTATAAAATGTAATTTGTGTCCAAAACATATACAAGAAAAATGTATTTTTATTTCAGATAATTAATATATGCAATGTTAATCTAATAGTATGGGCATATATTAGAAATAAATATTAGAAATAAATAGTATGGGCATATATTAGAAATAAATATGTGATTCATCGCTAACATATACAGTGTTTATACACAGCATATATTTCTTGTCAGGCATATGTATCAAAAATGTATGCGTCATATATGACGCATAAATGACACATATACGAGTCATGTATGACGCATACATTTTTTATATATTTTTCTGACAAAAAAATAGATTGAAAATATATCGAAAATATATGCGTCGTCTATGCCTCGTATATGCATCATATATATTGTTTTGACGTAGCGTATATTTTTTGGTCAGAAAAATATATCGAAAATATATGGGTCATACATGCGTCATATATTTGGTGCATATATACGAATATATACGTATTATTCTATTTTTCGTCACTATATATGCGACCGATATATATATATATATATATATATATATATATATATATATATATATATATATATATATGTAGCATATATTTTCTGCATATATCTTACATACATAAATTTCCATGGGGGCACACACACACACGCACATATGTAAACATAAAATGGATTTCTTGTACCTTTCGACACTTGGCGCTATCCCCCCATATCTTTGCCGTGTCGAATATCACTTTAGCCATCGATAATCTCGTCTGGATCTAGAGGACAGTACATACTGAGCTAGGGGCTGGGTATAATAAATTTGAGCCCTTAAGGATGTTGAGTCCCTATGAAACATGTTAATGTCAATTGTTCAATAAATAGCTTCTTAATCGTCATGAAATTTTTACACGACCTCCTGAATACTTCATGTAAAAACATACCAAATTTTCCGAATTCTATCATCATTACTTCAACCTCCTTAAGGGTTGAAATAAAAAATGATAAGAAAATTCGGAAAATTTGGTATGTTTTTGTATGAAGTATTTAAGAGGTCGTGGTAAAATTTCACGACGATTAGGAAGCTCGTTATTAAAAAATTAACATTTTGTTAAGAACAATTTTTAAAAGAAATAAAAAAAAATTTATCAATAAACTTCGTTTTGTTTCCGTTGCATTCGGTATATTGTAGATATTATAAAATTGAGAGGTCAAAAAAAAACGTATTGCAAAGTTACATCAGTTTCCATAAAACAACATTTAATTTGTGATCGTTAATTGTTCAATAACGAGCTTCCTAATTGTCGTGAAATTTTAACACGACCTCTGAAATACTTCATACAAAAACATACGAAATTTTCAGAATTTTATCATCATTTGCGATTTGGGACTCAACATCCTTAACCGAACGAGCTGCCGTCCCACTGACGATCACCTACCATCAAGGATGTCGGAAAATTCTCCCTGACCTGTAGCGTGTAACATCGCCCTTAAGGAACGAAGCTTCCGTACGAACGGTCGATAATCCAGAAATCGTGAATATCGCGAGCCAGTAGGTAGAGTGCATTCTCGAGGATGAGGGTGGCGTGGGGTTGGATCAAGATTTGATCCATCGTGCACTGAAATAACTGATGGACCGATGCAGGGACGCAAGCGCCATCCTTTCCCCCAGCCAAGTTCCGTCAGCGTGTAATTCGTATACGAGGGATGAAACGAGCACGCCCTCTCACGCGGGCGCAAAACCAGCACCTCCACATTGTCCGAGTTACAGACTGAACGGTGAGGCCAGGAAGACGAGTGTGGCGGTGACGCGCGATGGTCAGGATGCCTCGCTCGTTATCGCCTCCTCAACGAACAAAAACCGCGCGCACGTGAACAAAACAAGAATCAAAAAAGTCAAGATTTGCTCGCGATAGAAGCTCGAAGCTGGTTCGCGAGAAACGAAAAGCCCGTGAAAACGCGAGAAGGAACAACAAAGGCAGGCAAATCGATCGAGTTTTACCGTGAACATCATCCACGGACTCTTTCATCTCGAGGGGATCATTCGAGTTGATCCGTCGTCCCACTTTCCATCGCAAGGCACCCCCTCTTCTTCTTCCCTCTGCCCTCGGCGATCGGGCACGTGTGACCACCGTCGTTTCGTCGTGTTTCGTCGTGGGGGTGTTTTGGGCAAGTTCAGGTTTCCTCGGATGCTGACTACTATCGAGCCTAGCGAGGGAGGACAGGAGGCTCAACGTAAAAAATTTTCCGTCCGTTCGTTGGTCAGACGATGATCCAGTGTTGTGATTCGAAAGTGCTTCGAAGGTGAATTATTTGTGAGTGGTATGTGCAGTTGTTTGTTTTTTCGTCTACCAACGATGTTGCTTCAAGGACAATGATAATCATCGTATCGATCGTAAGAGGACGAGGGACAAGAATTAATAACGACAAGAGTTGGAACGAGTTAGGATGTGTGTCGTTGATCCGGAAGCTCTCGGTGTAGCGTCGGTGTGCGTGGATGCACCGACCGGGCTGCTGGTAGTGGCTGTACCTGGCGAGGTTTGTGGCCCTTGGCACGGTGTATAAGGGCAAATCGATAAGCCGCCCCGACGGGGAGAAATCGTAAAAGGGGTCGGGTGCGGCCGACGATCGAGGCTATCAAAACACGCGGTCCCTCCTTCTAACGATCACCTCATCTAAATCCTAAAAAGAACAAAGAACGCTTTTCCATTTCCTTGATATCGCGTTGTTTTCTCATTGCGAACCGTATACGCTAGTTCTCGTTTAGTCAACATGTCCGGAACGCCGATGAACATCGGTAGGCCGGTGGAAAAGCAACGAGCTTATCGCGATGGAATCAACGCATCCGAGATCTCGATGGATCCGAGAAATCTCGATCCCACTTACGGAACCGCAAAAACGACTCCCGATCATCGACGGAACGTCTACAACGTTCCCACAACCGTCAATCAGGTTTGGGATCAATGATTCTAGCCGTATTGGGGTCGCCACGAGATTCTGTACATTTGCCTGGGTCAAGGACGACGACGATTGACCGAAGATCGACAAGGTTCTCGCGTCAATGATCGCTGGGTCTTGCTCGTCGTGGACGTGGCTAGGGTTGGGTTGGGTGCTGTACTTTCCTAGTTGGAGGTTAGCGAGAGAGAAACATCGTTGGCTTCGAAATAGTGCTACCGAAGAATCAAAAGAGTTGCAACGTGTAATTGTTCCAGACGAGCAAGATCGTTGATCAACGATCATAGTGCGGAGAGTAGTCACCTGATACGACTTGCAATAGGGTATCATATAGATTAGGTTTTATCACTTACCCATCTCTCAGACTCTGTCCTGTCTCCGAAGCCAACTTTACTGGATCATAAACATTCTGAATTAGTGACGAACCGTATATTGTCATTTCTTTGTGGCTAATGTCGGTGCACCTTCATCTTTAGAGCAGACACAAAGTTTGAGTAACAAAAGCGGTACCTTTTTTGCGGTGAGATATTTAAGAATGAAGAACAGAGGGAAATGTGTTTCCAAACTTGTAACAAACAGATAGCGGTTAAAGTTTGAAGTATTCGTAGTGGTTCCGGACTGTCGATGCGACCACTCGGTTGTGACCCTCAAAATAAGCATTGTGGACAGGCGGTCGTCGGCTTCCACGATAGATGTCATGTCAGGCAGCGGTTCGCTGCGCCAATACTTGGATGAACCGCCGCTTGGACCATGACACTGGCCTGCGTTTCCGACGATAACGCAGATCCTAGCCCCCTGTATCGACGCAGGTTTCTCGCGGTTTCCCTGTGCCCTTGTACAAATATGGTAGTCTTGTGCATTGGCGAGTGGCTATTGGATACACGGGGAAAGGGGGTCTGTATGAAATTGGAAAACGTTAAGTGACAAGCAGATGTCGAAGGCGATAACTATTGAATCGCGAGAGCCTGAAGAGTATCCGAACGAACATTAGCGGAGCGCGGAGGGGGGCATGTTGTTAAAGAAAAAATGTTAACATTGAGAATAATTTTACTCGCCAAGAGATTTTAACATTTGTAAAATTACGTAACTTTTATATGAGGTAGTTGATTGGTAACGCTGCGCACCGGTCAGAATCGTGAATGTTCCCGTATTTATTGATATTTTTGTTTGTTAAGGGAGACGACGAGTCTAAGTCCCGAAAACAGGCGACGTTCAACAATTTTTTTATTAATACCCCGTTGATAGAATAAAAATTTCGATTAGTAGCCTTTGTTCTACATATCTTTAAGGAACTTCACAATTTTGTCACTAGATTTAGTAATAAAATCTCTGCACTGAAGCTGAATTCAGCTAGTCACCGGAGTTCGAGAGTGTCCTTGTGGACACATGGAAGGATTTGCCTTTGTAGTACGTAGGGAAATCGAAAAATATCGATTGTTGATAAAATGGTGCATGTTGGAAGATAAATACTGGTTCCGGTAGAACAAAAAGCTAAAAATAATTTTTTTTCGGATAAAGTTTTCAACATATCAAAAATTTCCTGCAGACTTGAAAGTAAATCCAAAGTGAGTCGCTCCATTCAGGTTCAGCGCGGCCATTTCGTTACAAAATCTTGTGAAAACATTTGTAAAGACATGAAGAACAACGCCCACTAAATTATTTCTATATTTTCATTCTATCAATTGGGTATCCATAAAAAGTAATCGATATTCACCTTAATTTCCGGACTCTAGGTTGATAGTCTCCCCCAAATTCTTTCCCGAATAGTATCTTTTTTTTCGTATCCTGAAAGCTTTTTACAATCTCGACCAATGGCTCTTTAAATAATTTGTTTATGGTTGAACAACATCGACTATTGTTTCCGTGCCTTTCAAAAAAAGAAATGGTTAAATCGATTAAACATTAAAAAGTGTATATTTCATTATATCTTCTTTTATTCCGCAATGTTTTCTTTCATCTTACGAAAGCTCGGGGGATAAATGCCCTTGTACGAGTCCCTCGTACATTTGATTCTCGCACGCTTCGACCGCGAGAGATGCCTCAGACAGCTCCAACGCATTGTGTATCGTTCGCGTTCATTTATGGCGATGGTTGAATACATTATTCCAAAAGCCTTGAGGCATATTTTCCATTCATTGTGTTACGGTTGATCCATCCTCCATTCGTCCTTCATCGGCCACGAGCTTTCATGCAATTATATATATACACTTGCACGTTTCGAATTCCATCTTTTTCGGGCTTACTAATAACACCGTAGCACAGCCTAAAAGCAGCACGCAGAGTGCTTTGTGCCTCTTTGAGGTGAAGTGCCCCCATTATCCGGTGGATTTATAACTCGAACTCCTTACAAACTAGGAACTTTTCTAGGAAAAGAAACGCAAGATAGCGGAATGCTACGACAGTGGATTCTTCTTTAGAAATAGTAAAGTCGTAGGCTAAACGAAGGCTGATAAAAGCTCATTCTCAGGAGAAATTACATTGATACTGAAAAAAGGCTGACAATGAAGTCTGGCTGGAAATTCTAACGATGAGGAACCGAATGGCCACCCCGAGTCGAAATTTAGACCCTCCTTTGAATGCTCGAGAACCTATTTCCTTTGTAACGCACAGACCGCCGCCCTCCTTTGACTCCCCTTGAACCTATATGGAGAAATTTGCACCGTTGGCGACCCTCCTTTAGCCCTACTGAACCTTCTATTCAACCTCCTGAGCCTCCTTTAGGCCTACGGCTCTGCGAGCCACCGGTGAAAGAAGTCAAAGGAGAGTTAGTAGGGCGAAAGGAGGTTTAAAAGAGGGTCTGTAGGTTTGCGTAAGCATTAAATCAGGCTCACTAGGGTTTAAAGGAGGTTCAGATGAACCTACTAAACCTCCTTTGAGTGAAAAAGTCCAATTTCTGCCACTTTTGGAGGTTCAGTAGGTTCTGATATACATGTTTTTTGAGATTTCCATTTGAACCTCTCGAACCTCCATTGAATGACAAATTGGGATCGAAAGGAGGTTTAAAGGAGGGTCTAAATTTCGACTCGGGACGAATCGCGAAATTTCATGTAAATCCTGCGGGAATTGGCGCAGGGTGCTTACGACGGAATGGATCAAGAGGGAAAACTTCTGCACAGGTGGACGTGTCGAGCCAGGTGGATCTCCACGTGATGAACACGATACATTCGGACTGGGAAAGATTAGCGACGCCTCTGTATTCGAGGGAAGACATCAAGGAGCAATATTGCATAACCAGTCGTCAATTGGATGCCGTTGAACGTTCGTCGAGTGGCATATTTGGTTGCCTGTCGACGAGAGGACCGTCACCTTGCGCCGCCACCAGCAAAGTTTCCATATTGTCAGCGTGCGTCAGAAGCGCCTCGAGTGATGAAAATATCAGTGACGCTCCTTATCCACGTAAACCACTGCAGATATTGTATCAGCAACCCTACTCGACTTATGGAACACGAAGTATCGCAACGTCGCGTTACGATCACGCGACTAAGGATGCCATCGACAACGACGACGACGACTGGGTCGAGAGTTCCTACTTCCGACGAAGACCTACCTCATTTTGCACACCATCCGATCCAAAAAGGTCAGTCATCTCGAGCCATTCTCGAGTAAGCTGAAAGCACGTTTTTTCGTATCGCAGCATCGATATTCGATACGATCTTCATGCCAATACAACATCGATTGCCGAAGAAAAGATTAGTGATGCACACGTATTCGCAAGTCATTTTTTTTTGCTCTTCAATATTGAACGTTCGATTTATCAATATGCATATCATATATTATGAATTGGGTTCCTTGTTCGTGAATTCTTTTTTCGATTATTTATTTATTAGATTGTTGAAATTCGTTTTTTTAAGGGAATAGACCATTTTTTTCTCGTACCGTCGTATTAATTCTGTTTTGATACTTTATTGTAGATATTGAAAATATTAAGCTTTAGCAAGTATATAGTACGTTTGGATAGATCTTGAAAACCTCGCTAAAGAATTCTAGATAGGTCTGGAAATTCCTGGCAAAAAAGGTACCGTGTCTAATAAACAAAGTATCTTATTTTTTTATCGTTTAAAGCTTGCACACTGTTTCCGCATCATTTTATCCACGCGGGAAGCTTCATCTGTGAGAAAGTGTATATCGAATTATCCTGGAAGTGCACACTTCTCTTTGCAGTCGTCGATTTTTTTATACACCCGATCGGCTTTTTCGGGAAATTTACAAATTGGACATGCAATCCATTTTCACCCATCTACTCCTCACACTCTCATCTACGATTATGGAAGAAAAACATAGAAATTGGCATAGTTTTGAGGAAACCGCAAAACGTAAAACTTGGCCGGGTCTTGCAGACCAAGTGAGTGTAAGCAAGTATCGAAAAATGTGTGTGCTTCTAGGGATGACATTCTGAGAAAGTAACGTGTAGTTTTCTAACAAGCCCGAGCCTTTCTACATTTTAATTAGACATTTCCACGAGACGATATATTGACGTGTGATGAAATATTTCGCTGGCGTTTGTACTTTAATAATACTCCTGCACCAGATATCAGCAGTCTGAAAACCCTCTTGGCTATTAAGGGAGCTTTCCAGTGTGACAGCCCGAAAAATCGCTGTTTTTCGCGATTTTTTTTTTTAAAGAAAAAATTATCTAATCCGTCTGGTTTTTTTTTGTATATTAATTGGGTATTGAAGAATACAAAACAATTTTTTAAAGATCGATTTATTTATTAATTAATATCTATAAAAATGATGAAACAATTGTTATAGAAAATGCACTTGGATGTGGTGTCCACGTTGGGGGTCACAATTTTGATCTGAAACAAAAAACACAAAAAGATTATTGATCGGTATATAATTGGCTTTCGTGCTATGGAGGCTTTTTTTTTTTTTTGCAAAAATGGCGCCGGTTTGAACAAAAAGTATCGATTTTAGCATTTTTTTTGGCAGTTTTTTTTACAAAAAAATAGGAAGATGTCAAAAAAAAAAAAAGCTTCCATAGCACGATAAACAATGACGTTAAGAATATTGTGTAAAAAATTCAACTCGATAGCTTTAAAACTCTGCCCTCCAAGTTGGACACCGTTTTGAAAAATGCTGTTTCGAGAAAAACGCGTTCAAAGTTTCGCTGTAGCTGTAGCGCTCCGTTGCCTTCTTCCAAGAAATGCTGTACAGTAACCGAAATAATCTGAATTTCGGCATGAAAATTTCAGGGAATATTCGGAAGAGTGTATACTATTCGAAAAAGCAAAAAAAAAAAAATCGATTTTTTGAAAATTTCACACAGGAAAGCTCCCTTAAAGGCCAATTCGCTTTGACGAACGTCCTTTGAAAACGTTCACGGCCAGGGAAGGGGGGTTAGCCGAATACTCGAAAATTTACGAGAGTTGGGCGCTCCATTTCTCAAAGGCATTAAAATTTTCATAACTCCTCAACTGGTTCACTAATTGCGGCGAAATTCAATAACAATTATACTTCAATCAAACTCTATGCATGTACCAAAAGTCAATTTAGTCTCACGAAATCATTACTTTTTTTTCAAGGACTTACAAGGATTTGGATGGAACCATGTACATTTGCGAGCAAAAAAAATGCCGATTTGTTTTGTCCTTGTTTTTCGGTTGCATTTATCGTAACCATTTTTTTAATACAAATGTTCGTATATCCAAGTATTCGTCGCAAGTATACACACATGGACCAAAATTCAATCTAGTACCACAAAATTGTTCAATTTTTTGCAAGAACTTACAAGGGTTTCAATGGAGCCATGTGCGAGCGAAACAAAATGCTGATTTGTCTTTTCCTTAGTATTCTATTGCCTTCATAGCAACCATTTTTTATAC
The DNA here is from genome assembly GCA_951751655.1 of Ophion costatus. Taxonomy (NCBI): domain Eukaryota; kingdom Metazoa; phylum Arthropoda; class Insecta; order Hymenoptera; family Ichneumonidae; genus Ophion; species Ophion costatus. The sequence goes on along the minus strand of OX632358.1, from coordinate 1,761,555 downwards.
AAATGTACGTATATACCAGTATTCGTGATTATTTTTTTATTATAAACTATTCAAAATCGCACCGATGGCAGCTCGTTAAATAAAAGATCGTGCTTTAGCGGTACTCGTCGTTCAGGCTGATAATAAAAATTACGAAAAACAAAATGTAATTTTAAAGCTAAAATATAAAACTTACAAAGAACATCGCTTAAGTATCCATCTTCGATTTTGTTGAAGCTCATATATGTGATAAAGCATCGAAAACCATTAGACCCGTGTGTTTTTTTGTCGGCGGAACAACATTTTGCCCAAATTTTTCTCCATACGGCTATGACATTTTTTCGAAACATTGTTCCTTAAAGAGCTCGAAGAATCAAAACACAATTTCATTGTAACCGCGAAAGAGAGCCAAACAAACTTCCCACTTCACAATCTTCTTGATTAAGGCGTTACCCCCACTTGTAGCGCAAAAAAGAAGGCCTTTTTCATGAATTTTTTTAAAGAAGACTACAAAACTTTTTTAATCGATCAATATACCATCTTAAAGAACACATCTTGAAGAACTTTCAGTAATTTTTTTATTGAAAAATATTACATTGTTTAGTGGCAAATGGCAGTCAATGAAATAATGTTTTTATATACACGGTTTGCGGTGACCAACATTGCGGCGAAGTGGATCATCTGAAAAAAAAATGCGGATGGATTTAGTCAAATATAAGTATAAACTAGTCTTTAATCGAAGGATTTTAAAAAATATTCATTTTTCACAAAATGGCGGACAGTCAAAGTTAATGGTTCGATTTTAACGAAAAAAAACGGCCGTTTTTTGGCTATAAAACGGCCATTTTTTTCGAAAAAAAAAAATCGAACGATTAAAGACTACTTTTTTATGTATTAAATAAGCCTGCAAAATTTCAAGAAGATCGGTTCATTAGTGTTCGAGTAATCTTGGTCACCGACTTCAGAAATGCCATTTTGAGAAAAACGCGTTTAAAGTTTCAATTTCAGTTCTTCAATTCACGGATTCTTCTATTTCAACGCTGATATCTCAGTCAATTTTGTTCGGTTCGACTTGAAATTTTCAGGACATATTCTCAGATACTTACACTTCAAAAAAATGCAATAAAAAATCGATTTTTTCAAAATCGCAAGTGGGGGTAACCCCTTAATACTTAATTTTCAATGAACACTTCTGCACAGCCCCGAATTCGTGACGTCTTTCGGTAAAATTGAAAATTCCGAAACTTCCCTTGCACATTTTTCATAAGAAATGAATAATGTTCTCAAATAAGGCACTGTTGGATCGACCGGACAGGTACAGTTGGTTACCAGAGGACGAGGAATCGAGCAAGATGGAAGGGCCAAGGCCGGTACTTGCGTTGGCCGTGAATTGCGATCAGACGCAACCGAGTCCCGCCATGAACAGGGGATCGAAGCACGTGAGCTTCGCCAGATCGCACACGCTGACTTCGTTCGAAATGCCCTTAAGCAAGAGTCCATCGAGAGCCGCGAATCACAATCAAGAGCGCCTCATCGATTCCCAACCGACTGTTCAGGGCTCATTGCCCAGTGCGTTTCCAACTAGCGGCATTCATCCTTATCCCGTCCCCGCGCAGCCCGAACCGCGTGTACTTGTTCTCGGTACGTCAAACTTCCTACATGTTGTCTCGGCACATACCAGAAAAATGTCGAAACGGAAATTAGGTCGGACATTCCAAACACGATACAGGTGAAGTTCCGAAAAGTTCCCCCCTCCGAACAGGTTGAAATTATGCACAGGCCTGCCTTTTAATACTTTAAGACACTCCCTAAAAGGATTTTCGGCGAGGCACCATAGTTTTCGAGATATCGATTTTTAAAGTATTTTTTTTCATCCCGCTCCTACCATATACATATATCGCTGAAAGGCTCACCTTTGGCTTTACCTATACGGATAACAAAAAAAAAAAAAGAAAAAAAATAAGATCCGAAGGAGAAATCGACTGCGAGACCTCCGGCGCAAAACACCGAGCCCTAACCGTCGAGACTAGACGGCGGCTCGACAAGTGCCTGACGTCTTAAACTGATAAGGCGCCTAAGAAGCTTTGAATCGATTTTTCTCGGAGTTTTCCGAGTACGGCGTCCTACTACTTTAACCACGTGCTAGGGGTCCTCTTTCGCCACAAAAAAATTCGGCCAAATCCCCGACCCCACGGTCGTGCCGTCTCCTTGCAAAACCATACAAAATTCAACAGAACCGTAAACAATCGAAAATCGAAAAAAAAATAAGCAGAAACTATCGAAAACAAAATAAAATGTGAAAAATCGCCAAAAAAATTAAACCTAATGAACGAGTCATAGAAATCTATTGCACCAAACAAAATTAACTGTGGAAAAACAAAAATCAATCCACGACGCTCTGTGTCTCTCTTATTAAGTCCAGCCAAATAAAGTCAGGAACGGTTTTTCAACAATGCTACATACGTAGAAACAAATGAGCCGAATAATTCGAACTCTACATCTTCATGTGCACATTTGCATTTTTTTCTGAACCATTTTTGTTCGCCATTTTCGAACCAAAGGAATTAAGGATGTTGAGTCCCAAATCGCAAATGATGATAAAATTCTGAAAATTTGGTATGTTTTTGTATGAAGTATTTCAGAAGTCGTGTAAAAATTTCACGACAATTAGGAAGCTCGTTATTGAACAATTAACATTCACAAATTAAATGTTGTTTTATGGAAACTGATGTAACTTTGCAATAAGTTTTTTTTTTGACCTCTCAATTTTATAATATCTACAATATACTGAAAGCAACGGAAACAAAACGAAGTTTATTGATAAATTTTTTTTAATTTCTTTTAAAAATTGTTCTTAACAAAATGTTAATTTTTTAATAACGAGCTTCCTAATCGTCCTGAAATCTTAACACGACCTCTTAAATACTTCATACAAAAACATACCAAATTTTCCGAATTTTCTTATCATTTTTTATTTAAGCCCTTAAGGAGGTTGAAGTAATGATGATAGAATTCTGAAAATTTGGTATTTTTTTACGCGAAGTATTCAGGAGGTCGTGTAAAAATTTCATGACGATTGATAAGCTATTTATTGAACAATTAACATTAACATGTTTCATAGGGACTCAACATCCTTAAGATATTAAAAAGTTCCGTGCAAATGTTCAGCTCGATCGGTGGGGAAACCTATTCGGAACTTTATCCCCCGATACTTTGGAAATAATTGATCTCGAGGGGAAAAGTTTTGGTGACCTGTTGGTCGTTTAAAATTCTTGGATTCTACGTTCCACTGGGGAGGGACGAGCCTGCATCTTTATTGTGTAGTTTCTATTTGAAAAATTGAATGATACAAATTCGTAGAAGCATCCACGACGTTTTTTCCCCGCGAAGCCTCGATTCTATTGCTTCTTATTTGCCCTCGTAAAATCGAAATGCTCTGCATGATGCGTGGTAGTTCGAGCGTATGTGCGTGGGTGTGTAAAAACAGTATTGAAATGCGATCCTCCGTAACTCGCGATAGACCGAAGCTGAGGGTCGACCCTGTCTCCCTTCTCTGTAAATGATGAAAGAGCGAAGCTCCATGAGCAACGGAAGTTCCAAGAAAAAGCCTTTTCGCGAAGGATCAGATTTCGGCGAAGGAGAAATTGCTCGGGCATCGATATAATTCCAATAAGCCAAAAGTTTCCATCTGTCACCAAAAGTGACAAATGATCGATTACGATGGAAATGCAAAAGAATCATAAAGTCTTTATCAAGATCCTGTGACTTGCTTTTTTTCGGATTTATTTTTGCACGCCAGTACAAGAAAGTATGTATTTTGGAAAATTTAGAAAAACTGCCGAAACGCGGTGGAACGAAGACGCAAGCGACGCAGACAGAAGTGCCAATTGGTTTTCGTCGAGGGGCTCCGGTAACGCTGAGTCCCCGAACGATCCATCGTGTCAAGATGGTGTCCCAGGGTGCACAGACGAATGGTTTTCCGAACGGTCGAAAATTGACGAAGAGCTATTCGGAGGCTGGTCAATTGGGAACGCCGCTCGGTGGCGGAAGCGGCACGGCGATGTCGTCAACGGGCGTCGCATCTGCAGGAAACGAGATGGGAATGGACCACGAACCTCTGCAGAGAACGCAAAGCGAGGAACCACCGAGGTCACCGTTCATCGTTGACACACCACCCGAGCAATCGCCGAAACTTGTTCCCCACTATGTAATCGCGGGAGACACGAGAATGCCGAACGGCGACACGAACCCAAGGTCATCTTCGGTATCGGCGATACGCTCTACGGAATACGCAAAGAAACCAAAAGCACTCGAGCCATTGGAGGACCAGGAGATACTTATCGATTTCAAGCCAGCGCCCATATCACCCGACGCGAGAAAAGCCATTTTAGCGACCCTAGACAACGAACCCAAGGTCCGTCGACCGATCAATCATCTCCACAAGACTCTATCGGACGGAGAGATTCGCGTTGAGCGTCGCGAGCTTGTCTGCGAGACAGGGGAGCCAAGTTATCCACACAGTTGCAAGAGAAATTACGAGGATCCGTGCTGGAATAACGGAACTACCGCCGGACCACCCGTCCAATTTTCATCGACACCCGAGAACCTGTCTCTCCTGGCTCGTGTTTCACCACCCCGGTGCGATATTCACGAACGACCGGAACACCGCCAACGTCGGCAGCACGAAGAGGTTCGTTCATTTTCACACTAGCTCCATGGAGTCTCCGTTAAAACAGCTTCCTCGGCAATTGACTCGTGCAGAACCGGCAGGTCTTGCCAGTCTCAAATGTTCAATGACCTTCCAATACTATCGCGTCGTCGATATTCACCGTCGCGACTCAGAATCTGCCTTCTAAACTTTCGGGAGCCAAGCTCAAACCCGTTGGAAGTATCATATCCGTTTCCGTTCTTGTTCTAATTAACGGACAACACCACTGTGACCCCATGTTTTTTTGCCATTTTTCAAGAATTTTTTTTTGTGGGAAAAAAAAGAGATATTCGAAGAAAAAAAAATTTGTTTTGTTCGTTGTTTATTGAAGATACATAAAAAAAAATTTTCAAATTTTTCACGCCCCATGGTGACGCTGGGGAAGCTCCCGCGTCAGGTACGTGCCTCTGCAGTGGTTCGCGGCACGCAGCAGAACTCGCTTCAAAGTCGATCTGAAAATAAATACCGAGTGTTTTCGTTAATAATATGATATTTTGAAGAGAAGTACACAGGGATTTGAAAAAATATTGATTTTTAAAAAATAGGCACGCTTTTGAAATTAAAGGACGATTTTCGAGCAAAATTTCACGTCGAAAATAGGCTATAACTTTTTTTATTATTGAGATATCGAAAAAATCCTATGTAGTTCTTTAGATAATTTAGTTTTATTGATGCAGTCCAAATTTGAAGTCGATCGGATAAAAATTGCTCGAGTTCTGCTGCGTGCCGCACTCAAAAAAGTGGTTTTGAGAAAAACGCGTTCAAAGTTTTAGGTTTGTTAATTTATGCGATAAATTGGAAAAAAAAATTTTTACCTCAAATCAGCGATGCCGGCACCATATAGCTGGCCTTCAAGAAGCAAATCATTGTCCCTAGCATCTTTTCTCGAACTTGTAGAGGCTCTTCTTGCCTCTTTTGCAGCGTCTGTGAGCGAGCGCTCCGCCAGCTCGATCCGCGCTGCGTTGGTTTCAACGCAAAAATTGAAACAATTTGGGCCGATAGTTATCCCCAACGTCTCCAAAACTTTCATGAGGCTTCTCAGGCCATCATTGAATAATAATACCGCGATATCAACTGCAATATCAACGATTTTTTTGCTCCCGGACTGACACTTGGGGGCTATTGCCCAAACTGATTTGTTGTAGCTTTCGTTGTTGTTTTGCGTGAAGCCGCCCAAACAACGCTGCAGCAAATCGTCTCTGCTCAAATTTTCGAAGACTGGCGTAATTGCCTCCAATACTTCCTCCGGAAGAGGCGGCTTATGGCGATATTCAGAAATATTACCGCGCTGCACCGCTCCACAAAATATTCAATATCTCCGAAAATAATTATTTTTTCGACCTGGGTCCAACGGCATCTTGATCTTAAATGTATTTTAGATTTTTCTAGATGGTTTTCAAAAAATCGATTTTTTGAAGCCGTCACAGTGGTGTTGTCCGTTAACCTTCTACATGGGAATATCCTACAACGAAGTTTCTTTTTCAACGCTAAACGTAACTAGGCAACTGCTTAAGCTTTGAAGCCCATCTTCGCGGTTAGGCGTCCAAGCGATCTCGGAGTCGAGCAATCTAACGGCTTTGTGCATTCGCATAGGAATTCCACGAGAATATAATACGCAGGGGATTGTTCAGAAAAAGAAGTATATCGCTCGAGGATGGAGTGCAAGATTTTCAGAGCAACGAGTTCATTCTACCGCGATCATTGCCAACATCACCGACCTCACCTACGTCCTCTCCAGGTAGGTCGGCGATAGCCCATTCGCCGGAGCGTTTCTCGTCTGCGGACAGTCCCTACGCGTGTTTAGTTGCACAACCAAGAGCTCGTAATCACTTGGCGATCCACGCGACCAACGGCCTTCCGCGGCAGTCTTCAGATCCGAAAGAACTCAAATATCCAATGGTTGACTTTCAACAGCTGGCCAACCAAGTATCGTGCACACGTCGCCAAAGTATGAGCGAATAAGACCCAGTTTCCTTCGTACCGGTGCTATAATAATCGGTACACCGTCTTCGCCATTTGCCTCGAGTGATTCCCTCACGAATGACGCGACGAAAGATCACAGCGATGGAATCTGGAATGAGTCGCAGGCAACGGTACTTCAGGTTGATTCCCTCGGTCTTTTGACTCCTTCGTCGCGAAGGAGGCATCTGCTGCTTCTCCAACATCAACAACGCTCGTCGATGGACACGGAAGCTCTCGATGCTGAGGAGGAGGAAGATATGGATTTGGGCCCACCTGCCAGTCCTAGGATCCGACTGGAACCAGCCAGTCCTGTCGTTCTCGCGCCAAGCGGGTACACGAATACGTAAAGATACGATAAGAAATATCAAACCGATCGATGCATGCCCCACAAACGTGCCGTCTCACAAACCTTGACGTACATCCATTTTCGTCTAGCTGCAAGTAGTTTTGCCATTGATTTCGAACGTCTCGACTTTTCATCGCCGTTTGGGGTCGTTGTTGCAGCATGGAAGGTAGCATGCTTACGAGCCACATGACAAATGGGGGTACCAGAGGCCGAAGCGGGCTTCGCCGACCAAGCCCGTCTTCGTTGCCACAGCCGTTGTCACAATCGTCGAGCGAGCTCGCTCTCAACTTGGCTCGCACCGATTCCGGCGGTGGAAGAACAAATACCGATCTGTCCGAAGCCTCGACCACCGAGGATTACGTCACTGCCAATACGTCAACCGGTACCGGGACCACCACTGGCACATCTGCCACAACCAGTTCCTGGTCCAGGCTAGCTTATCTGCCATCGAGCGCCGCTCCATCAGGACCTGCCTCAACCACTGCCACTGCGGCCGATGGCAGCTCGTTCGAGAGTGCCAGTTCCATTTACAGCCTGGCAAGAAGCGAGGTATTCCATATTTTCCAATTTCTCATCTTCTTCTCATCCTCCGTTACATTTTCTGCAACTTTGACTCTGACGCTTCGCTGCAAGTTCAACTTCAAACACTCAGCACTTGGATGGTAACCCAAGTGTCGGGGTCAGCCCCCTGGCACTGCTGGGTCTACCGTGTCTCGTTATTGTCGCCACGTGAACTAACCCACCATGCGGCGCTAGTAGTCACCAGCATGACCCCCACTCCAGTCGCCCAGCGTCTCCATAATTTGCATTCGACGCGTCTGGAAAATTCATTGTTTAGAATACAATTTAAAAGTATACGTGTATATAGGAAGGGATGCAATATTTACACTTGTTGCAATATTATGTATTTAAAAATATTTATCGAACGAAATAAACGGATAACATTAATATTTTTTAAATAATGGATTAGTCACGTTGTACAATGTTTTGCGATTTTTTTCTTGTCGAGATTGCTTTTTTTTTGTTCTGCGTTGAGACGTGCAGAATATTGCTGCATCCGCATCAATACGTAATATTGTATTATGTGTAAAAGAACACTATCGGCGTGTTCTATACACGGAAAAGAGAGCTTTTCATAGTTACACACGTCGTCCAATATAGACTCGAAAACACGTGTTGAATTGCGATGAGCCACAAATCGCTCTTCCAATGTGATAAAATAATTACGATTTTACCACACTACGATTTTTTTAATTCGAGAACAATGACAGATCGAGAAAAAATGACGAAATAATACGGGGAGGTGCTTTGCGGAGTGGGGGTCATGGGGGTGACTACTAGCGCCGCATGGTGGGTTAGCTACGTGGCGACAATACGGGTACACGTTACCGTTAAGGAAGCTTTCCAGTGTGACAACCCGAAAAATCGCTGTTTTTCGCGATTTTTTTTTTTAAAGAAAAAATAATCTAATCGGTCTGGTTTTTTTTTGTATATTAATTGGGTATTGAAGAATACAAAACAATTTTTTAAAGATCGATTTATTTATTAATTAATATCTATAAAAATGATGAAACAATTGTTGCAGAAAATGCACTTGGATGTGGTGTCCACGTTGGGGGTCACAATTTTGATCTGAAACAAAAAACACAAAAAGATTATTGATCGGTATATAATTGGCTTTCGCGCTATGGAGGCTTTTTTTTTTTTTTTTTGCAAAAATGGCGCCGGTTTGAACAAAAAGTATCGATTTTAGCATTTTTTTTGGCAGTTTTTTTTACAAAAAAATAGGAAGCTGTCAAAAAAAAAAAAAAGCTTCCATAGCACGATAAACAATGACGTTAAGAATATTGTGTAAAAAATTCAACTCGATAGCTTTAAAACTCTGCCCTCCAAGTTGGACACCGTTTTGAAAAATGCTGTTTCGAGAAAAACGCGTTCAAAGTTTCGCTGTAGCTGTAGCGCTCCGTTGCCTTCTTCCAAGAAATGCTGTACAGTAACCGAAATAATCTGAATTTCGGCATGAAAATTTCAGGGAATATTCGGAAGAGTGTATACTATTCGATAAAGCAAAAAAAAAAAATCGATTTTTTGAAAATTTCACACTGGAAAGCTCCCTTAAGAGAATTTATCCCAGTGTCAGGCCCCTGGTCGGGGTGCAATTTCGAGTGAGCGTCCAACTACCGTAGTCCAACTTCCAACTGCATCCAGCGAAACGGTGATTCTTTGCAAACGAATCGGAAGATCCGATTTCCCAATTTGAAAGCGTTGGCAATATTACCGGCCCACTTTTCCCAATCCAATTCCGAACGGAATCATCCAGCTGACTACTTATCGCCAATACAAAGTCCAATTCGTCGTTCCGTCGATCGCGCGAGTCTGGGAGATAGAAAATTCGCGTTGCAGGCTGTCGTTGAAGAGCCGAGTAGTCCACCACCGATTATCGAGGAATTTTCCGCGATCGGCGATGGTGACGTGGCCGTCGATAACGAGGAACAACCGTTGTCGCCGGCGAGATCGAGGAGCAGCAGCAGTTCCGGAAGCTACGATCTCGACGACGCAATGCCCGAGGCCGTGGCTCCGAGTCCGAACGAGCCTTACCGGATACCCGCCACTTCGAGTCGTCAGGGATCCGACCTTGAGCCAGATCACGACGTAAGTCCACTTGACTACTTCGCGTTTGACCTTGACGGGGAAGACTGACGGGGGCAATCAATCGAGTGCGTTGACGTTCGAAAAGGATGGCCATCGTTCGTCGTCGGGCGGTTACGCCGAGTCACCGCCGGATCCTCACGCCTGGACCGAGGAGGAACGACGAAGAAGAAAGAAGACGTTTACCCTCGATTTTTCCAACGGCCACGAAGTCGATGAGAAAGAGAACGAACCACGCAACAGCCAGCAGTTAACGACGCAGATCGGTACGTCCACGGAATGCGCAGACGCGAGTCCGACTCCCGGTCATCGACATCGGCCGTCTCGGGGAAAACTCAACGCGGCCCGAAGTCCCCACCGTAGCAACAAACGACGCGACACGACGCAAATACAGATGACCGGAAGGAGCCCCGGGGCGACCGGACAGAAGGACGATTGGATCGGTACGGTCGACGATGCTGTCCAGGTCCCGACGTCCGACGACTCCAGTTGCAGTCATCACTATCACATGCATCATCATCATCATCACGTTCACAATCAGCAGCAGGAGGCTACGCGCCATCGAAGAACACGCGAAAGTCCCAGACGCAAGGCCGGAGGTGCTTACGCGACGACAGGAAGACGTCGTAGCAATGAGGTAAGCTTACGAACGAATCACGTTGATCCTGAAATTAAATCCGGCCAGCCGCAAGCCTGCTCCCCGTTGTTCCGTGAAACGAAAATACGCCTTGATCATAGTGGACGATAAAGATAACAATTTTTTTTCGTAAATACGTGCGAAACTGATATTTCGATTTTTTTTTAATTCTCGAAGTCACTTTTGGGAATTATTTTGTCAGGCGGCTCGGACAAAGTCAAATCAGTTGGAAAAATTATGGTGTCGTCAAAAGCTTGCAAACGATACTTATGACGTTGAAGATTGCATTTTTGGAAAGCAACGATATATTTTTGTACCGAAACTAGCAAATTTTCTTGAAATCATTGGCGGTATAAAAATGCCGTGATACTTATTTATTTGTCTACAACCCAAATCTACAAAATGTGATTTTCGATACTAATAAGAATAGGAAAGTCAAACGAAAATCGTTGCATTTCAATGATGCAACGGTTTGGATTAAAGAGGCGATGCCAGTGTGACACTTTCGAGAAATCGATTTTTTTTGCCTTTTTCGATAGTTTATACTTTCAGGAATATCCTGTAAAAAATTCAAGGGCGTATCTCTAATACTCCCCGAATGGCAGCCTTCTAAAGAGCAAACCCTCGTAGGTATAAAATGCCCCAGTTAAACGTTTAAGGCGTTACATGAATCAGAGATGTGTGCGGCCGTGTAGATGACAAGATAGTCTTTGAGGATTCGGCTTCGATCCGGCCAGTGAAGGTTATTCCAAGGTCAACAGTGGAATTAGAGGATGTTTACGTTTCGGCCCTCTGGTTCGGGTCCTCTTCAGAAATTTTATTTTTCTCGATATTGTTGGTATTTCAAATTTGTGCTGATATTAGGAAGGATGTTTCGAAGACCATTATTTATGGGTGTAAATAATGGTGGGTGAGAGAATACTCAATCAATAGAGATCTTATCGTTTATCGGCGATTTTTCATGTCTATTGAGCCAGTTTTTTTAAACTTTGTTTATCCTTCCAAGGTAAGCAAAAACTCGAAATTTACAATATTTTCTCTACATGATGAGTTGTGTGGTCAACGAGGGTTCGAGAGAAACTGTTACCTCCACTTGTAGCGCAAAAAAAAAGACCTTTTTCATGAATTTTTTTAAAGAAAACTACAAAACTTTGTTAATCGATCAATATACCATCTTAAAGAACACATCTTGAAGAACTTTCAGTAATTTTTTTATTGAAAAATATTACATTGTTTAGTGGCAAATGACCGTCAATGAAATAATGTTTTTATATACACGGTTTGCGGTGACCAACATTGCGGCGAAGTGAACCATCTGAAAAAAAAATGCGGATGGATTTAGTCAAATATAAGTATAAACTAGTCTTTAATCGAAGGATTTTAAAAAATATTCATTTTTCACAAAATGGCGGACAGTCAAAGTTAATGGTTCGATTTTAACGAAAAAAAACGGCCGTTTTTTGGCTATAAAACGGCCATTTTTTTTTCGAAAAAAAAAAATCGAACGATTAAAGACTACATTTTTATGTATTAAATAAGCCTGCAAAATTTCAAGAAGATCGGTTCATTAGTGTTCGAGTAATCTTGGTCACCGACTTCAGAAATGCCATTTTGAGAAAAACGCGTTTAAAGTTTCAATTTCAGTTCTTCAATTCACGGATTCTTCTCTTTCAACGTTGATATCTCAGTCAATTTTGTTCGGATCGACTTGAAATTTTCAGGACATATTCTCAGATACTTATACTTCAAAAAAATGCAATAAAAAAATCGATTTTTTCAAAATCGCAAGTGGGGGTAAGCCCTTAAGCGAAGTTCCTTGTGAGGAAGAGTAGGAATGTTGAAGCAATTTCAACGGAAAAACGTCTACCAATCCGCTATGTGTGACAGGACAAGAACGCTGCATTGACGGGCAGCTTGCCACGCAGAAGATCACGTGCCGCCGTGGAGGATTCTTCATCGAGCCGTCTGAGTCCCGGCGGACGTTATCAACGAAGTCCAGGCCACAGCAATCACGCCGCAACCTCGATAATCGTAAAATCGCCAAGTCCCGAGGCCCGGCTCAAGGCACAATCAGCCGAATCGTTGCGTTCGGTCAGTCCCGGGAGTGACAGTGTTTTTTACAGCGAAACTGCCGATCTTTCGGGTGCCGGTCTCACGACCCTCATCGACGCGCCGCACTGTCAAAACTGCGGCAGAGAAGTGAGCACAGCATCATTTGATCATTCTACTAAAACCCTTAGGCTATAAAGAGTTCGCGATAAAACTCGAGGACAAATTAATGTGGAGGCTTCTCTCATTGCCACTATGATTCTCGCATCATCCAATTCATCATCCAAAAAGCACTACGAGGCTCTGTCCTCCGATCGAAGTGCCTTGCGAACGGATTTCTCGGCATTCTAGGTTTCCGAAGAGATCGTTCAACCACCTGCCGGTTTTGCCGATTCACCCGAAGTTCCACGCCCAGTTTCGAGTGCCTCCTCGAGCAAGCACGTCAGCCATCGACTGTACAAAAAATTCGACAAACGCTACAGATCGGAGGATCGGGGTGAGAAGCGCTATCACAGCAGAAGCAACGGAGCCGGAAGTCGCTCGGACGTACGTGCCAAATCTGAAGAACGCGCTGGACGATCCAGCAGCCGAGGCTCCAACGACGATTGTTCCAGGAGAAGACTCCACGCCAGAAGCACCGATGCCAGTATGGAAGTTCTAACAGGTTCGGTAGTTCAAATTTTATCTCCCTGAAGGATCTATGTCACACTCTTGGCCCCACACACACACACACACACGCGCACATCACGACTCAAGGTCACACTTCTGGACACTCCTGGTAACAAAGGGTCCGAAATGATCCCAGTCTTTTTCACCCGGTTGCCGTGCGAACAACATTGGACCAATTGGATCAACAAAGTTCCAGACCATACATTTTACATCCCAGAATATTGAAAATCAGCATTGAAAAATAATGTTGAACATGAAAAACTGACGAATAAAAATAAAGGTTTTTACCTAAAATCATAATTATTTCAATTTTCGTTATATTCTGGTGAGATGCAAGGTCATGGGACATGGTACTTCTAGATGAAAAATAGTCCCGTTGTAGGCGTTCCATGAAGATATTTATTCCGAGATCGGAAGAGGGCCAGATCACGAATACAAAATTCCGCGCGTTAACCCTCAATGACCACCGTGAAATGGACACGCATTGATCGGATCTCCGAAGGCAAAAAATCTCCACCAACGAGTCCACGATGCATCGAAATAAAATTACAAGGATTCGTGCAGCAATCCCAAGTTGCTTATCAAAATCGATTCTTTAGAGCCCTCCCCGATCTAATTTGAGGATTTTTCACTTGCTTGACACTGGAGCCATTTAATATTACTTAGCCTACTATCATTTAGTATACTTAGTCATACTAAGTATAGTATTACTATACTTCGTATAGTAATACTAAGTATAATACTTAGCACTTGGTACTTAGTATACTTAGTACTGAATATAGTACTTAGCACTTGGTACTTAGTATACTTAGTACTAAGTATAGTACTTAGCACTTGGTACTTAGTATACTTAGTACTAAGTATAGTACTTAGCACTTGGTACTTAGTATACTTAGTACGGGGTATAGTACTAAGTACTATACTAGTACTATTAGTACTATACTATACTAGAACTACTAGTACCAAGTGATATACTCAGTACTAAGTATAGTACTAAGTATATCACTTAGTACCTAGTACTAAGTGATATACTATACTTGGTACTACTATACTATCGTATTGCTATACTTAGTATTAGTATTAAGTATAGCATTACTATACTTGGTACTACTATACTATCGTATTACTATATATCACTTAGTACTATACTGAGTACTAAGTATATCGAGTATATCAGTTAGTACTATACTTAGTACTAAGTATACTAGTATATCACTTAGTACCATACTGAGTACTAAGTATATCGAGTATATCACTTAGTACTATACTTAGTCCTAAGTATATCACTTAGTACCTAGTACTAAGGGTTACTATACTTGGTACTGCTATACTATCGTACTGCTATACTTAGTATTAGTATTAAGTATAGCATTACTATACTCGGTACTACTATACTATCGTATTACTATACTTGGTATTAGTATTAAGTATAGCATTACTATACTTAGTATACTATACGAAGAGCTCAAAGATTATTCGAGGATTTTTCACTTGCTTGGCACTGGAGCCATTTAGTATTACTCAGTCTACCGTCATTTAGTATACTTGGTGATACCAAGTATAGCACTTAGGACTTAAGTATTAGTATTAAGTATAGCATTACAATACTTAGTATACTATACGAAGAACTCGAGGATTATTCGAGGATTTTTCACGTGCTTGGCACTGGAGCCATTTAGTATTACTCAGTCTACCATCATTTAGTATACTTAGCGATACTAAGTATAGTACTTAGCACTTAGTACTTAGTATACTTAGTACTATACTTGGTACTAAGTATATTACTCAGTACATAGTTAGCACTTAGTACTAAGTATACTTAGTACCAAGTATAGTACTAAGTATACTAAGTACTAAGTGCTAACTAAGTATATTACTCAGTACCTAGTACTTAGTGTCACTATACTCGGTACTACTATACTATCGTATTACTATACTTAGTATTAGTATTAAGTGTAGCATTACTGTACTTAGTATACTACACGAAAGGCCATGCGGGTGATATTTCTATTTCAATGAAACCACCCCCATTCGGAACAGGTCGCGAAGACGAGGACACGTACGTGGAGCCTTACACAGGCTGCGAGTGGATCTACATAAGTGAGCTCGAGGAGAGTCACGTATGGCGACGTCCGGATAGCCGGGACGGTGACGACGAATCTTCCGACGCGGCTGTCAAGGACCAAAGCAGACGCGGCTCGCAAGGCTCGACAGAGAGTGAAAAATGCTTCAGGAAAAAGTATCAGGCAGCCACTCACAGGATGGTGCACCGTAAAAGCAGCGGCGAGATGTACAAGAGGATACAGACAAAGAGTTTCGGTGAGTCGATGATTATGTCCAAAAGCTCGTATCGCAGCTAAAGGGTTATACTTGGATCGCTAGTGGTGCGGATCTTGGATAGTTGTGCAACACTGGGTCAGGGATAGTTTTTTTGTCGATCGCGGGAATTATCGTCGACAATTGCTGCGATTAGTCGAAGTGGATGTAACAAGAAATTCAAGTCAGTAGAGTGTTAACGAAACAAGGCTGGAAGGGCGAGTGACGCAAGCAAAAATTCCACGGCGACGGATAATTCCGTTGCTTTTCCCCCGGTGGGATAAGCACCGGGTGATCCCTGAGGAGGCATACGGAGAAAAAAAGCTTCGAACGAAGGTCGTTTTATTTTTAATCGAAGGCGGTTTTGCGCGCTTCGCCAGCTCGGTGGTGTTCTCTTTTTCACTCTCCCTTGCTGTCTCCTCCTCTCTTTATACATGCCAGCAAACCGAACAAAATCGTTTCGGCATTTCGCGGCTTCCCAAACGCTTCTGGCATTATTCTCTCAAGGTCAAAAGTCGTGTGTGACGATTCATCAAGTAAGCGGCATGCAAGATCTCGAGTGCCCATCTCCGAGTTCCCGTCGGACGTTCTTGCGCACATACACACGGGCTTGACCTTCCCACTTTGCTCTCGTTCTACGACCGCAAGATTGATCGATTTGACCGCGAACTCGAATGCTCAACTTCTATCGTACGCCCAGTTCCGTATACGCACATTGATGCGTAGGTTCGAAGACGCGCACGGGCGTGGTTGTGACCGTTGAGGCGCAAATCTCAAATCGGGCAGACGCGAATCAGGAAACGAAACGATACTATTGTTTCGAGACCAAAGTGGCAGTTTCATTTAGCATATTGAGACATTTCACAATAACTAAATATAACCTAATTCAGCTAAAGTGGCAGTTTTATTTAGCAATTTTCAAATGACTAAACGAAACCAAGCTTAGCCAAAGTAGCCGTTTTATTTAGTAATCGTCAAATTAGTAAATAAAACTAAATGTAGTCAGAGTGGCAGTTTTATTTGGTCATTTTTTACTTAATAAATAAAACCATAGTGACAGTTTCATTTAGTAATTTGGTGATTACTAAACGAAACCAAATTTATCCAAAGTCGCCGTTTTACTTTGGAATTTTTTTATTTCTCAATAAAACGAAAATCAGCCGAAAAGGCAGTTTTCTTTAACAATTTTTTTGATAAATTAATTTTATTCGTTTATTTAATCGTTCCAGCGTGCTATTCAGCAATCGCATGTTCACTTTTGCTCTTTAGGTTGGTGTTACAGCAGGGCTCTCGTCCTCTAACACACTTCCTAACCGTCTGTCATAGGATTTTGCATAACCATACGGAACAATGTTATTTAATTGAAAAACTTGCATACTCGAGTGTGATTTGGCGGCGATTTTTGGAGCGGAAACTCGAGACCGAAAAATACGAGGATTTTATACTTCGATCTGATTCGACTAAAACTTGAACCTATAGTCGAATCGTACTTTGAGTTGCAACCAATTCCAAATATACCTCGACATTATTATCGCTTACAGCCGAATGCTATTTATTCGTTCGTTTTAATTTCTACGCTGAGACTAGCCGTCCGGAGAGCGGCTCATTTCACGCGGTTCACGCTGTACAACGCCCCAAACAAACAATCCCAAACAAACACAAACCCGAATAAAACAACCCAAACCCAAACAAAACCAACCAACCCAAACCAAAATGAACCAGCCCAAACCCAAACAAAATTAACTAAAACAACCCCAAACCAAAACCAACCAACCCAAAAAACCCAAATAAACGAAAACAAACCCAACCCAAACCAAAATCAACCAACCCGAAAAACCCAAACAAAACCAAACGACCGAGAAAAAAAAATCCAAACCCAAACAAAAACCGACCAACCCAAACCAAATAAACGCAAACGAGCGAACAAAAAACCAAAACCCAAACAAAACCATGCAACAAAAACCAAAGAAACCCAAACCAAACGAACCCTAACACAACCAACCAACCCAAAGCCAAAAAAAATTGTAAAGATTTTCTTCGGATGACCACGTGTAAATTATTCTTCCGGATAGTTTGTTTAAGGATGTTGAGTCCCTATGAAACATGTTAATGTTAATTGTTCAATAAATAGCTTCTTAATCGTCATGAAATTTTTACACGACCTCCTGAATACTTCATGTAAAAACATACCAAATTTTCCGAATTCTATCATCATTACTTCAACCTCCTTAAGGGTTGAAATAAAAAATGATAAGAAAATTCTGCAAATTTGGTATGTTTTTGTATGAAGTATTTAAGAGGTCGTGTTAAAATTTCACGACGATTAGGAAGCTCGTTATTAAAAAATTAACATTTTGTTAAGAACAATTTTTAAAAGAAATAAAAAAAAATTATCAATAAACTTCGTTTTGTTTCCGTTGCTTTCAGTATATTGTAGCGATTATAAAATTGAGAGGTCAAAAAAAAACTTATTGCAAAGTTACATCAGTTTCCATAAAACAACATTTAATTTGTGAATGTTAATTGTTCAATAACGAGCTTCCTAATTGTCGTGAAATTTTTACACGACCTCTGAAATACTTCATACAAAAACATATCAAATTTTCAGAATTTTATCATCATTTGCGATTTGGGACTCAACATCCTTAACAGTTTAACACATTCTATCCGGACAATTATATATATATACATATAAATATCTAATTCTTCCGGATTAGCATACACGAATCACAATAATACGTAGGTCTACTGGAAATACGGCGTGAACTGAGCCTCTATCCGGACGAATAACATACGCTTATTCGTCCGATAACCGGACGGGGAGACAATCCGTAATTTCTATCCCGATGAAATACGTAAATTCACATGTCGCCAAACTTGTCTCGTGTTTGCATATCAGCACTGTACCTAGCCTACGTTCGAACTGCATTCAGTTCCGTGGTCGACATCTCGAAAATCCTTCGCGTCAAATAAATCGTAGCCGGCATTAAGGATGTCGAGTCCCAAATCGCAAATGATGATAAAATTCCGAAAATTTGGTATGTTTTTGTATGAAGTATTTCAGAGGTCGTGTAAAAATTTCACGACAATTAGGAAGCTCGTTATTGAACGATTAACATTCACAAATTAAATGTTGTTTTATGGAAACTTATGTAACTTTGCAATAAGTTTTTTTTTTACCTCTCAATTTTATAATATCTACAATATACTGAAAGCAACGGAAACAAAACGAAGTTTATTGATATATTTTTTTTTTATTTCTTTTAAAAATTGTTCTTAACAAAATGTTAATTTTTTAATAACGAGCTTCCTAATCGTCGTGAAATTTTAACTCGACCTCTTAAATACTTCATACAAAAACATACCAAATTTTCCGAATTTTCTTATCATTTTTTATTTCAACCCTTAAGGAGGTTGAAGTAATGATGATAGAATTCTGAAATTTTGGTATGTTTTTACATGAAGTATTCAGGAGGTCGTGTAAAAATTTCATGACGATTAAGAAGCTATTTATTGAACAATTAACATTAACATGTTTCATAGGGACTCAACAGCCTTAATATTCGGTGCCAGGGAGCCAGTTATTTTTCTTCGAAACAAAAAAAAAACTACCTCCACTATTTCGCAATTTCGAGTCTCCTGAGATGTTTTTACCGTCGCGGAATACGCGTGTTTTGGAATTCAACCGCTTCAATTCACTGCGGGGTTGCAAGGGAGAAGCTCTTTTACTAGATGATGAGTCAGAGCCCGGGGCATTCGGCGTCTCGTCGTCATCGTTGCCGGGGCTTTTTGCGGCGACTCGGCCTCCTTACTCCTCTGCCTGTTTTACCACTGCGTCTCCGTGAGATTGAAAAATTCTGCTTGTACACAACGAAGAGAAAAAAATCGGGGGAAAAAATGTTCGAACGCGTGGCCGCGTAGGTGTGCGCGCGTATACGGTGTTTCTCCGTGACGAAACGTAGGGAAAAGGATGTTTGCTCAGGAATGCGGTTCTTCAAAATTTCTTTAAATAAGTTTCGCGTAACACACGCGGTGATCTAAATATACAATTGTGGTCGCCGGTTCGCGGCACCACCCGCGGTCCCGTACAACTTCGCCGCTGTCGTCGTCGTCTTCGTCGTCTTCGTGCACCGCGTGCGAGAAATCTCCGCGTCCGGCAACGGGAATAAGAAGCTTTTTGGCTTGCAGTCAGTGGGTCAGGGCGCCGAGTCGCATTCCGCGAGGCCGCGCTCCACGACTCGATCCTTACCTTCGTCCGACCTGTATTTATTTATTTCCGTTCTTTTTTTCGGTTCGTCACTTCGAAATCGAAAATCTCGAGTCGGCCAAAAAGAAAAGGCAAATCGTTTCAAAAAGGTGCGCGAAATAAATTTTTCCCGACCGATCGATATATCGTCGAGCCTTGATCCAATTGGCGTTCGCGAAGGGAATTTCCGAAAGTTTCACTAGTGAGTGCGAAGTATGGTGTGCGACTCGGTGGGGACCTCGTGTCCACCCGAACTCGGGGAGGACGTGTCGCTCAAAAGTGCACTCGAGGAATTGCTCAAATCCATGCTGAGAGTTTGGTGCCGGGAGGGACAGGCCCTTGACAAATTCGGCACCTCGATGACCGGTAAATATTCTTTTCCATTTTTGGTTGTTTTTTTTTTCTCTCTCGATCTCGTCGCGGAACGATTGGACGGTTGTTTTTTTCCTTCTTTGACTCTCGACTGAGTTGGAAAAAAATGTGCTTTTTTTTTAAATTAAAATGGTGATTGAAAGCGTGGTGATGTCGAACGATAGCGATCGACCGAAACTTTGTCTCTTTTAGTTCCTCGTTAACATTGACATCTTCGAATATTTGCACCATCGAGACCGCTGGAATTTTAAAAGAGCGGCAATCGAAGCTTCTCTTCGCGGCAAACGTGCCGTGAAAGCATTCTTAATTTATCACACACGATATCGACAAGTGCAACGACGTTCCCAGAGCCGCATCCATCCGTTGCATGCGAGCGCGTGCAACGTGCCGCGTCAAAGGCAAAACTCCTTCGATTTTTGCGCGCATCCTTCGGCCTTTTTTTTATCGGTTATCTATTTTTCACCGCTTTGAGCGGTTGGTCATCGTCGGGGCGTGAAATCGTGGGAAAGAGAAGAAAATAATATATAAAATAGCTCGCTGACGCGCGGAAAGCCCTTCGATCTTCATCAATAATGTCCAGATTATTGACATTTTGTTTTTTCTTTTCTTTCTCTTTCATTTATTTTCATTTACGTGGCGACACCGTGTGTTTCAGAAAGCGACAAACGAGTGGTGGTGAGACGAGAAGCCGGTGGTGAATTTGGTTTTCGTATTCACGGCTCGAAGCCCGTCGTCGTATCGTCCATCGAGCCCGACACACCCGCCGAGAGTTCCGGTCTCGAAGTCGGCGACATTATCATGTCCGTGAACGGGCGAAGCGTCATGGACGCGACGCACTCGGAAGTCGTCAGACTCGCACACTCCGGACCGGACGTTCTCGAGCTTGAAGTTGCACGTACGTGCAATGTACTTGCACCCAAAGTATCCGTCAACAACGGGGGCATTGGCATAAGTAGCGTCAACGGTGGCGTCAAACCTTCCGCCAAAGAGACGGCCATTTGTTCCGGCTATCTCTGGCGCAAGGCGACCAGCGGGGCTTCCGTAACGTCCGATAAATGGGTTCGACGGTGGTTCGCTCTGCGACGTGACAATTGCCTTTATTACTACAAGACTGACACGGTTAGTTTCCACCCCTCGTTTAACCTTTTTTCTATCTTCTATTCTTCTATCTTTTCGATTTTCTATTGGTTTTGTTCCAGCCCCAACTTTCCACCTCCCATTCCACTATCCCCCTCCTTACATATCGCCCCCCCCCTCCTACGGCCGCAGCCGACTTCCCCCTCTGTATTATCGTATTCACCATGGCATATCTGTCCGGGGTACAGGGAAACTGCGGAAAACCTGTACCGATACAGCCAGTCATCAAGTTCGCCGCGAAATGTCGAAGAAAAAAATTTCACGTCGAAATGTACGCGACCGGGTTTTGAACCCGGACCTCCCAGTCCGCATGTTTAGTTGCAAGCACGCTAACCACTAGACCATCGCACCGGTTATTGTTTATCTTCTATTTTCGACCTTCTATTCTTCTATCTTTTCGATTTTCTATTGGTTTTGTTCCAGCCGCAACTTTCCACCTCCCATTCCACTACCCCCCTCCTTATATATCCCCCCCCCCCCCACCTGCGGCCGCAGCCGACTTCCCACTCTGTATTATCGTATTCACCATGGCATATCTGTCCGGGGTACAGGGAAACTGCGGAAAACCTGTACCGATACAGCCAGTCATCAAGTTCGCCACCCAGTCGTGGAACTAGTCTTATTTCGCCGCGAAATGTCGAAGAAAAAAATTTCAGGTCGAAATGTACGCGACCGGGTTTTGAACCCGGACCACCCAGTCCGCATGTTTAGTTGCAAGCACGCTAACCACTAGACCATCGCACCGATTATTTTTTATTTTCTATTTTCGACCTTCTGTCCTTCGTCTTCTCGTTTGAAGTAGACTACCGCTCTGGAAGTCGAGGAAGAAATGGTGAATTCCGACTATTTTTTGTCAATAGCCAATCGATGGAATGGAAATTCTCGTTGGTGGCCTTTATTTTACGTATCTTCGAGTATCTTTACAATTTTTTTCGCGAGTTTTTGTAACAAAATGACGATGCTGAAGCTGGACGAAGCGAGCTTTGTCTGATAGCGCTCGGCCGCCAAGAGTTCTCCGCGAATTGTTTGCCCGGAACGAACATTCGGGTCAATGTAGGTTGCAGGTAATTTGCCTTCGAAGCACGTGAAGAAAAATATAGATTTTTTAATGAATGGTGCAGGTTTAAAGAAAAAATAGCTTTCTGTTGAGAGAAATGGCCGAAAATGATTTATTTCGGAAAAAGTATTCAACGTTTCGAAAATTCCCTCCGTGCTTCAATGGAAAAGGCGAACTGCCGATGTAACGTTACCGGCCGCCGGCTCGCTGCGTCCAACTTCAGCGCCGCCCTATTGTTACAATAGTTTGTGAAAAGCATTGTAAAAATACCGCTAAATGGAACTGTCTATGAAAAATCGTCGAAGTTCACATCTTTACGGGCTGCAGACCGGTAGCCCCCCTTAACACTTTTCTCAATATTTCCCTTTGATAGCTTGCCTCACGCTTTAAAATTCGTTTCGCCGTGACGCTCCTTCGAGCAGTGGAACAACAAAATGGCAGCTTGAGACACAAGATGGCGAATTGACACGAAATTCCGAGCTTTTGAATTCTGCGGAACAATTGGCAATTTTAGTCGAAATTTTTCCAGCCAAACGTTTTTGCGCATCGTTACTTCCGCACGCTTAAAAATTGTGAAAAGACGTGAGGTTATGTTTCACGAGTCGGGTATGCGGCGATGCAAATGGCCTATTTGAATAGCTGAAATGGACGATCGATCGTGTCTCAAAGTTCAAGGCCACTCTATCGCTATCGCTTCTTTATAGTTGTGGCGGATATTTTTGAAATCGAGGTGAAGCGTGAATATCGGCTGGTATTAATAGCCAGCTCGTTCTAAATTTTCACGAAGAAAAAAAAACGTCGACAACGGATCCGAACTCTTCTACGTCTACACACACGGCTCAAATATCACCAATGTATTTATTACGCAAATATTTCGATATATCTTCAAGTATTTAACGATTTTTTCGCGATAACGTAAAAAGCGATGGATGCAATAATTCAGATTCAATATCGGCTATATTTACCACGCAAACAATCCATTTTGATCTGCATCCACACCGCTGATAAAAATAATCCCTTCGCGAAAATATCAATGTCAATATCGTTACGATCAATCGTTTTTTAACATTCTCGACTGATCATATTTTCAAATTGAATGAACATATGACTTTTCGAAAAATTACATCCCAGCCCAATTTTCTTCGAATGCGCACGGTGAACGAAACTTCTCCGGAGACTGACTCAACTCCTTGAAATTTTCAAGCAAATTCACGAACATTTGCGAGCATTCGAGTAGAAAATTAACGAACGACGTTTCGGTTCAGGATTCCCAGCCGGTAGGAGCAGTTATGCTGCTAAAATACGAAGTGGAGGAAACACCGGGTGCAAGCAGGCCTTACAGCTTCGTGATAAGAAAGCAAGGGGCACCGAGTCACAAATTGGCTGCGGACAGTGACGAATCGGCTGCAAAATGGTGCACGGTCATTCGCGAAGCTGTGGAAAGGAACAACCAGGTGTGACAAAATCACCAATTTCTTTTCCACCTGTGCATAAACAATGTCCACAAAAATACGATGAAAATAGATTTTGAAAAACGACTCGATGCGTACGAAAAACAAACAAGGTGATACCTTAGATGAGTGACTTTTCCGAAAAACGTTATCCGATTTATCCTACGAAGTATCATCAATTGGATTATAAATGCTGACATTTTTCGTTGGCTCATTTTTTACGAGCGAAAAATCGTTCGAAGCAATTTCGAATTCTTCAAAAACCCAAACAAACCCAATATACGCGTCGAAGTGTTCAAGAAATGCCTGATTCTGTCGCGTTCTTCCGCGAACTTCAAAACCCCATAACTTTTCATGGGGGGTTGTGTTTCAGCTTCGCCCTACGGAATATCGTCATTTATGACCAAATAAATGTGAAAATAGCAACAACAAAAAATGTTAGGCTCGTTTTCCGGAAAAGTCACTCATCCAAATAATTGCCAAACGCAATTTCAACGTAGAACCGTTTGATTTGTCAACTCCTAAAAAAAGCCAGAGATGAAAATCTCACAAGAATCTCCTCGTTCGATGTATCGATTCCTCCTCAACTCGAGCCAATAACCCAAACGACCACTGGCATTTCACTGTGCAAGCCACTCGTATAATTGCGGAGTTTTCAAAATATTCGTGACAACGTAAACGGGGCAAAACGCCGTTTGTATTCCGACAGGCGGACACGTGGCTGGACGCGTCGTTGAGGATGCAAGAGATAGCAGCGTGTGCTATCCAGAGACCCGATTGTTTCGGCTATCTCTCGAAACAACAGAATCGGGCGCGCAAGACTTCGTCGCCGACCGGCTGGTCGCGGCGCTATTGCGTTCTCAAAGACGCCGCGCTCTATTTTTACGACGATGCTAACGCCGAAAAGGCCTTTGGCGTTGCTTGCCTTCACGGCTTTAGGGTACACGGGAGCGCGCCCAATTCTGGTGGCCGCAAACACGCTTTCGAGCTCCAACCTCCCGATCCGACCCAGAGAAGTTACACGTTCGCGACGGAATCGGAAATGGACAAAAAGAGGTGAGAACCACGGTCCTACATACAGTTATTGAAACTGCGGTGGTGGGGGTATGTCACCGGATTGAAGCACCGGCCGTTTCGCCTAGTGACCACGAGTGTCGCTGCGATAGAATGATGCGGGCTGTGCGAGAGAGATGGAAATCGATTGTTGACTCATAGGAACCTAACCTAGCTGTACGATTGGCTGGCGCAGGTTTTGTTTACTTTTGAAATATATTTGCGTCTCTCTCACACAGCCTGCATCACTCTATAGCAGCGATCCTCGTGGTCGCGAGTTGAAACAATCGGTGCTTCAATTTGAGGCCATCCCCCACCACTAAAATTTTGAGCGAGTTTCAAGACCTGTATGCAAGACCGTGGTGAGAACTATCATACACGATTAAATACGAAAACGAGACGTTATCTTTGCGAACTCTTTTGGCAATGTTCGACAATTTTTACGAATATTTCGATTTTCGCTTCGTAATGTGAAGAAACGAAAATACAACGTTTTGAAATAGTTAAACATTTTTTGCAAAATTCAACATTAGGATCGATATTTTTTTCTTTCTTCGTGGCAATAAGCGTAAAAAACATTTTTTGTTGTCCATCAAAGACGTTGATACTTTTTATGACCGCATTATTATTGTATTTGCATTCATTTTTTTCTTATTTCATTATCGTTTTATATTAATTTATATTATTCCTATTATGATTATTTCATTTTTTTTATTATTATTTATTATTATTGTTGTTGTTGTTGTAAATAAATAACATTTTCTTATTTAAAATGTCCAGATGGCTCGCGGCACTCGAATACTCGATCGATCGATGGATAAAAGTTGGTTGACGTACCCAATTAGCCTAGAAACGAAGATTTTAACGAAGCAGCGACGATCCATCGATTTTAGCATTGTAAAAGGACAATGAAAAGAAGCAAAAAGTTATCCCATATGACTCTCGTGTGTGTGTCTACTATTGCCCATATTTGCATGTTTTTCACCGAACAGCGGGATACGTGAAACAAAAGCGAAACGAGAAGAAGAAGAAAAAAAACGCGCCATCCCTGATCCCTGATATTATTTATTATTATACCCATTTTTACAAAAAAAAACATCGTTGATTGTTGATTTCTTTTGTATTTTGCACTACAATCCAACACCCCCACCATTTTCCCCCGTATTTACTGACATTACAAAGGTAGTATAAACGAGACACGAGCGGACAAACGTGAATATATAAATATATATACGTACACACTGGTTGGAAATTCGACATCAAAACATTGAAAACATACTGAATAGATATAGAGTTTATATCGAGATTTTTTTTTTTTCTACATCACTCAATCACGTGTACAATTTTCAATTGTCTTCGCAAATTGGAATCCAGACGAAAAAAACGTTTGTTTTTTCTGTTAAAAAAATGACGTTTATTACTCAAAAGAAAAAAATAGGTGCAACACGATAAAAAAAAGTACATCGTCCGAACGCAAATTTTCCTTATATAATATATTAGGGTGTGCGGAAAAAAATGATATTTTTTTCGGTTGCATCCACCAAAAAAAGATGAATTAAGGTAAAAAACGAAGAAAATATTGGGATTTCTGAACGTCGTAGTAAAACTCTTCAGAAAAAAATCTCACAAAAATGTCATCAAGATATACTGATAGAGAATTGAATTCCCCACAAAAAAAGTCCTTACGAACAATTAGCTTAGAACAACCGTTCTAGTGGTATCGCCGTCTGAAGTTCAATTTTATTATCTAAGCGACGTGCGCGCCATAGCACACGCTGCCACCTGGCGGCAGCATGCGGTAGCTCGTAGTGCAAAATTACAAGCTTCGCACTAGCGCCACGAACGGGAAAACGCGGCATTTTTCAATGCGTCTCATCAAAAATTGTCGAATGTTTTTACGTTAGTGTTACGATTGGTGACAACAGTAATATGCCGGAGTAAAGTGCCGGAGTTGCTGGTAGAAAACTACCAACAAATAAACAAGTTTTATCAGTGTTCTTTCACCGCCATCGATCTCTCAAACCATCGATCAAAAAAAGTGCTGCTGGTGATGCTGAAGCGAAAAAAGCGATTATGGAGAAATAACACTGATAAAACTTGTTTATTTGGTGGCAGTTTTTTACCAACAAATCCGGCACTGTCGGAACCGACTAAATAAATCTGTTTAGCCGACGATTGAGAATTTTTTCCGTCGTCATTGCACATATTACTTTTGCCACCAATCGAAACACTAACGCAAAAACAATCGACAATTTTTTATGAGATGCATTGAAAAATGTCGCGGTTTCCCGTTCGTGGCGCTAGTGCGAAGCTTGTAATTTTGCACCACGAGCTACCGCATGCTGCCGCCAGGTGGCAGCGTGTGCTATGGCGCGCACGTCGCTTAGATAATAAAATTTAACTTCAGACAGCGATACCACTTGAACGGTTGTTCTAAGCTAATTGTTCGTAAGGACTTTTTTTGTAGGGAATTCAATTCTCTATCATAATATCTTAATGACATTTTTGTGAGATTCTTTTCTGAAGAGTTTTACTACTACGTTCAGAAGTGCCAATATTTTCCTGTGTTATTCTTATGGAAAATATTCAAATGCAATGCGCCGTTCGATATAATTTTTTTTTTCAGCTCTCCTTCGAGGATTCTTCTTTTTTTCACCTTAATTCGCCTTTTTTGGTGGATTCAACCGAAAAAAAAATATCGATTTTTTTCCGCGCACCCTAATATATATACATATGATATTGTATAGAGAAACCGCAAAGTCGAATAGGATATTTTGGTTGGAACACGAGAACAAACTGCGCGGATAAAGGTTTTAACGGGAGGTTTGAATATTGTTTCGAGCAATAGTTGTTGTTAACATTAATAGTTTTTATCGCAACACAAATGAGACAAACGACGATTAATATCTAAATATGTTTATATTATATGTACGCACGCATATATACATGTATGTTCGTACATACATATGTACAAATGTGTCTGTACATATACGCATAAATTAATTATGTTATACGAATTAAACATTTAGAAAGATGTAAATGACTGCGACGAGACCGCGCGGGTGAAAGTTTCCTTCGTAAAATTTTATCGAATCGTTGTTGTTCTTCACGAAAGGAAGAAGAAAAAGAAGATATGGAAAAAAACAATCATAATAACAATACACCGAAAGACGTGGTTACACTTACCGGTAAACACAATTTTACGATTAACGAAGGAGGGGAGAAGAAAAAAACATTTGTCGTGAATATTTGTACTGTATACAACGTCTGCATGCCCGTATTTAAAGCAAAATTGAAGAAAAAAAAATACGTTCATAAAAGTCGACAGATAAAAATGAGAAAATAATGCTGATGCAGCTCTAAACAAATATTGGAAAAGAAACCCAAAATTAAACGAACGATGGATCTGGCGATTGGTGAAAGATAGAGTGCGGTTAAAAATCGATTCGAAACAGTTTGTAGGCATAGTTATCTTCCGCAGGGTACACTTACCGTGAAGATCGATTGGCATCGATTCAGTGTCTTCTCAATCAAATTCTATCAAAAGTTCAACGTCGACGTGCAATTCTCCTTTTTTTTCGTAAAAATAAAAATTCGCGTCAAATTTCAGTCGAACGTGCTACGGATATATTTTTATTAATTAACCGCAGATAATAGTCGTTAAAAAGTACTATAGAACCGTGTCGCATTTTCAACATTTCCATTTTTCATGAAGAAAATCAGAAGTTCCGTACAATATTTTTTATCGATGTGACACTGTATTTTGATATTAATGGGGTTCACGAACATAAATCTTCGCTTAAGGATGTTGAGTCCCAAATCGCAAATGATGATAAAATTCGGAAAATTTCGTATGTTTTTGTATGAAGTATTTCAGAGGTCGTGTAAAAATTTCACGACAATTAGGAAGCTCGTTATTGAACAATTAACATTCACAAATTAAATGTTGTTTTATGGAAACTGATGTAACTTTGCAATAAGTTTTTTTTTTCACCTCTCAATTTTATAATATCTACAATATACTGAAAGCAACGGAAACAAAACGAAGTTTATTGATAAATTTTTTTTTATTTCTTTTAAAAATTGTTCTTAACAAAATGTTAATTTTTTAATAACGAGCTTCCTAATCGTCGTGAAATTTTAACACGACCTCTTAAATACTTCATACAGAAACATACGAAATTTTCCGAATTTTCTTATCATTTTTTATTTCAACCCTTAAGGAGGTTGAAGCAATGATGATAGAATTCGGAAAATTTGGTATGTTTTTACATGAAGTATTCAGGAGGTCGTGTAAAAATTTCATGACGATTAAGAAGCTATTTATTGAACAATTAACATTAACATGTTTCATAGGGACTCAACATCCTTAACGTAATTTCATGAATCATGACTATTTTCATTGACCTTGTCCCATAATCATTGCTGTATACGAAGTTTCGTATTTTTATTTATTATTTGTTATACGTACATACATATATATATATATATATATATGAATATTCACGCGTTGTGATTGGTTCGAATCGATTTTGCTGATCGGGGAAATCGTGAGAAAAAAAAGAAGCATATGCGTCAACGTACAAAGTGTTCCGGCCGTATGGGTCAGCCGCAAGGATATTGATATTACGAAGAAACATTAAGGGTGAAGGGGATAAAAAAAATAGAGACAAAACAAAATGAGGGTGAACGGAGGAGTGCGAGTATATATGGAAAAATTGAGTGTGTGCGTGTAGAAAAAAAAATGAAGAAAAAAGATTAAGTAAACCCGCTCAAAAGTCAGAGATAATAATAAAGAATTTAATACCAGTTACATAACGGCGGCTGCCATTCACTGTCTTCTATTGTCCTATAGTCGTCATTGTCATCGTCATCGTCGTCGCCATTGTCGTAAGTCTCACCACGCGATTATGGGTTTTGGAATAATTGCCATACTTTTATTCACAGAGCGATATTTTTTCGCTTTCTAACGGTTCGCTGAACCGTTTTTTTTAAATTGGAAATCGGATTTTGGATCAACAAGAACAAGAGAAAAAAAAGCATGTGCTTCGTCGGTGTAACGTTTTATCGAATAAATCGTAATTGAAGGATTGTTCTCGAAGGCGGAATGTGAATGATATGTCACCATCTCGAAGCCTATGCAATTTTTTAAAGCATAAGAAATTCGCAGAAAAAGTGCGAGGGAAAGCAACTACAACGCGATTTTTTTCTAGTTCAAACGCCACTTTTGCGTCGCTATGCTTACTTCGTCGCTGAAAAAGTATTATTATCTAATAATACACGAGCATCCGAAATTAAAAGATTGCGGAAATTTTTCAAATTTTTTTCGTCACTTTTACACGATTTCGAAAAAAATTACCGCAAGTTTGGAACTCGTAAAGTTTAAAACTCGAGGTTGTTATTTATGGGGTTTAGCCGTAGGGGGTGAAGTACGAGGGGAGAGCTCTATGCTTATGCACGGAGCCGATTGATTCTTCCCAGCTGTTAGCTTTCAAATAATCGTCATATTAAGGATGTTGAGTCCCAAATCGCAAATGATGATAAAATACTGAAAATTTCGTATGTTTTTGTATGAAGTATTTCAGAGGTCGTGTAAAAATTTCACGACAATTAGGAAGCTCGTTATTGAACAATTAACATTCACAAATTAAATGTTGTTTTATGGAAACTGATGTAACTTTGCAATAAGTTTTTTTTTTCACCTCTCAATTTTATAATATCTACAATATACTGAAAGCAACGGAAACAAAACGAAGTTTATTGATAAATTTTTTTTTATTTCTTTTAAAAATTGTTCTTAACAAAATGTTAATTTTTTAATAACGAGCTTCCTAATCGTCGTGAAATTTTAACACGACCTCTTAAATACTTCATACAAAAACAGACGAAATTTTCCGAATTTTCTTATCATTTTTTATTTCAACCCTTAAGGAGGTTGAAGCAATGATGATAGAATTCGGAAAATTTGGTATGTTTTTACATGAAGCATTCAGGAGGTCGTGTAAAAATTTCATGACGATTAAGAAGCTATTTATTGAACAATTAAAATTAACATGTTTCATAGGGACTCAATATCCTTAAACGTGCGTTTTCCAACTATTTTTCTACGACTATTTGTAAAAATATGCAATTTTGAACCGTCGGTGATTACGTTAAGTTTTTTCATTACTTCCTATACTTATTTTCTATAAAAAGTAATAAAATGTCTATAATCCCGAAGAAATCAAATACTTTAATGATTTTACGATATTCTAAAAAAAATGTATGTATGAAGAAAAAAAAATCCGCGCTTTTTGTCTATGCCTAGAAATTTCTAGAAATGTATCATTCCTGAGCATAGTTATCAAATTGATATTGAGTAATTATTACTAATTAAGAGAATACGTACCAATAATATTCGTTGTTGATTATCCTGACCCAGTAGTTTGAAGTTCCCGGGAATGATTACCAAATGCCGATAAGATAGGTAACATTTTTGCCGTATACGACGTTGCCGTGATTGCATAGTCTAATATTTTGTGTGCTTAAAACTTGCATGATTCCACATTTATGGAAACATGCAACTTTTATCAAACATACAACATTTATGGAAATATGCAACTTTTATACAAATCATGGGATCCTTAATATTGTTATGGGGTTAAGTCAACATGTTACCACCGAGCTGAATTTCCTTTCTGGCCCTTTTGTTATTTTGTTTGTTGATCATTCTGTGCAGTTTGAATACGGTCCACAGTACCGTTTTTTTTTTTTTTTTTCGAAAAAAAACATGGCAACCCCTTTTTTTAGAAAATCGGTAAATTATTATAATGTTTTATTTCTTCGAGATTATAGACAGCTTTAGTACACACCTTTTTCTTTTCAGCGGAATTTTTTTTACTCCAATATTCATTCTAAACAGCTCCTTCGGCTGATATTGAGGTTACGAACGGGGCGCATGTGTCTCTAAGCTCGCGACACGTCTGCCAACCTGGGCATTATGATGTACTACGATTTACGACGTTGCCAATTCGTTTCGCGTTGATTGAGCGAGGAACAGATATAGGCAATAATTATACAAAGTAATGAAAATATTTAACGCAATCACCGAATGTTCAAAAATGCATATTTTTACCAACTGATTTAGAGAAATAGTTTGAAAAGGCACTATTGTTGTGACGATTATTTGAAAGCTAACAGTTGGTAACGGTAAAACGGCTACGGGCATAAGCTTAGGGCGCTCCCCTCGCACTTTCTATCCTTAAATTTTGAACCGTAATTTCCATATAGCTACCTACTTCGATTTATTCTACATATCTACACTCGGGAGATTCAAAAAAGTGAAAAAATGTGCGATGTGCCCTTTTTGCTGAATTTCAATTACAACATTCCGCAATTCGCGCTTATTGGCTACTACAACATAGATATGATTACCAAAAGGGCGTATTTTGACGTGCACTTAGCGAATTGATAAAACTAACAAAAATCGATGTAGATGCGTTGATGTTCTTCAATTTTAAAAAAGTGATCATACCGTTTGAACGAGTAATTTGGATGATAAAAGAGGTTAGGCGACTGTACCGAAACCTCCTGTTTTTTAAGCACTTATGTAGTGAAAGCTTGTTGGATTACATTAATCAAAGTATGTTTCCTCGGGCGTCATGACTTTCTAACGAACTTCTTTTGGATCTAACAATAGCACATTTTGGTACAACGTTAAAGCACAAGTCGGATACCTTCCGACCAGACCTCGTGTCTATTGTATATATACATATATATATGTTGTAACATTGCGAATATACAGACTATGAGAAAGACTATTCTCAGCGGCCTGGCGTAGCTTAGTGGTTAGAGCAGTCGACCGGCAATCGGAAGGTCCCGGGTTCGAATCCCGGCCCAGGCGCGCGTAGCATTCTTTCGGATTTTTCTCTGGAGGTACTTTCGGAGATGATGAAGTCGACTTCCACACGACCCTCCAACTTCCCGCGGTTAAGCCCCTATCCCGTCCCAGAGAAGTTAGTACATGCTTCCCCCCCCCCCTTCGCCCGTTCCCGAAGTCCCGAGTCGCCCTTTGAACGAAGTCCCCTTTCTCTGACGTCCCTCGCTACCAATCCGCTCCAATGGAGCTCCCCCCACTTTGTTCCCACAGCTGTACTCCCCTGAAGTAGCCCTTCCGTACCGCAGGAAAAATCCCGTCAAGAGTTCCCATGTTAGGGTTCGAAATCCCGTCGCGGATATTTCAGAACGGCAAAAGTGTATCGACTATCCGAAAGAATGTGCAAAAGCGCCCTGGGTAGCTCAGTGGTCCAGAGCAGCCGACCGGAAATGGAAGAAGAGGGCCGGGTTCGAATCCCGGTGGTGCAGCAGCGCGCCGCATTTTTTTAACGTTCTGATCATGCGGCTTTTTTGCCGGAGTTGAAATCTACGTATTTAAGGATGCGAGTAAAAATTTCATGACGATTAAGAAGCTATTTATTGAACAATTGACATTAACATGTTTCATAGAGGGACTCAACATCCTTAAAAATGCTAGTCCGTCGATAAAAGTGACCATCATAGAATTCACGAAACGCGTAGTTAAGGACGTGAGTCACACGTCCGGTCGGTAAACATCGTAGTGCCAAGTTCTCTCTCAGACGAATCACATTCCGGGCAAACGAAGAGAGAGACTTTTTTCCTTTTTTCGAAATGCGATCCGTCTAGGAGAAAACTTGACCGTAGGATTTTTACCGACCGGTCGTGCGACCCATGCCCTTCAGGTATTCCTTTCAAAAACCCGAATATTTAACAATTAACTGATTTTCGCCTATAATCAAGTGAAAATACATGCCATTATACTGGTTTAACGTTTAAGGCAAGTTACCGAACTTTTAACGAAAAATTACGATTCAAAATCGACTCATGCGCCGCTAGATGGGGATGACACACTGGCCACATTTCTTTGTAATAATTCGTACACTAACTAACTCAAGATGCCCGATATAAACCGCTCCCGTGGGTAAAAAATCTAAAGATTCCCTAACGACAATAAAAAGGGAGTCACCGAATGTTTAAAAAAGATATCAATGATAAAACTTGAAAAAAATATGACTAGCAGAAGAATTTTCGTTGCCGTAACGTTTCAAAGAAAATGTAAAGATGTCTGAATCTACTAAATTAGCGCGAACTTTTCTAATGTTCCAATTTATCATTGGGTGACTCGATTGTAACTTATCTTTTATTAAGCGCCACAGTAATGTACCGACAATTCTGAAGGGCCCCGCTTATGCCCTGACAAAATACGGTCCTCCGCGAAAGGTACACCCTATTAGGAGATAAACGTCATTTTCAATTGGCGTTCCGGCTATAATGGCCTCTGCACACTGCGCTCGATGAGCGACGAGCGATGAGCGATATCCAATGGGAGCTCAGGTATTCCGGAAACTCCCTGGGAGAGTGAAGCTCCCATTGGATATCGCTCAACGCGCGCACTGTGCAGAGGCCATTACTGTTTTGGTCGGTCACTTATTATCGGGGCTGACATTCTGAACATTTCACATTTTCGCAGACGTTCTTGCTATCGTTGCCCCTATGAAGTTGGGGCTTGCGTACTTTGACCTCCATAACCACCGCGTTCCCTCGACGCCTAAATGTGGACACTTTTCGAGCGTTTTCCTAAATGGTTAGCAAAAACCTGGAAACAAATATTCACCCATCTCTGGCACCATTACGCCTCGATCGGTAACATCGTTTCATCCGGCTAACGACGCAGTTGTCCGTTATCTTTCAATGGTAAAGAAGACTTATATCGCAGCCACGTCGCTCGTGCCGATACACTACAGATCGTAGCACTATGCCTGTGTGGAGATCCTCGGAAATATACGACGTCAGCAAGATGTCGCTACCGTAGCTACGAAGCAGGGAAGTGAAGAAAACGGCAAAGACGAAATATTGGTCACTACTCGACTGCGAGTGCGACGGTGGGGTGTTTTATCTTGTTTTCTTTTCGCGTGTCCGTTTTTTCGTGTGTCAGCTGACGTTGCGATTCACCTGCTCCGTCGAACAAATCCGCGACAATGGTAAAGTTTTTCCATGACTCGGTATCACAGGCGCAACAGCGTACGGTCGTATTTCAAAGAACGATTTGACAGTTGTCCGTCAAAATACCCAAAGGTTACTTCCATCTTTATATCGGACATTCGACCCTCCGTTGTTGCGACGCCTCGCGATTCTTCGAGCCCCCATTCCGATTACGAATCCGCCAAGATTTTCTCTCCATTCTCCACGTGTCGATCGCACTCGATTAACTTTTCCCGCGCGTAACTTTTTTTTTCACCGCAACATTTTGCGTTCCAGTCCCTGGGTGGAAAGATCGCCTTGATAATGGAACGACCCGGAGAGGACCCCGCGTCCAAGGACGACGTGCCCTGGTGGATGAAATACGCCGGCAGAGGACTCGGCGTAGTTGGAAGTTTCAGTAGGACAAACTAGGGCGACAAAAAAGTTCCGTATTTGTACTCGTCGCCGCCGCTAACCGTTTCTTACATCCCACAGTCGCTATCTTCCTGGGAGCGTGGAACTGCGTAGGTGTACTTTTTGGCTCGATCGACTGTTTCCTCAGTGGAATGTGGCAAATGGTGACCGGTTTTTTGGTGATCACGGTCGAGGCTCCGTGCTGCTGCGCGTTCATCGATTTTGTGCAAAACCTCAGCGACTCGATCGACCGAAGACCCTATTGGAACCGAGCTGCCGCTTACTGCGGGTGAGAAGATTCTCAAAATAATTATTGATTACATCCTCGCCGTCCTTTATATTCGATTGAAATTAAAATTAAAAGTACATTCTCAAATCGGCGTTTTAGATTTACAATGATATTCGATATTACTTGATGGTAAATATTGATCTTGCAATAAGTGATATTCGATATTACTTGATGGTAAATGCAAAAAGTGATATTCGATATTACTTGATGGTAAATATTGATCTTGCAATATTCTTCAGGTCAGGTTTAGGGCGACAAATCTATTGTATTTATTTTGCGCACGGTTAACTTAATTGCGGCATTTAAATATCTATCTAATCCACACAATGATATAGCTACTTTTTATACAAGTTGCAAAGTTACGACGAAGAAAATAATTTGTTTTATGAAATTATTTCTTCATACTTGCTCGAGTGGAACGAACGAAATCAATTGATTGTTCAAACTTAGTTATCTTCGATCGCTTTTCTTTCGGGGGGGCTGTGATAATGAGACATTGACGTCTAAGTTGCCTGGTTAACGTGTGGCGAGAATTGTCCAGTTTGTCCGTGAGCATAAAGCACAATGTTACTTAAATAGTGACGAACGATAGTCCGTGTCGAGAAATCGATGCAGTGTACCTTCAAACGGATGGGAAATCCAGGAAAATAATGGCACTCTCTGAATAATTTTCATTCGTTTTTCCATAGACTCGCTCTGCCCGCTATAATTCTGTGTCCGGGAATGAGCAGTATCTTCGGCAGCGGTATGATTTTCGGCACCGGAGTTATTTACGGCCTGATGTCCCTCGGCAAAAAGTAAGCAATTTGTCTCCTACAATCTTCATATGTTTTTTATCATTTTAATCGATTAACCACGTTTTACATACGACTGTGAGTTTTGCTTCGGTTTATGGGTTTTTCTTCACTCTTCGCACTCAGGAGATTTTCACTTTTATCTTGTGGTGTCTAATTTTGACGTGGTCGAGAATTTTTCGATCTGAGGGATGTTACGAATTTAAACTTCTTCCATGGCCTCGGATGCTTCGTTGACGCCAGATTAAAAAACATACACTCGTGTTACTCATGTGCGGAGTCACGTCGATCAGTCGTACTTGCACCAATACATTTGGTCTTACAACCACGGAGTACCGTAGTGAAAGAAAATTTGTACCATCCTTTAGGCATTAATTTTTCGGTTGTACCTTCATCGAGTATCGCTACTCACTGAGGTCATCGTTTTTTTTTCTTTCTATTTGACCACTATTTTTTGTCCAAAATGCCGCATTAAAAAAAAAAACACGAAAAACACAGAGGCGCAAAGCCAGAACCGACTGGACTGGCATCGCCTTCGGAAGTTGCTTCACCTAGCCAGCCGCAGCCAACTGCCCCTAGCACTGACCACCATACGACCCTAATGGAGGATCCTGACGTATGGCGACCGACATAAATTCGGGGATAAAAGAATACAAACATAATTAACGTCACCATCGCGCGCCACACTAACAAGGCAAAGAAAAGATAATCAGTGCTTGCTTATACATTCGTATCGTATTTTCGATGTATTAGCGTATACGATCGTTCCACGAACAAGTAGGTTTGTCGACGAACGGGGACTTTGGCACGTAATCGATAAT
Source organism: Ophion costatus (assembly GCA_951751655.1). Classification (NCBI taxonomy): domain Eukaryota; kingdom Metazoa; phylum Arthropoda; class Insecta; order Hymenoptera; family Ichneumonidae; genus Ophion; species Ophion costatus. The sequence continues at coordinate 1,724,589 of OX632358.1, read as the reverse complement.
CATCGGAAAAAGTCCTGAAGTAAAGTTACAAAACAATAGTCTTTTTTTTCATATATTTATATATATTTTTAAAAGAATCATCGCTTACGTTCTAAGTATGATGCCTACAAAAAAAATGGTGGTCGTTTCCTTCGTTCTGTACATATTTAGAAAAGCTGCTTTTCCGAAAAATGGACAGTAACGTCTTTTTCGCTGAATTTGCTTAGTCGAAACGACGCCGAACAAATACATCGTTCCCCTTTATATAACGAATGGATTTTCGAATTATTGAACTTCAGAGAAATTTTTGGAAAGAACTATTCTACAAAGAAATATTTTTGGAAAAAATATTTCTTCAAAACAATACTTCTGGAAGAAATATTTCTTCATAAAAATATTTTTGGAGAAAATATTTTTTCAGAGATACTTTTCGAGAAAAAAACATTCTTGGAAAGAGAATTTGTTGCAAAATCATGTTTGGGAAGAGACGTTTTGCAAAAATCATCTTTGACAAGCAAAATTTTTGGAAAATGACGAAATCTTTGAAAGAACACTTTTGGCAAGCAAAATTTTTGAAAAATGACGAAATCTTTGATAGTACATTTTTGGCAAGCAAACTTTTTGGAAAATGACGAAATCTTTGAAAGAACATTTTTGGCAAGCGACATTTTTGAAAAATGACGAAATCTTTAAAAGAACATTTTTTCACACAAAAACTTTTGAAAGCGGGCTGAACTTTTCTTCTCGAAAAGTGAAATGTTTGAAACAACATTTTGGGAAATCGCAATTTGTGGAAAAGACATTTTTTAAGAGCGGAATGTTTTTTTTTAAATTTTTAACAAAAGCAAAGAAACCCACAGATCGCCCCCTTCATATTAGGTATATTCAAACTATTTTTTGAGTGATTGGACTAGGAAAGAGAAATTGCCGCCCATTTACGCACAAAAACCGCTTTTTCAAATATTGCAAAAAAAAACTGCTCAGAGTTGGGCGGCTTACACAGATCGTTCAATGAACCTAAATTTCTTCGGACACACTACAGAAAAACTTGATGGTTTTTACGCTGTCGAGTAATTGACGTATTTAGGTTGTTTATATAGTATAGATATTGCATGTATTTCAGGAATTGGCACAAGTGAGCATGCTTGCACGAATTTCAGGAACCGACATATTTTCCTACAGGCAAAAACGAGGAATTACGTTTGCACACCTATTGTTACCGTGCCTCGATATTCACATAATTTTGCACACCGCTAGTGAGAAAGCTTGCTTACAGCATCACACGTTCGGTCGTTGAAATCCGGCGACAAAGTTTTCTCGTAGACTAGATTTCGAACAAATTACGAGATCCATTCCGTTCTTCTTTGTACAGAGCGGAACGTTTCTCCTTTCTTTTTCCCAGACTTGACCATCATTGAGACCTTTTTCGCCAGCAAACTACAAAATGAATAGTTTTGATGGTTTCAGTATTATTCTATTGATATTTTGCCTTGGGAGTTTGATTTTTATTGCAATAACCTAAAAATCCTTTCGATCTCGGTACAGACGTCTCGACGACAAATCGAGATACAAATCGAGATACTCGTAAAGTCGTTTATAATTCGCGATGGGCCGAAATCTGCACGAATTAGATAAATAAATAAAATAATCATTATTAACTTGGAATTTTTCGATAAGATTGTACTAATTTTTTAAAAAGAAAAAAATTGCGAAGTTACGATGACGATGGAAATTCACGCAAAAGAAACACTAATTTCGAACACAAAAAATAATTATCAACGCGTTTGAGGTTGAAAAATACGTTTGCGCATGCGTAAAGAAATAAATTCAGATCGCACCTTAAGGGTTTAGGTGCTACTGTGATGATCCGATAACGAGGGTTATTTAAAAAAAATTAATTTTGAGGTTACAAGTAAGATCATTGTAAAATCGTTTGGACATTTATTTTTACGTGTGTACATAAACAAAGTTGTGTACCAAACTGCATTAAAAAATATTAATCGTTAAAGAAGTTCCAAACAATCTCGTGGAGGATCTTTGAACATGAGAGGATCAAGTACACTGAAAGATGGACTTGATTTTGGCCACTCCGTGGAGCTGAAAAAAAAACAAGTTTATTCTTAAAATATATAATATTGACTATGACATGACCGAATTTTTTAATGAAGTATCAATCACCAAAAAAAAATGTTTTTTTTTATTCCCGAGAAAAAATTACATCCTTATGGTTAAACACTGATAAAGAAAAAGTTGAGAAGAAAAATGTATGTCAAGAAAAAATATTTGCATCCGCCCTTCGAGTCGAAATGGATGTGTTAATTTCTCAAATTTTATCCAAATTTTGTTCAAGCGTCTCTTCTATTCTACGTACTTCGATCCATCAAAAAAATCACTGCTTTGTAATGAGCCTGGTAAGGCTCTCAAGAGAAAACTTTGGACCTGTTCTCGCGCACTCATAGTTGGGGGCCGTACTCGTACACGGAGAGAATTTTTAAGTATTTTTTACGGTGAAATATCCGTAAAAATTACATTAAAAATTTGAAACCGGTGACAAATGTGCACATAGTCGAAAATTGACACTAGCTTTTAATATTTTGCTTTCATTCGTGTAAAAATTTAAGCAAGTAGCATAATTTTTTACATTTCTTTCAGTAAAAATTCTGACACATTCTCATGTAGAATTTTAACAATGGGCTGCCTCAAAAATTCCAAGTTTCTACAGTAAAAATAACCTGGACAAACTTGAAATTTCTAAAATCCCTAGCGAAAAATTAATTCCCTATGATTAAATAAATACTCTATATACTGTATTTCTGAACATTTGTGTTCTTGATTGCTACTTATTTTAGCATATCATCTTTCCGTACCATTGTAGACGTCCTTTATCGAAGTTTCTTTTCACGTTTCTTTGTTTTCTTGCGTAGAACTGCGTAGAACACGTTAGACTGCACGAGACCACGAGGCTTTCTTGGCCCATGCTTCGTACTATAATGCGCATGCGCGGTACCGCTGTTGCTAAGCAACGCGGGTCGGCGTCGTTCGTGCTCGTCATACTGCGTCATACACAAGCGCACTCTCACAGCTTGCGTTCACGTATACGCACGCTCGCAACAGAGCTCACGCGTACGGTCAGGCGACCTAGCCCTAACTGATTTTACTATAAAGAACGTAAAATTCCGGTGGACGCACGGAAAATTTCGGCTTCCTTTTTTAAATTTTTATGGAAAACACGCAAATTTCTCAATGTTCCACTGAAAAATTTCATTTATATTAGCACTTTTTTAACTTATTGTCGTAATCTTTACGTTTCATGAAATTTTACTATTAATTTCAGTAAAAATTCTGGAAAATATTTTAAATTTCTGTTACGCAAAAGTAAATTTTGATTCATTTCCATGAAAATTTATAATTTATTTCCTAAAAACCTGAAGAATTGCACAATTGTCACCGAGTTACTGTGATTTAACAGTAAAAATTACTTAAAAATTCTCTCCGTGTTGGCCGTACGTAATCGATCGCGGGCTTTAAACGAGAATGATTACTCCCGTAAGAATGCATATCCCCATCAGCATTAGTATGACCAAACGAATCAACGACCATGCTGACGGGATTGAAATATATATTTATATATAAATATTGTAATCTTTAGGGCACCGTTGGACGAGATGAAAAATGCAGCAGCGACGGAATCCTCGACGGTCGATGCCAAGTCGGGCATGAAGTCGAATCTAGTGGACAACGCCCTACCAATGGGACTCGCTGACAAACCCGATAGCAACGTCTGACCTTCGTTCACGAATAATTTGAAGAGAAAAAACCAACGGAAGAAACAGTCCTACGTTCATCAACGTTGAAGCGATGATTTGTTTTTTTATCGGCGTGACAGTGGCGTGTGTTGAATGGACAATGCGACGATATTCGACTCCAGTAACGCGATTGATTAGTGATTAACGATACGACGGTAAATTTTTCTTTCGCCACCCGTAAAACTCGTAAAATCCACTTCTTATCTTCCTTCGTTCTTCCTTATCGCACTTAATCGTCGATGAATATTTTTATTTGTACTCCTCAAGCACCCAGGATCCAACGGGTGCTCTAGTCGTCCTCGTGTCTTTGCGGTGAAAAAATTGTAACGATAGAATGGAAATTTTGCATGAAAAGCTGACAAACCGTGTTTGCAGTGCTGCGCGACGACTTTACGGAATTATACCATTCCCATTGTCAATTGATCCGTCTTAACGGAGATTTTGGATGAGAATGAACATTGTCCTTCAAAATACAATGACCCGATTGATTGATTCGACGAGAGAACAATCGAGCATCGAGCGACGGAGAAACTGTGTTTTACCTCGTCGATAATACCAAACGAATATGTGCGATGCTGTAGAAATTAATACCCGTTGTCAATTGAACCGACTGCGAAGATTTTCGATCGAGGAGAAAATCGCTCTTCGGATACTTCTCCCATTGATCGGTCCAATAGGGAAAGGATCGATCGACAATTTTTTTTGAATCTATTCACGCGACGTGAGGCAAACTGTCCATTCCACAATCCAAGTTCTCCACTATCCTCGGAAGCCCTTTCGATCCAATAATTTCCGAAAAGGTTTGAGGATTGAAAAAAAAAACAAAGATCATTTTACGAGCGACCCCCATTTGCTTTTGGAAAATCATGGAAGATCTGCATGACGCATTTTTTTCCATTCGCAAGTTATACTTTTCACGCTCGCGTCTGGCAAAACAAAACGTGAAAATCGATCGTTCGGATCTTCGCGCCCATTCCCGTGATGTTTAGCTCTGCGTTTTTATCTCCCTTTTTTACCGTACGGAATATTTATTAAGAGCAAAAGACTACGAATCAAGTTTGTGAAATCTCTCCCTTCCCTTCTTTCGTTCGTTTCTTCGAACCCCCGTATTTTTAGAGTAAAAACAATGGTGTCATTGAGTAGGGTGTGTGTGTAACGGATTGCTGTAATCCACTTGTTTTCCCGCGCCGCTTTTTTGCACTCGATCTTTTTGTCGCGAAATTTGTTTCTGCCGCCCCGTGAACCAAACGGCTATGATTTTACACGCGTGAAGTACGAATCGTTCGCTCGTCGCGCTTTCGTTGGACGGCCAAATTGACTCTGGCAATTTGGCAATGAAATTTTACGTTTCGTTCACTTTGGTTCGCCGATTGTGAAACGCATACTCAATTACACGTGGCGTTCAGACTCGGCCGCATCTCTTGTCGATTTATCGAAAACGAAGAAACAAACGAGGCGTGTTTGAAGTTTTTTTGCGTTACGTTTCGAGCCGCGCATCGAATGATTTCTTGCTGGAAGAGACGCAGGCGAATTCCAGGGCGACGAAACGGCCTCGCGTGCTCAAAAAAAACGAAAGAAAATTTTTATTTACTCGATCTCATGAACTGCGTAGCTAAAGAATGTACGTGCATACCTATACTATAATCAAGGTACAAAAGTTGTATTCACTCGTCGCCATCGACTCGTATCGAATCGAAACGTGAACATAGAACAAGAGAAAGAGAGACAGAAGAAGTCCAAAAAAGAAACAGGCGCACTATACTGATGTAATAGAGAAAAAAATAGTCTAGATGGTTATCGTAGCAGTAATTATTGATTGCTATAGTCAAAAACATGGATACAATGATAAACTCGTCACATATAGTTCGCTTGCGCATTAGATTTCTGCCCTCCAAGCTGGCTTCGATTCCGACGTTAAACGAGCTGTTCAATTTGTTACTAAGTACGAATAATCCGCCAAACAAAGCCGAACTGTTCCAGAATAAATATTTACGAATGGATATCAAAGGGTCGAAAGAAATGGCGCATGCATTAAGGAGATAGATAGCTGCCGCAAAGTTTTAGTCGTCGATGTTTTTTCGATCGTGCATTGGTTCTCGGAATCGTACGGAAATATCGCGAGTTTGCGAGTTTTTGTGAATTGCTGGTCATTGATTTTCCTGACGAAACCTCGACGAATCGATGGAATTCCGGGCTTTCGCGTATGCAATGTAAACAATATACAAAATTAAAGCGATGCGAATGAGTTAACGCGGTACTGTTCTTTCTTATCCTAAGATACAAACAGCTGCCTATGGGTCCACGATCGACTTTTCGAAACTTCGAAAAATGACGCGTCCAAAGAAAACCTCATTTTTCTCTTGAACACAATCACAATTCTCTTGGACATTTTCGTCACTTCACTCGCCCTATTGCAGCTTTTATCGGTCGACCAAGAAACGCAAAATACACTTTTGTAAGGAAAAATCCAAGGTCATCATCCGATCGTTTTTGTCGATCAATCAGGATTCAATTTTTATACGAAAATACGGAAGCCACAGTTAACGAAATGGAATTCGATTTTAACGAAAAAAAACGGCCGTTTTTTGGCTATAAAACGGCCATTTTTTTTTCGAAAAAAAAATCGAACGATTAAAGACTACATTTTTATGTATTAAATAAGCCTGCAAAATTTCAAGAAGATCGGTTCATTAGTGTTCGAGTAATCTTGGTCACCGACTTCAAAAATGCCATTTTGAGAAAAACGCGTTTAAAGTTTCAATTTCAGTTCTTCAATTCACGGATTCTTCTCTTTCAACGCTGATATCTCAGTCAATTTTGTTCGGATCGACTTGAAATTTTCAGGACGTATTCTCAGATACTTATACTTCGAAAAAATGCAATAAAAAAAAATCGATTTTTTCAAAATCGCAAGTGGGGGTAACCCCTTAAGTACAACAATTTAACCGAACCGAATGCGCTTTCAATAAATTTTAGCCGTATCGGATCTGCCATTTGGTTTTTTTTAAATTTTAACTTCAGATTCGTGATCAGCGACCCTCAAAACCCCCGAGTACAGTCTTTAACTGAATTGAATTTATTTTCGAATTTTGGCCAGAGATTTGGGATTCCGTCCCCCTGAGCGTCGTCGAGAAGTTAAATGCAGCTTGAGCTGACGTGTTGTAAAAACAAAATTATTAAGTTGCAATTCTTGCAACTTAAATTAAAGTTAAAAGTAAAGTCTTAAATTAAAGTTAAAAGTAAAGTTTGTAAAGTCAAAATTATTGAGTTGCCATTCTCTTGCAATTCTGCTTGCTAGGAAATTCGATCGAAATCGAATTCCCGACGCCAGCTGTCGTCGAGAAAAGACATCGAGACTCTAACACTAACAATTGCTAAAGAATTGGATCGTAGGCAAAATCCACGAAGATAAGGATTATCAGCGAGGACGATAGCGGTCTTTATTACTACAGAATTCAATCTTCTCCGAATTAAAGGTAAGTCACGGCGAGGGAAGAGATAGCACGACCTCAATTATTCAAGCGATACAATAAAACTCTTTACGGAGATTTGAGCGTTATCCGCAATCCAAGATTAAATTTAAAAACACAAAAAAAATGTTGTCTATAGTATATTGTGTCTTTACGAATTTTTTTATTTTTTTTCACGACAAAACACCGGAGATAAAAAATAGCGCAATGTATGTAATTTCCCGTGCGGTTAGATCGGCAAGAATTTCGCGCTACGGGTGATGTAGTTTTTTAGCTATTCAGCACAACGGTAAAACATTTCTAACAACGGATTAAGGCGTTACCCCCATTTGTAGTGCAAAAAAAAGACATTTTTCATGAATTTTTTCAAAGAAAACTACAAAACTTTTTTAATCGATCAATATACCATCTTAAAGAACACATCTTGAAGAACTTTCAGTAATTTTTTTATTGAAAAATATTACATTGTTTAGTGGCAAATGGCCGTTAATGAAATAACGTTTTTATATACACGGTTTGCGGTTACCAACATTGCGGCGAAGTGGATCATCTGAAAAAAAAATGCGGATGGATTTAGTCAAATATAAGTATAAACTAGTCTTTGATCGAAGGATTTTAAAAAATATTCATTTTTCACAAAATGGCGGACAGTCAAAGTTAATGGTTCGATTTTAACGAAAAAAAACGGCTGTTTTTTGGCTATAAAACGGCCATTTTTTTTTCGAAAAAAAAAATCGAACGATTAAAGACTACATTTTTGTGTATTAAATAAGCCTGCAAAATTTCAAGAAGATCGGTTCATTAGTGTTCGAGTAATCTTGGTCACCGACTTCAGAAATGCCATTTTGAGAAAAACGCGTTTAAAGTTTCAATTTCAGTTCTTCAATTCGCGGATTCTTCTCTTTCAACGCTGATATCTCAGTCAATTTTGTTCGGATCGACTTGAAATTTTCCGGACATATTCTCAGATACTTATACTTCAAAAAAATGCAATAAAAAAAATCGATATTTTCAAAATCGCAAGTGGGGGTAACCCCTTCAATGAATGCTAAACTCATTAACTTAAGTCCTTCTCCCTCTCACAGTCTCGAGTAAAGCGGGACTATCTGTATTAAGGCAGTCGTCTGGTGTAGAGGCCTAAAAAGGTGATTTCTGATGATTTTTTCTATAAGGAAAGATACAACGGAACTTCTTGAACATTTTACTATACTTCAATGCACATTTGAAGAGTATGAAAAAAAATGTATTAACTAATTGTCACAAAATGGCGGAGTATTAAATTGACCACAGAAGCACCTGACCGTTGGAGTCTCGAACTGGCGGGAAAGATGGTATGCTTAATTCTTGTCTGGAACGCAAAAACCACAATTATTTGTAATTAAGATATATTTTTTATTGTCGATAAACAAAAGCAAAATAAAACCCGCAAAACCATACTAATTTTCGAGCTTGAACGAAAAGTAAAGATTTTTACATTTTTTTCTTTTTTTCGGACGATAAAAATAGTATAAAATGACTTTTTCGATGAATGTTTTTAGTTCGTTTAGGATGGTCTTTAATAATCTAGAGAATGAACTTCGCTTTAAAGTTTTCGGTCTGAATTGAAGCATTTTTTGCAAGTAATTAAACTAATGTATATGCTTATGTCGTAGTATCAAGGTTTGGGGTGTCTATCGAAAAGGAATGGACAAATCTTCATTTTACCGAGGCTCCACTGTATACGTGAAGCCTATCCAGATTACACTAGCGCCAGAGATCCCATTGCTGATAACCCTGGCCGTTGATGCGACGTTAAAATTTAAAAAAAAAATATATATGTTAATATTATCGCATAAGTTTTTCATGTAGGCGATAGGGACGGATATATCGATACTTTTTCCGAACTGCCATATCTTCCCGAGCGTTTTTCCTCAACTATACACGACACGAGTGTGACACATGCATCGTACGTTTACATAATGGTGATACCAATTATTATTCCATAATAGTAATACGGTTTATTTTTAATAGGGAAAAATAAAACACAAAAACAATTATTTCTACGGTTAAATAATTATGTGCATACCATTTCTGATAGTTCAAACTTGCGTAATACGTAGATTTTATCGTGCTTGGCTATTTAATAAAAGCTTTTTCATTTATTTTACATTTTGTGAGTAAGAAAATATTAAAACTATTGTTCGGTTTTATTATATTTATTAAACGAAGTCTATTGATGACGAGGCGATCTTTTTATTACTTGGCATTTGTTGAAACTCACACACACACATCACTTTCACGCGATTTCCATCCATATGTGGGTCAGTAGTCATCGACTTGTAACAAATTGGACACTTTGGCCATTTTTTAAAACACAAAGGCAGCGAGATATTCATTTCACAAAGAGACGTACGTACCGGGGAATTACTATTCAACGTTGTACAATAAAAACGTTCGAGCCAATGAGGAAGCGGTCGTACGTGTTTTTCTTATCCTATTAAACTAGCTGGTTCAATCAGGAATAAATAGTCACATTACGCGCATGCAGCGCCAACGCTTACTTGTCCAGTTACCAGTCAAGACGAACGAGACGGCGGTAGTACTTTCGGCGAGCCGAACAACGAAGATCCGCGTATAGTTTTTACGTTGACTATATCGACACTTGGATTATGCATCTCCTTTATTCCATCATTCCGATAACCTCGATGTGAACTTGAACTTTTATGCCTAGCTAGACTGCACACGTGACGTTCAATGGCGTCAAGCAGCTACGTGCCGCTTGTCTAAACCAAACGTGCCTGCGACTATTAATTACAGCGATGTGATTATCTCTTGTATAATTTTTTTTTTCCTCGCTGCTGATAATGCTTGTATCGTTAGCTTTGCGCTTTTTCCTGCTCTTGCTAAATGCACGAGCTATCTCCCGCTCTACCGGAATCTATTATACACCAAGTGTCCTGTACACACATGGATATTTGATTATTATTCTGTCAAGTGGAGTCGAGTCGTAACTCCACTACATGCGAGTACAGAAACGAGCATGTTTCGAGGAGGGGACAAACCTCTTATATGTAAGCGGAGACATTCGAATTGCCGTTCAGTGCTCCATCGGATGGTTGGCTTATTTCTCGCGCGAGTTTATCACTTTTTTCCCCCAAAACACCCGGCGTTCACTTGTCGAAGACCATCCGATTGTAAAAAGTCCGAGGGACGATCGGAAGGAGAGGGAAAGCGCGAGAAAGAGGGGAACATAGCTGAACGAAAAATGATCTCGTACGGAATTCTTTGTGCGGGTCTGGCGCTACTGGGTGTCGCCGCTATCGCATCGGGTAATTTAATAACTACCGCCGCAACTACAAATCACCAAAATGTCGTTCACATCGCACTTTTTCGTCTTGCTCATTGCCATTGCCGCGAAGATATCGTTAAGACGCTAAACGAGCACGGTCATCATCTTCGCTATCCCTGTTCTTCTCTATCATAAACAGGTATTTGTGGCTAGTTTCCGAATCAAAAGTCATTAAACGCACAGTCGTTCAATCACGAGCAAGTAACAAATGTGACCAATGAGAGGAATCATTCCTCCCTTCTCAAGATTAATGTCAGACAGTAGATAGACGCTTTGCGTTCCCTTTTGGGTTCAAGGATACGATCGCAGCGTACAAATAGACAAATCGGATTCTCCTGGTGAAAATCTTAATGTGTCGCCGGAATCCAATCAGGATACTCTTCGTCTGGTGACAGTGGTAAGTTTACGTATCCGCCCATACTCACGCGCTATACGCACGCTACTCACACACGCATATAGAAACACACGAAATAAGGAATAGGGCACTCGAGGAACTTTTGCAGGTTGTCTTGCACAGCGAAATACTTGGGCCTTATCGCATAGAGATAGCAGATACGAATGCCGCAGCTGTGAAAAAAAATATTGGCGGTGCCAGTACAGAGGACAAAAGTTCACCCCAGTTCGTGTTTTTTTAAACTGTTTAATTGAGGCCATTTTATAAGTGTTTAACAAACGACTATTGAGCCATTAAGGATGTGGAGTCCCAAATCGCGAATGATGATAAAATTCTGAAAATTTGGTATGTTTTTGTATGAAGTATTTCAGAGGTCGTGTTAAAATTTCACGACAATTAGGAAGCTCGTTATTAAAAAATTAACATTTTGTTAAGAACAATTTTTAAAAGAAATTTTAAAAAATTTATCAATAAACTTCGTTTTGTTTGCTTTCAGTTTATTGTAGATATTACAAAATTGAGAGGTCAAAAAAAAACTTATTGCAAAGTTACATCAATTTCCATAAGACAACATTTAATTTGTCAATGTTAATTGTTCAATGACGAGCTTTCTAATTGTCGTGAAATTTTTGCACGACCTCTGAAATACTTCGTACAAAAACGTACGAAATTTTCAGAATTTTATTATCATTTGCGATTTGGGACTCAACATCTTTAACAGAATGTTGATATCATGCGGACGGTGCTTGGGGCCTTTCTCAACCCCCGCTCGACTGATTTTACATGGCGTACAAATGCGAGGGAAAACGGCTTCCTGGCCTTGCCGTCGTGATCCCAACTGTAGCAAGGGGAACTTACTAAAAACGACTCGCCATGTATCAAGCCGCCATTACTAAACTAACCGCAGAAAATCTGTGCCAAGCGCCTGTAAGGCTTGGCGTTTCATGTTTGCTGTCTATCTCCATTTAAGGTAACTACGGTGATCGAGATTACTCGAATCACAGTTGATTGCTTTACTTTGTGGACCTCGAAAAAAATATGAATGTAGTCTTTACCCTTGGGGACGCATTATTGTCCTTAGAAATACAGCGTAATGTTGAGGGTTTAATCGCATACAAGCGTAATTATGAATAAAGAATTCTCGTGTGGATTAATATCAATTGGGAAGTAGGTTAAAAAAAACAAACGTATACAAATATATGAGACGCGTGTGTAAGTATACGCGCAATCTGGCAATATCGTAATATCCGAATATCAGTAACGTTGGACGTTACAGCTTAGCACGTAGTCAATAAAATTCGGGCCCCTGGTTTACTCTCCCAAGCAGCAAGTTTCAAAAACTTGTCCAAAAGTCATCTAAAGAGGTACCAAATATCTGTCTGGTAGTTATCTTCAAGTTGGCAATCGTCCGGAAAGCGCCCTCTATGAATTAGGTCATTTTAAAATAGGGGGGGAGGGGGGACCTGATCATTTTATGACGGTAGCGATAATTGGATTATGAAGATAGGAACGATAGGATGATTTCAGGGGGGCAGGGATAAAAAATCAGCAAAATATCGATGACGTAATACATGGACGGCTCCAAAGATAACTTTTGGACACATGATTATTGATAGGTAACTTCCAAGCGGACATGTGGTACCTGTTTATGGCCTCTGCACACTGCGCGCGATGAGCGACGAGCGATGAGCGATATCCAATGGGAGCTTAGGTATTCCGGAAGCCCCCTGGGAGAGCGAAGCTCCCATTGGATATCGCTCATCGCTCGTCGCTCATCGCGCGCAGTGTGCAGAGGCCATTAGACGGCTTCTGGACAACTTTTAATGCCTCCAGTTCAACACATCAAAATCATTATTTTTTGGGCGTCTAAACCAATCTCTGCATGTTCTGCAATCTCTGCTCCGTTGCTGCCGACACAGCATGGTCGTCGCAAGGCTCAACAAAAATTCTGTGTGCTTCAGCTACAGATTTTCTTAAAATTAAGTAGTGCAGCGAAATTCCCCGCAAATACTCTTTTTTAGCACGAAATTTCACATGTTTAGCACTATGGAAGAAAAGTTGTTTACACTTCGGCGAAATGGTATACACGGAACTTCAAGCTTGCTTATAGTACTTCTTTATAGATGCGTTACCATCTCGAACTGCACGCACGCAGTCCTGGTAACGCCATCTGTTGGAAAACCCCGGGAACTTATTCAACGTCCTAATAGTATTGGCAATATCTAGTTAATAGGGTATTTTACTCTATGTCGGAAAACTACTAACGATGTACAAATGAATAATGTTGGTTTTAATTCATAAAAACACAAAATAAATGTTATAATTCATGCTAAAAAAAAAAACTTTTTTTATCTGTTTAACGCACATGCGAAACGGTAGCCGCCATAGTGGATTCCAACGTGACATCATTGACATAGTAAAAAAAGAAAGCGGTAGACGTATTACTCTCTAGCTTGCGAAAGAAAGCATCAACAACTGTATAGTCTTGTTTGTCATAGTTAATTGCAAGTGTTTCAAATAGTTATCTGTACTTCAAAAACGAACAAATGAGTTTTCTTTCGGACTATCACTTTGGGTTTCTTCTCGCCAGTTTTAACCAAGTCTTCCTCATATTTATATCAATTTGCATTTTAATCCACAACTTTCTCGGTGTTTTTACCCTAGTATTTCTACATTTAGGAACAACACACCAATGATAGGGTTGTAACTCACTTTTAACCAAAAAAATTTACGTATTCACAATTGGCGCATCGTCCATGTTTACTATGCAGATGACGTCACGAACCGAAGCAGCATGGCGGCTAGCGTTTTCGCGCGGAAATTTGAAATGTAAAGTTCAAATGCATTTTTATGCCACTTATCGATCTCATGAAATATAAATAAAAATTCTAGTAGTTTATTACCACCAAAGGTTCAAATTAAGGCACTTTTAAAAATTGCGTGTAATACCTTATTATTTCAGCTGATCCATTTTTAGCGTGTTTGATAACGGTGGGAGGAAAAACGATTAATTTCAGGTGATGCGACATGGAGAAAGGGCTCCAGCGGATACTTATCCAAACGATCCGCATGTCAATTCGACCATGGAACCCTTCGGTTGGGGTCAACTCACAAACGTAATTTATATTCAATATTGTACGAGGAATACAAAACACCCCCCCCCCCCCCCATTAACCTCAAATAATACGGTCCAACTATTGTAGAAAGGACGTAAGAACGTGTATCGGACAGGAGAATTTCTGCGACAACGTTATGGCAATTTCCTCGGAAGGAATTACACCCCACAGAAATATTGGCTGCAAACTTCGTCGATAGATCGAACGAAAATGACGGGTTTGATATTATCGGCAGCACTGTGGAAGCCAACGGATAAACAGGCTTTCCTGCCTGGCGTTAATTGGCAGCCGGTATCCCTGCACTATTGGGAGAGGCCGGAAGATCGCGTAAGCGCGCATGTTCGTTTACTTGAGCGATAAAGAGGAAATTGATGAAACAGTACCGCGTAATGCATGAAACGATACTTTCAGCTCTTAATCATCTGGAACGCCTGTCCACGGTTGACTTTCGAGAGAATTCAGGTGGAAAATACAACCGAAGTTAGGCGTTTCAACGAGGACAATAAACAATTGTACGAGGAATTGGCTGATTTGACCGGATTGCCAATGAACAGCTGCGCCGATGTTGCGTCGTTATACAGTACTCTGAAAGCGGAGGTTTGTCATATACCTACCGATGATAAGAGTGTCATCGTAACACATTTTGTTTGATTATGTAACGATTGAACCAGACAGCCATGAACCTTCCGCTGCCTGAATGGACTATGGAATATTTTCCAGCAAGGGTCGAGCCTGCCGCCTGCTTCAGCCTCTCGATGAACGTTTTTACCGATAATTTACGCAAGCTCGCCGGTGGCCCCCTGGTGACGGCTATTCTTGATAGTATGGTGGCCAAATCTCTGGATACACTGAAACCGAAGACTAGAAAGATGTATGTTTACGTTGGTCACGACAGCACTCTCGTCAATATGCTGAGCGCGATGGGAGTGTGGAACGGTCGCGATCCCGATTTTGGTTGTACCGTAATAATCGAACTTCACGAACACAATGGTGGCTACAACGTTCAGGTAAAGTGAAAGCACATGCTGTTGACGTCAAGTACACATTTCATTGAATTCTGAGCACCAAACAGTTCATGGGCATTTCAAACGAGGAGCATGGGTTAAGGGGTCTTCTCAATTTAGACGCTTAAAAAAGGCCGCTTTCGTGAACTGTTTTGATAGGTTTGTATCACGGTCTTACATGCAGGTCTGGAAACTCCCGTCGTGTGGGTACTTCGCTTATGGATGCTAGATGCGTAGTTCATATATTGCCCACTGTGATCGCTGCGATCTAAACTCCGGCGCGATGACGACGGGTGGGGGAAGTGAGATAGAGACAGCGCTTGCTTTTCAATCTCTGTCTCACCTCAATGTATATTACTCGTTTTTAATATTATTGTCGACTATTATAACACGCAGTAAAACGCAAATGCTTATTTTACAAAACCTCTGACCCCAAGCGTACCCCATCCATAAAAAATACATTATTTACGATACAAAATGAATAACCTTTTTTTTAAATAAATAACACTCGAGCAATGTTCTACCCATTTGAATCGCGTTTGGTCCAATCATGAGCTATGTCACTTTCGTTGAAATGTTTTTCACATATCGCTTGCGACCGTTCCAACTTTATGACACCTGGAATTGCGCCATTCAAATAAAAAAATACTAGTAAGTTTCGTATCATATTAAAACGTAAGGAGGTTCTTATAGCAGTTATAGAATTATTGTTTTATGGTAATAAATCGAACTATTATGCGATATATTATTGTTCCATTACACTGATAAGTTCCGAGGCACCGCGCAGTGATATATACGGAGCATTCGATTTTCCCGATCTCGCAACATCACAATCAGCCAATTTTTCATCATCATCGGATATCTCTTTACTAACTACGATAATAACTTCAAGTTCCTAGTTTATAATAAATATTCTACCTCGAGATGCTGCCGTTTGTGAATCAGCTATTCCGTAGTAACTCTTATGGGTTAGCTTTGGACGTGCCGTTGCTGCTTTGGGAAAGACGCTCACGCATGCGCACTTCGATTTTCGACACATTTCGTGTCGAGTAAACTCACGTGAACAGTCTCGCATTTTCACTAGGTGAAAAGAACCGTAATAGGGCGAGTTGCTCACTTTTGTCATTTTCACCCAAACGGAGAACCGTAATAGCCATCCCGATGTCATATAGCCATTCGGCGAATCCCAATATCTACGAAAACGGTAATCGTTGAGATTTTCTTGGGTCGACATGTTCGAAGATATTAAATCGACACCCCTCTACACGAGGACTGCGTGAGAACAGGCACGTTTTAATAGAGAATTCCAAAAGAATCTTACAGCGGCTCGATTACTTCGAGGTCTTAAAACAAGCGTGGTCAAATCGAGAACACCGTCAAAGTAATCAACTCCCGTACTGGACATCGACTATTACCGATGCCTACGATGCTTGAAATCAATTTGAAACAAATTCGTTCGCCGAAACCCAACCGTTTGGCTAGTTGATAAATTCCGATACCAGATGACCTCTTTATGCAAAGATTATGTCAAATAAATATCATGACGCTGCTTTTCCTTGTTCAAGCAGATCTTCCAAAAGGATTCGGTAGACGAGGCACCGTATTCCCTGACAGTGCCAGGCTGCGAGACCGTCTGCCCCCTGGGCAAATTCGCCCAACTAATGAGGCACGTTGTCACCGACGACTACGAGGCGGCGTGCAAAATGGACGATCCAAATTACGTGATACCGCCTTCGCCCCCGGCTTAACGCCCTCGTCTTCGTTTCGTTAACCAGCGCATTAAAAAATCACGCCTTTCCCGTGATCTTTTTCGGCATGATACCGCCTCCCCTCGACTCCTTTGAATTTGTGGAAAAAAAATCGATCTAGTTGGCCAATGTGATAACGCCGTGGAGGAGATTCCGTTCGTTTCTTCGACTCTATTGCGTCCGCACTCACGGCCGAGTGTCGCCAAAGACGGATTTATGAACAAGTCGGAGTACAGTGGTTGCTTACTGAAGCGGAAAGTATCCGTCTCACGCGAATATCTTTTCCTCCCGGCGTTTTTTCGTAACGACAGTGCCGGGTTTGTGCTGTGCCTCGGGATGATTAAGAAGCTCCGGTGGACAAGTCGATATCGGGCTACCGAGTATCGTCTGCTTGAGATCGTAGAAAAGATGGCTGTCGTCCTTCGTGCAGAAGGATATTGCGAGGCCGGCTTTGCCCGCGCGACCCGTTCTTCCGATTCGATGAGTGTAATCTGTGGAGGGTTGATATACATTGAGCAACATGCAAGAACGGTACTTGTCGCGGAAATAAATGGGATGCCCCGAACGAGGGCGCACGCTGACCTTCGATAGTTTTCGCCATGTCGTAATTGATGACCATCGAGACGTCCTTGATGTCGATACCACGACCAGCGACGTCCGTTGCCACGAGAATATCTTTGCTGCCGTTTTTGAGGGACGCGAGCGCGTATTCGCGCTGCTCTTGGCCTTTTCCACCGTGAAGAGTGCACGAATTGTACTGCCGGAAGAACGCGCCAACGTTATTCCACATTCGGGCTTTTAACTCGTTTTTATTGTTTTTACTTACGCCAAGTTTCTCGAGTCCCTTAGCCAATACGTCGGCTCCTTTTTTCTGGTTCACGAATATTATCACCGGAGGTTCGACGCCGCGACTCAATATTTCCATGAGCTTTCGACGCTTGTCGTTCTCGCCCATGATGTGAACTATCTGTTCGGTTCTCTCGGTCGGCTTACCCACCGAACCGATGTAGACGATAGCGGGACGCCGCAGGTACGTACGCGCCAATCGCTCGACCGCCGCCGGCATCGTGGCCGTGAACATCACAGTCTGGAAGAAACGTTTCCAACGGTCATTTAAGGTAGCCCGTACAGTCCCTAGCAAAAGTGAGTTTCGCAATTTTCGATAACATTGAAATCTCAACAAAAAAACAATCATGCGTGTTGAAGATGCCGAGAACATTGGTTCACTCAAAATTCTCGCCGAAGCTCACTTTTGGCAGGGAATGTACGGGCAATATTACAATAGTACGGGAATAAGACGGGCGTCCATTGTCGCCGAACGATCAACGCAACACGCGGCTAATTCATAACTACGAGCGTCCAATCACCTGTCTGTATTTCTTCTTCGTGTTGTAATTCGCGAGTAATTTTTCTTCGTTTTCCGCGTCCTCGTTGTCCGGCTTTAAATTGGTCACCGGCATGTATTCCAGAATCTTCTGCACGTCTATCGGAAATAATAAAAATATTAGCGATAATAAATAAACGAACACGGAGCTTAACGATTGGCCGAACGAAATTCTTTCAACCTGGCTCGAATCCCATGTCGATCATTCTATCGGCCTCGTCGAGGACGATATATGTGCACTGATTGAGTACCAGATAACGATTTTCCAGCACATCTATGAGACGTCCGGGAGTTGCGATGACGATCTTAAAAAAAAAAGGAGAATCATAGTTGCGAGTGATCGGAAGTACGAATATGCGAGGTTTTGACAAAAACTCCACGCCTACCTCACAGCCCATTCGAAGTCTGAATCCTTGTTCCTCTCGCGACAAACCACCGACGACAACGACCGTACGGATGCCCAATGGCTCGCCGAATTTGCTCGTTTCTTCTTCGATCTGCTGGGCTAATTCACTGCAATAATTATACCGTTGAAGATGAGTGAAAGAAAAAACAATGCAATGAAAAATCGTACGATCCGTGGAGTGAATTTTATGGGACTTGCCGAGTTGGAGCGAGAATAATGCTGTAGGGACCTTGATCGGCTTCCTCGAGACGCTCGATCTTCGGCAAGCTAGTAATCCACAGCAACAACGGAATGAGAAAAGCGAGTGTTTTGCCGGAACCCGTCTCGGCCACACCGATGATATCTCTGTTCTGGAGGCCAATCGGAATAGCTTGTCTCTGTATAGGCGTGAGGTCTTTATAGCCGACTTTCTCAATAATGTCGAGAATTTCTTTCGGAAAATCCGATTCTTTCCACGAACGTATCGGGTCTGGTATACGGCCGCCCTTGATCGTTATGTTGTAATCCTCGCGGAATATTCGCCAGTCCCTCTCCGTCATTTCCGCGAGCCCCTTCTCCGACCAGTGCCGATCGTCCCACTTTTGCTTTTCCTCCTTTCGCTTGACTTTTTTCAGACGCATCCTGTAAAGTCAAGTTCAACATGAACGTCAAAGTTTGCCACTTTTATGTGTCGTATTAATCGCACGAAACTTGAAACTTAAAATGCTCAATAATAATGACAACTCTATCCATGAAATTCACCAGTATATCGGCTTATTTACTTATTAATTATAAGATCTTATCCTACAGCGCGATACTCACTTTTCTTGCTCTTTTTCAGCCTCGGTTCTTCTCCTTTCCAACAGTTCTCCATAGAATTTGCTTTGATCTCTCTTTTGAGCTTTTATGTCGATACCGGCGAGATTTCCTCTGCCGAAGAATTGAACCTGATGGCGCTCCTTGTATATGTTGTTATAATCGACGGAGGTATCCTCCGACGTGTCCCAGTCGAAAACAAACTTTCGGTCGTTCAGCCGGCGAACTCTGCGCTTCTTCTTTATCAATCCTAGATAACGCTCCTTGATAGCTTCCACTTCCTTCTCCTTGTCTTTATCCTTGACGTCTTCGTCGCGCGCTCGCTGTCCTTCCTTTCGTCTGTTCGATTCAACGGAGAAAACATGGGTGAGCGACGTGGAAAAATGTCATATAAGAAACGTTCCGTCGATAGACGACGTCAATAGAAGAAGCAAACAAACCTGTCTCTTTCGTCCCATTCTCTGTCCTTTCCCGCGCTCGTGGATTCTCCCTGTGGCCTGTTGCACTTGCGATTCTCTTCCTGCGCTTTCCTCACAACGTCCACCTCCTGCTGTCTCCTCTCCAACGCCTGTTTGACTCTTTCCTCTTTCGTGAGAAACTTCGGTTTGGCTCTGGCATCTTCGCTGGCTCTTTTCTTCGCCAGCAGCTCTTCCAGGCTAAGCGGTTCTTTTTTGGAACGATCGTCGTCCCCCGCTTGGCTTTGTTTGCTGTTCTCGTCTTCGTCGTCCGCTAACTTTTTCGTCGATTCCACTCGGCTATAGTTTCCCGTCCTGCTTTCATCGTCGAGACTAATATTAGAACTGACCTTTTGCTTTTTGTCGTCCTTCGGTCTTTCGCCACGGGAATTTTCGGGTCTCGAATCCCTCAATCCTCGATCGCGCTCCTTCGACCGGTCGTTCTCCCAAGACCGGTCGCTCGCTCCGTCTCTGGTGCGCTCCTTCTTGCCGCGATCCTTCGAACGACTCCGCGATCTTCCTCGGACGCGATCACGACGTTCGCGATCTCTCTCGCGGTCCCGGTCACGCTCCCGCGATCTGCTCCTTCTCAGCGACTTTTTTTCGTGTACCATGACGCTTATTTTGGCTTCTTTTTTACTCTAAGTTGTGTGTACGGTAACGAATTGCTTAACGATACGGCGGCAATGCCTTAATTGTAACTTGTTTTTTCAGATTCGTAGGTACGAGGGTACGACGATGATATTCGCCCATGAAAGTGCAAGCTGTCACGGGTTGTTCAGAGCTGGAAAAGTTGGAGTTCGCGGACGAGCTTGTAATCTAGCCGTGGGATGGCACCAGCGTCTCTTTTGCTGGGGGCGCTGCGAGACAACACCAGGGAGACTAGAGAGAAGGAGTGGACACAGCATAGGCAAATACGCAGTTCCAGCGGCTTCAAACATCCGACTTGCGATAGTTTCAGATCGTGCCATTAGCAGCTCTCCTGACGATAACTTCTCAAATAATTATAGTAGTTCAAACTTAACGTGCACAAATCTAAAAGAATTTGATTTCGATGTGTCTTTGTGCTCCATCCAAGCCTCTAATTGATCGGTTTTTTGTACATTTCCGAAATCATTTTTCACGTACACGAAGCGTTTCCCTGCAACGGGAAACTTGTGAAAACGGACTTTCAACTGCTTACTCGAATGGCTTTCGCAATCTTTGCACAGCGCATTTAATGTTTTTTCGGTAGTTTTTACGCAGACAATACTTTGCGCGTTCCATTTACACCAATTTTATGTTTTTAATTAAAATTTAATAGTTTTATCGCACGGCTACGTGTAATTGCTGTTGAAGGCTTTGCCCCGAATGTACTTTGATATTCCGCCACCAGATGTCATATCGCCATTTGACAGATCTCGTTCTCGAGTGAGACTTCTCACTTCTCGCACTTTCGTCTCAGGAGAATTTTGTCACTCTACGGATCAGTCCGGTGAAAATGTGAGATCACTAGGAACTTCCGGCTAGTGATCTCACATGTTCACGACGCCGCAGAAGAGGTGAGTAGCGCGCCAATCAAATCCAGCCCGAAACGAAGCACCTGTGCATCACGGAAGGCATAACCTCCTCACCCGGATAAGTAGCAAGTTAAAATAGAATATAAATTCGCAACTTGAACGTTATAGAAAAACAAAAGATATGTTTTTAGGCTTTATGAAAGAACACGAAGACTTAGCACAAGCATCGATTCTGTAACGAAAATGTGGTGAAAGAACTAGATGTGGCCAGTGCCGGGATTCGCTAACGTTTTAGTGACAGTTTTCGTTATCGTTAGCTAGCGACAGCCAATCGCATGGAGAATTACAGAAGATGGGGCGCCTCTCATTGGCTGTCGCTAGCTAACGATAACGAAAACTGTCGCTATAAGGTTAGAGAATCCCGGCACAGCTTTCTCGAGTCCGTAACATCTCCGTAGTGAAAATGCGAACCATCTCACGGGAGTTCGTTCGACAAGAAATTTTTTGACGGGAGTGAGATCCGAGGGACAAAGGCCGAGAATAGAGCGAGAGAGAAATAATAGACTGCGTCGTGATGCGAGTTGAATACAGTTTGTACGTTTCAGAGGTTAAGCGAATGAGTGTTGCTAATATCTGAAAACTCTACCCTGTGTTAAAAGCTCCGTTAAAATGGCATTATACATGGCTGCTATTCTACTGCTCGACGATGAAGAGGATGATCACGAATCACATGATCAAGTAATGAGAGTTTCGCGAAAAACACTCGGAGACACGTCAGATCCTTTCTCAGTCCCTGAGCCTGAATTTCGTAGACTGTACAGGTAAGTTTTCAAAATTTTGCATTACATTGCATTATTAATTTTGCATTACAAAATTAATTACACATTTATTAATGATTCACTTTTGCATTACAAAATTAATTACACATTTATCAATGATTCACTTTTGCATTACAAAATCAATGACACATTTATTTAGTATGGGTATCAAGCTGCTAGAAAATGTACATTTTTTTTTCGATATGCAATCTACATTAGATCTGATTAATATCTGTATTTCGAATATTAGATATTTTGCATTTTATTTTTCAGATTAAGTAAAGATGCAAGCCGCACCCTCATGCAAGAATTGGAGCCATTTATGTCTCAGCTGTCAGAACAGAGTGCGACCCCTCATGAATTACAGGTACAAGTATTTTTGGTAATTATTCGGAAAATGACCCCCACCCCCACGCCCCACCTTCGACCGGGGTAGGGGCCCATTTTCCAAATAGTTACCGCATTTTTAGTTCATTTGTGCAACACAATTCGATTTCTCAATACTAGTCTAGCCTCCTTGGTGTGATTCGTTGTTTCATCTAGATACTGGCATCGTTGAACTTTTTTGCATCGGGATCTTACCGACCACGAATCGAGCAAGATTTCTTAACGTGTATGTCACAAGCGTCGCTAAGCCGTGCTTTACACGCTACAGTCGATGCATTAAATAACGTAATGGACAGTTGGATTAGATTTCCAGTAACTGCTGACAGGATTCAAGAAATCAAACAAGGGTAAGAATAGTTCTGTGAAAGAACGATAGGTATTATACGGGAGACTGAATCATAAAATATTATATTAATACGAACGCACTTTTCTTAAGATTTTTCAGGGCTGGGGGCTTTCCCGGTGTCATCGGGGCGATCGACGGAACACACATTGCCATTTGTCCACCCGACGTGGACGGAGAAAATTTATTTATTAACAGAAAATTATATCACTCCCTAAATGTGTTAGTCGTAAGTATATAACGGATTATGCAAGGTTGACATTTATCGAAAAACTAATGCGATAAGTAACTAGATGAAAGTATAATAATATGACGTAACGCGACACTTGTCGTCATCGGTATGCGACTCCAAATGTGAAATATTGGGCGTCAATAGTGCCCATGGCGGGCGAACACACGATTCCGGAGTCTTGCGATCCTCAAAATTATGCGCTCATTTAGAACGAAAGCACAGAGAGGGAGAAAGCGATTCCTGGCTTCTAGGTGAGTAGTTATAAGATTCAACAGTAATGCTGCTACACGCAGACATCCATATGTTTGATTTGGCACGTTTCAGAGTAACTACAATTTTATTTAAGATCGACTACAATTTTTTATTTAAGGTGATTCCGCCTATCCCCTTAAACCGTTTTTGCTGACGCCAAAGTTGTCTCAGGCGGAAGGAACTCCGGGCGCAAGATATACAGATCACCATGTGCGCAGTCGTGCTGCTATCGAACGATGTTTCGGCATTTTGAAGGGGCGCTGGCGTTGCTTACGGAAGGAACGGGCGTTACATTATTGTCCACAATTTGCTGGTAATATCCCTGTACAATTTCGGTCATCACTCAACAGCTTTCGGTTTAAAAAATGTATTTGGTAGATCTGATTCTTTAGTCGTTCCTCCCAGGGTTACAAAGGACTTCCGTACACCTTCTTTTCCTTATCCTACTTACATCTATCCGCACGCGCTTACTCTAATACTTCTCTTCGCCTTATTCTACTTTTCCTTAACCTGATCCTCCTTCCTCGCTCTTTGACTCTCCGTCATTCTTTCCTATTAGTATACTGATTTTTGCTATTCACTACAATGCATGACATGTCACATTTACAGCGCTCATTGTAAATGCCTGTTGCATTCTACATAATATGGCTATGAGGTGGGGAGTTCCACACGAGGAAATTCATCTGGATGAAATGGACCTTGCGCCACCGACATCGCACGATAATGGCGACGAAGAACTCGGAGAACAAACCCGAAATCGCGTGATTCGATGGTTTTTTACCAATTAGATTAATTTACATCGACGCTTTTTAGTTTAAACGAAATTAAGTTTCTTAGTATTAGGTGCGCAACTAAGTTCCCGGGTTTCACACATGGATGGCGCTAGCGACGCATGTAGTCGGCATACAGGTCTGAAATTGGATGTCTTTATAGCTTGGACATCTGTCAAGAATACCCAGTCGTAATATAAACAAATATCGCAACGGTATTTATGTATTTTTTACATTGCATGAATATTGATTTGTATATTGCAATTGTTAACAAGAATTTGTACAAAGTCCGTAGTGGGTGAAAATATATTTTTTTATTTATGTCGAAAACGTTCGTACATATGATCTTAGTAACTATAATGACAGTGTGTAAATAATATATTTGAGCATACAATGTGCTTTGTTTTTTACTCTAAATATTGAGGAGCTGTAGGTAGGATTACGTCTGTTATTTCTGTCACTTTTTGGGTAAGTTTTCCGAGGATTTCTGTTTGCTCTTCGTGAGCTTCTTTTTAAATTCAAACTTTTCATTGCGAGCTCCAATTTTTCTTCCTACGGTTGCAGCATTCGCTGTTGAACATCCGAAATTTAACAATATTGTTTCTTATGTGTCCTTTTTAATGATAACACAGTTAAAGTTGCATATATTGAATGCTTTGTTTTATTTGTTTTTTCCGAAGGTACACGCTGTTAGCGTTTGTTACCTATTTTTTCCCCACTGAAACTGTTTCTTTCCTCCACTGTTTTTTTCACACTCCTTTTTCTTCACTATTTCTCCCTGTTCGGGTGATACCATTTTTTAAGAATATTTAGCACCGAGATCAACCATTTATAACAAAATGGGTTAACGCAAACTAAACGTTTGCAAACATTTAGTAAAAAAGAACCATCTTTCCGATCATAAACCATAAATCATAAATATTCAATATTCCGTAAATATTCGGAAGTGGGGCTCTTGCTCGAATGAGGTTAATTTCCTAAGATTCTGGCAGGAACCCCGCTTCCGAATATTTGCCCAATTGAACCATCAAAGTTTGATAAAAGATTACGGATCTTGGCTGGCGAATCAAGAGCGTTGCTGCCAACCTCACGTCCGCGAAGTGGCCGTATTTCGGCAACACTTAATATTAATTAATGGTAATAATGAATAATCTCGTGACATAAATATAAATAGGCATCATTACGAATTACTCAAAATTCCATTCCGAGTTGTATAAAACATTCACTGACGCACGTTTTTTGCATTATAATCACCGATAATGTTACACTTTTTCAAGTTGGTAGTAACCCGAAAGTTTTTCTTATTCGTGTAATAAAAATATAAAAGTGCATAATTTTTGTCTTTAAGTATATATTTTATGAAACGTTAGCATCTGCAGGATAAATCTGTGATTCGGAGGAACTTTTTGAGGTTAACAGAAAAAAAATCATAAACCGTCATTTGACTCAACTGGACCGCTCCAACCTTCTTATGGAGGTACGATCATTACTACGAAGCCAACTTTCGGATTAAAAGTTTTCATATGATTTTGACGAATACTTTTTGCACCTATTGCCAAAATTTGAGCTGTTTTGACCGATTAGTTTTTTCGCAATAAAACTGCAAAGTTGAGCACTTTGAGTTACCAAAGCACGTCGTCTTATGGAGACGGTCAACCGGAAGTGCAGTGGTCGTGGTTTTTCTGCTCACGTATCCAACTAAACCCGTTGGAAAACTGAGATTCGATAGATTAGATATATTAGATATTGTAAAAAATAAGAAAATCAATCTTCACCGTGTAGTTAAAGCACTACATTACGAGAAAGTTTCAATTTCCGGTTGAAAATGGTCAGAACGACGAAATAGCAGCCACAGACTTAGCGACGTCGCGAGTAACAGCTGATGCGTTTGGCGAACATGACCCAGCTTTGTTTTGAAATTAATTTGAATAGAAGCCGCCACAAAATATACAAACAACAATTTATGGAGTTTCATCATTTATCGCGTATCAATAATATGTATATTCTGCCTATCGTGTTAATTCCGCTGAGGTAATTCAAGCCTATTTTACCAGGTTTCCGGCTGATTTTTTTTGTCTTAGTCCGTTTTGATGGTTTTGATGGATTACGATGATTACTACCGAGTCGTTGACAATCTAGTTTTTCAGTTTTTATTTGTTCACGTGCAATAAATTCATCATTTACCACAACATTTGGCACACTATAATCGATAATACGAATAATCAACATAAGTAAACATCAATCAGAGCAGCTGCGGGTAAAATAAATTTAGACTCTTTTTTTAACCCTGCGGAAGTGATCGTACCTCCTTAAATGGAAATAGTGAACGACTTGACGACTATTCGAATGCGTGACTACTGAGCCGCATCATATTTTTTATGCGTCGTCACTTCGTCCGATCACATATACAAGTCGATTACTAAGTAGATTTTGTTTTTTTTATTAAAAATAAAATTTGTTAGGCTATAGGTCAGACCTACTTAGCCAGATTACTAAGTAGATATATTCATTCGATCGACGCGCCATCTATATTTTTCACATTTTCGGAAACACTTTTTCACTGTCTCCCCATTGGAGGAAGGACTCCTGTATCTAGTCTTCGTGGGATTTACCCTGCTGCTTGTTGTGCTACAGTACGTCTAATGTTGCAAGCCAACTACACATTCGCAAGTCGAATGCCACAGTAAGTCCGTCATTATATTTAACTATACATCTATCCCGTTCTTGTTTTTCATCGTTTTTTCTCAATTTTTTAAGCATCTCGAAGCAATGTCGCTAGGTGTTTTTATTCTCATCATATTTCATTGATCATAATAACGATCAACTTAGTTTGTGAAACGATCGTTTATTTTCCCACAAGTAGGCGGGATCGTATAGTTACCTTTTTTCACACGTTCAGCA
The DNA here is from genome assembly GCA_951751655.1 of Ophion costatus. Lineage (NCBI taxonomy): Eukaryota > Metazoa > Arthropoda > Insecta > Hymenoptera > Ichneumonidae > Ophion > Ophion costatus. The sequence continues at coordinate 1,697,502 of OX632358.1, read as the reverse complement.
ATAATTTCATCATGATTGTTGCAATTCCAGATATATTCGCGTCGCCCTTCTATTATTCTCAAAATAAAAACGTATATTTTCAACAGTTTGTTCTTTCAGACGATAAATGCTTAGAAAGATTCGTTACTAACCTCAGTTCACGGCCTCCCTGCACGTATCTGATTCTTGCTCTGCAACATGAAAAATTGACATTTTACCCGAAAAGACAAACTTGGATGCTGCGAATTTTCCAATGTCTAAGATCGTAATAAGAATTTGGTGTGGCGGGCAATGAAACGTCTTTGAATACTATGAGAGAGCAGATTGTTCCGTGCAGCATGTAATTCTATCGGAGTAACCGTAGCGTCGCTATGCACCTGTGCGGAGTTATAGGAACGCAGGAACTTATACATCAGTGTCGTGTGTTTTCTATGTAACTCCGTACAAAAGTACTGACAATTAGTCGATATTTCTCAACCGACTTTTATGGTTTCAGAAATATGTGTTTACAGTTACCGCAAAGTTAACGATGCATTTACAGTAAAAATTGGACTATGAGAACCCCCGCAATCTTACTAGAATAATAGCTTGGTATATAAATATTATTTTGTCATATAAAATAGGAAAATGATATGGACCTAAAATTTTGGTGCATAATTGTTGCTAACATTAGATATTCTTCTGTCGGCCATGCGTATATTCAAATGAAATAGTAAGTTTTCTTTGTTTCTTCGAAGTGGTCAGTTATTGTCCGAGATGAATGCTGAGATACACAAGTTAAAAATAAAATCTTTCACACCTTGAAAAAGTTGTTTGTAGAATACAAAGCTATCATATATTAGCATTTTAATATATATCTTATGCGAGAAATAAAAAATCATGAACCACCTACATACTCAGAACTTTTGACAACTGTAGGAGGGGCTGAAATTCAGTTTTTGTATTTCCGTTCAAAGAAAGTCGACGGCTTTATTAAAAAATTTCAATGCAACGGCTGACATACTAACTACCTAGTTAGTAAAAACTTGAACCATCGGAATTCAAAAATATCTATTGTAATGTTTATTTTCAAAAATACAATTCAAAAATTCAATATTTGCAAGAATTCAAGAATAACTATTGTAATGTTATACATTCATTAAGTTGAACATAAATGAATACTTGACACATACGGATTCTATATATGAGGCGATCCATGTCATTTCAGGCAGTAAAAAAAAAAATTCAACAGATAATTTTGAAAAATCGAGTTGCTTTGTCGAAAAATATTCACCGTGTCGAAATTTTTTAAACAATTCCTGACGTTTTTTCTCGTTGATTACCATTTTTTAACATTTTTCCATTCAAATAGCTGTATCTTTGGCAGGATTTGACGTATTTACATTCGTAAAAAACGAAAATGTGCGTCTTTTTATGGCCTTCCAGAAAAAAATTAATTTAGATTTTGCTGAGCAAGTCGAACGTCCGTTTCAGGGCAAAATATGCAAATATATTTTTTTTCTCAACGAAAGACACTCTTTATTTAATTTTTTTTAATTTCCCCGAATTGTGAATACGAAAAACGGATTTTTGGTATTTTTTATATTATGGGATTCCTAAACACCGTGAAGTAACAGCTAGTTTTTATTATTTTTTTAAATTAAAATTCGATTGAAGAGTTCAGAAAGGCCCTGCTTAGCCCCCACAAAATACCCCTCTCCGCGAAAGAATACCTTAAGGTTTGACTGGAACCTCACACGACCACGAAAACCGCGCTCATAACAGAACTCGTTCAAAGCAAATATCTTGAAGTGCGTATCCCCCCCCCCCCCCCCCCTCGACAGCCCGACATTACAAACGCATGCATTCGCCGATTATCGTCGGCCTCTAACAGGCCTACAGTGATTCCCAGATTGACCGGTTATGGTATCGTTGGGTTCTTCTGGATGATAGTCCGTGTCCATTAGAAGCAGTTCCGTTACGATGCTGAAGTTTGCATCGTTGGACTGCAACGAATTTAATTTATTTTCGCAGATTCCGCCTACAAAAATCCATCAACCATTGTTTAAGATATTTATTTTGCGATCTACATAAAAATCTATCAAAAAAGATCTATAATAATGATAATGTGGAAAATAAAATGTAAAACGGAACTTTCGTTGCGTTCCAACGATGCAAACTTCAGCGCCATGTTCCGTTGTCGTAACCCAGTCCCGCGCACCGCCGAGTCCCGCCGACGTCGACACGCTGAAATCTCGGTACCACACATCAATGTTTATACCAGCCTCGCACCTCCGCATTGCTTCCTCTCGCTCGGCCTCCGTCCTCAATCGGTAGAGCCAACAGTATCCCGCATTGCCAATTGGGCTTGCTTCACTCTTACGTGCGTTCCACTGGCTCTGCTTCCACTATTCTGATACGTAGTTCACCATTTTCCACTTTGCTGCATCGCGAGTTTTCCAAAATTACTCGTACCTACCTTTCAACAGGCTCAAATTTTACTCTACTGTATTCTACACAATCAAGCGGTGCCCGCTCTCCATGACCACTCGGCGTGCACCGACTCGCCGTTTTGGTGCCCCACTAAACGAGGCCTCCTTACGTCCTCTGCACGGCATGGGGAGGTCCCCATTCCCTCTGCTTATCGCTTTCAATGTTCCTCTGTTGAACGCTTCCCCCACGGTTGTCCTTCGTCCCGTAGTCTTCGAGTACTAACCGTTCCAAACTAGACTGTTTTGGTGTTGCTCAGAATTCAGGGATGCCTCCTAGCATTCGTACCGAACTTGAAGGCGTATTTCCGTCGAAAGGGTTCACCACTCATTGTCGCCTCATTGTTCCTATAATCTTTTGTCCACTTCCGCATATACTTTACTATGTTTTTGTAAGCTGTGTCCAATGTTTTGTTGTTTTTCTCATTTCCCACTCCCGTGTGTATTTACAGACGTCTCGATCTCACGACTTTTCAATTTGTTGAACGCGCAGGTGAATTGGGCTGCCGCCTTTCGTTAACTGCTTCCACTCGTATTTTTCTGTAACTTTATACTACCAATATTAACAAAATAGCTGTCTTTTGACAATCCACGAATGACGTTAATTAACAGATTACCTTTCTTGGGTTCTTACAGATGGCGCTGGAAGAACTATATTCTCTGTCTGGTTTTGAACTCCGTTCTTGTAGGCTCTCTCTGCGTGCTTGCCTCTTGGTTCGATATTTCCACTCTTTAAAAGCCTTTCGTTGAACTGTCACTATCCATGAATAGCGATTGGATTTTTACAACGCACCGAGCTGATCACCGTTGTAATGTCGAAATTGCTTTCTGGGTACGTAGTGCTAGGGTGTACGCAGACTCTGGAAGGGACAATGACGCGGGGAACGGATATCCGAACTTTGTCCAGGACGAGCAATTCAATGCAAGGTCAAGCAGGTATATGTACAGTATATTCCAAGTTAGGCTATAAACAATTCTAAGCATCGTTGATGCGCCAGCCCGTGCACGGCTAAGCGGTCACCGTTTCGAGCACCGGCCATGCACAAGGCTGCTCAGCGCGGAGCAGCCGAAACCCGACAGCCCATCCACAAGTGTCGGTTTTAAATACACTCTAATATCAAATCATGCATGGTGATTCAGCAATCAGATCGTCGTCTGCTACTACACTGTACCGAGGGAGCTCAACTCGTCTCGCGAACCCAGTCCATCGAGCCTTGACCCTCACATTTGTACGCACATCATCGTGGGATTTGCCACAGTGGTGAACGGCGTAATAAGTTTGGACGGTGCTTCGTCGATATATAAAAGCGTGGCACGACTCAAGGACAAAGAGCTGGATCTTAAAGTTATGCTTAGCGTGGGTGGGATGAACGAGATCGAGGGAGGATTTCCTGAAATGGTGAAATCTCAATCGAACAGAAAAAAGTGAGTAGCGACTTAGTGAAACAAAAGTGAAACGGTTTTAGACTCGGTATGTTAATGACTATAGTGCATATCATACGACTTTTGGCATATACGAAAATAGGAGAATGATGGATATTTTCGAAAAAGAAACAACAAAAAACAAGTTTTTCACCGTTTTCGGCGAAGAATCGGAAAAATTGAAATTTAAAAATATCCTTGTTATGCGCTTTAGCTATAGTTGTAAAGAGTATGTGGTTAAAATTTCATGAAGATCGGTTTCGAGAGTCCGAGGTAGTCGTATGCTAATTTGTTCAATAATTTGTCGTAGTCCTTACCAAAAACAGTTTTGTACCGTCACCTCTCGCAAATGGACCGTAGTTGAAGAAATTATTTTTAAAGCCAGCTGATTAGTTGGCACTGACAATGAAATGCCCCACAGAAGTGTACAAAGAAGAACGAAAGAATATGCAAAATCTTTTTTTGATTATTTTGAGCTCAAGTTTCATTTTTTTCGGTTTTCCGCCGTTGACCTTTTCCACAAGCAACAAACCGTACAAGTTAATTTTGGTCACGTGTTTTTCTCAGATTCATCAAATCAGCCCTCAAAGTTACAAAAATTCTGAAACTCGACGGTCTGGACATCGATTGGGAATTTCCGGCTTGGTCGGATGGTGATAATAAAGAAAGAATATATTTTATTCAGTTACTTAAGGAGTTGCGAAAAAGATTTGACCGGAGCCGCCGACAACTTCTGTTATCAGTCGCGGTGGCGGCTTCGGTCGCGATTATTGACGAGGGTTACAACATTCCGGAAATTGCCGAGTGAGTACGAGCGCGCATTCGCAGTACACGGCTTAGTATCGTGAATATAATTATTACGCATAATCTCCGAATGCTCCGGATATTTCATCTTGCCTAGGCATGTGGACTTCGTGTGTCTGATGTCGTACGACTACCATTTTTATGTGTGGTACCTTCCAATAACGGGTCACAATGCTCCTCTCTATCCCGGGAGTACAGACGTTGGATACACTGGAACATTGAATGTAAATTACTCGGCGATGTATTGGCTCGCGAAAGGAATGCCTCGTGAAAAACTTGTTATCGGTATACCAACTTATGGCCATAGCTACGAGCTCGACAATCCTCTCAATCACGGCCTTTTGGCTCCTGCGAAAAATGTAGGAAAGTTAGGATCAAATGGTTTCGTATCGTATACGGAAATGTGCGCCTTTCTTAAGTATGGCGCAATACGGCAATTTGACTCCGAGAGCAAAGTACCCTACGCGTACAAGAACGATGAATGGATCTCCTATGAGGACGAAGCAAGCGTTCAACGGAAGGTAATTCTCACAGAACGTTTGATTATGGCGTGCATGCATGTACGCGTGCCAAGTATGCGATCCATCACCACTGTGCCGCGAATTTGTTAACGGTTATTATTTTGTAACAGGCTATGTTCATAAAAACAAGTGGATTCAAAGGTGCAATGATATTCTCTCTGAACGTAGATGACTGGAATGCAAGTTGCCTCGATGCACAGATCCACGAGACGTTTCCTCTGACTCGGGCAATTAATAAAGTCTTACGAGGCACCACCCTTGACTGAAGTTTATTTCTTTTCCACAACGTGTATGAGAGGTGTGAGACAGGAGCAAGAAAATTTGATTCACCGTTGTATTCGGCGGTGCACATCGCCTCAACTCATCGTTAACAGTTACATTGCACACTTTGCTAAGGGTTGTTAAAGGGTGCCTCAGAGTGACCTGACATTTTAAATTGCGCGCCATTTTTTGTGGCGAACATAGAGTACTAATCTTTGACAACTGGAATCAGGAAGTATTGAGGTTTAGTCATAGCGGATTACACGACCGAGCAACGCATAAAAATTATTCGCCGAGGCTAGCCGTCCGGTTAACGGACGCATAAGCGTATGTTATTCGTCCAGACAGTGGCCAATTTCACGCGGTTCACGCTGCACAACGCCCGAAATGAACAATCCCAAACAAACACAAAAAAATCAAACCCAAACACAACCGGCCAACCCAAATCCAAACGAAATAATAAAGATTTTCTTCGGATGAGTACGTGTAAATTATTCTTCCGGGTAGTTTGTTTAACAATTCAACACATTCTATCCGGACAATTATATGTATGTCATTCGTCCGGATCCTAGCTTGCACGAATCGCAATAATATGTACACCTAATAGAAATACGGCGTGAAGTGAGCCGCTATCGGGACGAATAACATACGCTCATTCGTCCGATAACCGGACGAATTAGCCGGATGTGGATTAGCCACCAAGACCGTGCGATTTGACGCCATGGACTTCTTTCTGGGGAAAAGTGTATGCCAATGATCCACAGACCATTCCGGAGCTCAAGGAAGCAATGAAATTAGTCCGCAATTATGCCAAAATGTTATTGAAAATTTCGTGAAAAGCGCGAACGTTTGCAAACTGGGACGAAGCGGCCATTTATCGGATATTGTGTTCCACACATAACCTCCATGCGTGTAGCTTATATTGAAATTCAAATATTCGTACTTTCCAAATAAATAATACGTTTTATTGATAAATTAACATGTCCGGTCATCTTGAGACACCCTTTACGCATACTCATAGGAAGAAATCGACACGATAGGAGACTAACAAATGTAACGGAAGAAAAAATCGCTACATGGGAGATCGCAATAACGTGCGACTTCGAACTCGCCGATAATTCGAAAACTATTCTCATTGAGTTGGACGTGAAAACAAAGGAACGCTGGAGAATCATTCATTCGGAAATCGTATCGTGAAATGTATCGCGGTGATGGACAAATTTTTGAACATGTTGAAACCACCGCCTTTTTTGCTTACCTTGCTCTAATTACTGTTTTACAAATTCTTCGATATTTCAAGGTCTTCTGATGGTCATGATACCGTCGGTCGTTGGTTTTTGTGTCTATATTTTTGGCCAATGAAAAAACGGGTTTCCCTTTACAAATTTGGTGGTGACCTAAATATCAAGCTAATACCTGAAGAATACCTAATACTTGAAGAAAACAATCGAAGCCCACCAAAAAACAGCCATTGATAAAACATTCAAATTTTGTCTAGCGTATACCGCGCGGTGGGTTTCGGCTTGCAGTAAGTAGTGCGTGGATACATTTTGCACTATTGAATTCACTTTTATTTACCGCAATATCGAATTTCCGCGTTGTTTTTACTGCAACGAGATTGTTTTTAATTTATATAAATCGATAACTATTAAAAAGTACTATTAAACTAGTAAAAAGTATTGAAGAAAAACATGATAGTACCTTGTCAATCTCGTAGAACAGCAAAAGGCAGCAAAAAATTGGAATGTTCTACCAATATCTCCGTTATGCTGCATTGCCGCAAAATGATTCAAATTGCGCGCCAGTGAGCGGGCATCTTGGGACGGAACTTTTTCTGACTAGACTTTCGTTCACGGCAGGGGGCGAAATCCTGTCCCTTACCGTATGTAAAAATGCTACGCTTTTTGACCGCTTTATTTAGTTCCACTTTTCCCCGTGGCGCTAGTAGGTTTGTTGCAATATTCTTATTGCGCAGGCGCGAGGCCCGCACGGCGCACCGCCCCGCGCCGAATTCAGCTATTTTGACGTTTGGAGTTCAAGCCGCTGTGCGGAATTGATGAAATTACCGAAATTACTTATACTCGTGCGCCAATGCCGTGTGTAGTGCACGGTTGGACCTCAGGGTACCGGCGTAATCCTGAAAAGGTGCATTTTTCACCATACCAGCCGATCCTCGTATTCGAAGCTATGGAACGTCTATGAGTTATGAGTGTCGTGTATGTCCATATACATAGTCCCTAACGCGCGCGTCAGGATTGGAAGAGAACAACTAGCGCTGCGAGTGGCCGAGTTGGACACCACAAACCGAGCTCCGAGCCCTAAGCACGGATCCGATTGGTCCATTCGCTCTTAAACTTCTTTCACAAGTTGTATATATTTGCAGTCTTCAAACCAAACCTGCCATTAGCCTGAAAATACGTCGAAGCTGTATACTCCACTGACAAGTTCGCCAAAACAAGAAGTCATTTGCTCTTTGAGTGCACCTAAAGTTTTAACACGACACAATTATACAATATTCAACTGTGCAAATAAATCTGTAATTCTAAAGTTTATCACCCGATTCCATGACAATTGAACAAATATCTACCATTGAAAAGGATTTTTCTTGAGAATTCAGAATCAGTTCAAATGCTGATCGAACTTTTAGATTCGGAATTGTCTTTGTAGCATGAAAGTTTAGTCAGGATAGCCGAGTATAATTATAAATTCCAGCAGGCACACCCTTTTTCCGCACTTGCCTTGAAATTTGCATCATTATTGAGATTTTGTGTCTCGAATTGTAGATGATGGAATGGGAGATATGCATCGCCATACAAGTGCTGCTTGCGACCACTATGCAAGTCACCAATGAAATGAAATTATTGTACGCGTACGCCGTATTTCATTCAAACATTTGCATCAAACAACTGGTACGACAACGACATCCATTTTCGTCACACTCGAGACCCTCCATCCTTCCTATAGACCCAAATTGCTCTTCTCACCATTCTCGTTGATAAAAACATTCTTCTATCCGACGATCATTTTTGCGAAATCGATCACGAAATTCCACGGCATTTTCCAACCGTATCCCAACTCAATTCTTGACTCGATGGAGCTGCATCGCCGTTAAATACAGTAGACAACGTGCCGATAAGCGCGACGATGAAGCTACCTCTTTGGCCTACAGCCGTTGTTCATACACCAATGAAGATCGACGGCAAACGGAAGCATGCCAATATTCTGTATTCATTTTTTGCTTTCATCGGTTTATTCTCAATATTTATTTTAAAAAAGCCCTCTTTGTATCGTTACTTTGTAATTCTACGAAACAAGGTGGTTAATTTTTTTCTTTCTAAATCGCCATATTCCACGACCTTGCGCTCGCACCGAGAGGGCTAGACATATTTACTGCGCGGCCATAATTTTCATCGTCGTTTCCCCCTAAAGCGTGCGCGGTTTTTCTTCATCGTTTCTATAATAATAATAATAAATTATATTTGTATTATTATCAATAATTAATCAGTTCAATAGACGTTAATTTAAGCTGGGCGTTTTGCCAGTGTTCCACTGAATTTCAATGCTCGGCCATTTGGTCTGTAGTACGGTGAGCATCGGATTACTGTCCAGGATACATTTGACGTTGCATTCAAGAAGTACAGCCTGTCCGATGTGATACTTCAATCCGTTGTCCGGATTACTGTGTGGCAGACCATTGTAATGGTACAACGGGAATGTGTCGGGGCAGGTGGGCGTTTCCTCCGGGAAAAATTCATCCATGAATCCTGCCAGAAGTATTATACCGAGGCACTCACTGTCCAACTTTTTCCTCATTATGTTGACACTACGGAAGAAACAATGAATCGTTGCAGCTAGCGCTTCAAGTTTCCTTCGCGAGGCTTCTTGGCTTTCGATATTAACAAAAGCTCGAACGTGTTCGAGAAACGAGCCGATTGGTGGTACTGACTATTCCGTTTCGGCGCAGAGTCCGAGCTCTTCCAGAATGTCCTGTAGCAAATCCGCCGAAATGAAATTGTTGCCCTCCGGATCGAATTTCTTAAATACTCTGCGCGCCTGTTCGGCGGGCGTCTCCGGGCTGACGAGCCTCCGATCGGTCGAGAAGAGGACCGTCAGGTGGGTTTCCGAACCGAGCACCCAAACCGGATGGGACGGCGATTTGAGAAACGCTCCGACCTCGCAGTAACGCAAGTGCTCCAGAAGCGCCAAAAAGCCCACCGCGTTTTGTTTGTCGATACCGCGAAGTTCTGGCCAACGGAGCATCCGAAATGAGCACGTCGTTGGCTAAACGCGATACTGGACCCAGGGCCTGTTCACTCTGCTTCGCTGTGCCGAATTTTGTCAAAATGCGAGAACTACCAAGCGATAACGGAATGAACGTTTCGGCACCACCGAATATAATAATAAGTGCGGGAAATAATAAGTCAACGGCTTGTTTGTGAATATTTTCGCGTACAAATTTCACGAAATGTTCTTGAAACGACACTTAACAATGTACAAAAGGTTTCAATAAATTTACTCTGTCCGTATAGATGAAAAAAATGCGCAAAGTTGTTTTTTTGCACGCCGAAACGCCTACCCTTCCGTTCAGAACGTTGGCGTTCTCATAGACACAAAATTACTATAGAAATCTGGAAAGCGCAGGTTTCGCGTAATCGTGTCGGTATCGCTTATGCTCTCGGAGCGACAAAATTCCGCCCAATCCGAAAGCGTCGAAGCAGCCCCTGACCAGGTGTATCGACGCGACTTACTGAGTCCTCCGATATCCTGATCGTGATCCCAGACGTGGCTGACGGCGCGTCCCGTCAGCATCAAATTGATCAAACTTTGGCTCCCGTATCCGTAAGTAGAGTCGATCAAGGGTTCCGCCGGATCTGAGATCTCCGATCGCATCGCCGATATTCCTTTGGAACACACGACCGTGTAAAGGAGCAGGAGAACGCCGAAGGGCTCTCTGAGCATTTCGATTCTGCTCGTGAAATACGCTTCCAACCGGTCCGGACTGTCGATCTCGAGTATTCTGAAAATCAGTACCGCTCAATCCACCGTCCGACGGTGTTTACCCAAAGGACGCTATGCAAACCTCAATCGCGTGTGGAAGTATTCGGAATTGAGCGTCGAGCGCGCGGCCTCTCGGGCCTTGTCGTCCGACGCCGCCTCACCGCCGCAATCGTCCGCGCCATCGCCGATTTCGCCATTTTCGGCTAAACCCGAAGGGGCGTTGTCCGCCGGCGCAGCGGCGGCGGTTCCGTCGAGGTATACGACGCGGTAGACGGGCCTGGCCCGGTCGACCGCTTGGGCGATTATTTCCGCCGCCGCGCCGGCCAGTAGTTCGTTTTGTTTCGACGGATCCGCGGAGGCCCAAGCTGGCGGCTCGCTCTCCAACAACAGTCGCTTCAGAACGAATGCCTGAACGGGAGCTATGACCGCGCAGGGTCCTCCTTCCGTCTGAACAAGAGCAGTCGCCTCGTCAGGGCTGAAATAAAAGCCTGCGGGCTTCGATGAATTAAATAACGGCCTCATTTTCGCAGCACTCGCGCGCGGTATGCAACTTTTTGCGTCTCACCCTGCGCCCATCGTTTGAACACATCTTCCTTCACGGTATCGCCCCAGAGAAGGATCCTCACTTGCTGAAGCAACTCGGCGTCGCGACTCTTCGAGCTAGACGCCATGCTTTGTTTATCGCGAGATTCGCGTCTGATCCGACCGTTGGTTAGGCCACACCAAACGCCTTTTCTTTCGAAATCACTCGCGCGTATATCGAGAGAGAGAGAGAGAGCCTCGATAAACGCGTATTATCCGCGCGACCGTGCGACCATTCACGCGCTCATATTTTTTTACCTCGCTACTTTTCGCAACCGTTCGCGCTGTTTGTCTCGGGAAAGGCCCGGCCGTCGTGGGCCGACGAGGATACCACTCGCGTGAAAAATTGGTTCTCCGCGTTGTCGCACGATTAAAACGCGTATAACCTATATCTAGTCAGCTGCTAAGCTCGTCGCCATATTGTCCTTCTCGCTGATGATCCGTACGGTTTATCGACGTTACATTTTGCCTCGGTCGCGACGAAACGTACTTCTATAGTTTCGGTACTTTGACCGGATTTCTAACCGTCGTTAAACGTCTTTACGGGGAACACGGTCGCGTGTGATACACGAGATGCGATATTCGACGCGAAAGATCAAACCGACGATTCTTAACGCGCCTAACGCTCGCACGCTTCTATGTACGGAGCTGCGCTTGTATATCTTTTGCGAGGTAATCGAATATCATCGCCTCCTTGCCTCATCGCGTGTGCTCGATATCACTATGACGGTGGCCGGACCACTCGAACTTTTTAATTTATTCCGCCGGTTGACGCTGATGGGTAGCACTATAAAAATGTATGATGGGCAACCGTACTTTTGTAATTAAGGTGTTCCTCGGGCGGAGGCTCTTCTGAATCATTGGCAAATTGCAGCGGGGCTTAAGGGGGGAGGTACCTTTGGGCGAGGAAATATATTTTTTTTCTCAATGGAAAGCCTGTCGCTATTTTTGAGACTTGGGGTAGATTTTATTGCTACTCCTGGCTGTTTCGTGGTATTTTCTTTTTTATTAATCCAGTCTAAAGTGTTTTTTCGAAACTGGCGTGACGTGTAGCTAAAAAAGTAATCGACCGATTCTGAAAATTTTTTTCAATCCTAACCTTATTGTCTCAAACATGAGACTAAATGTTTTTGAACATTCAAACAAAAGTATTTTTTGATTGCAAAATTTAGCTATTCTTTTTTTCGACGCGTACCATCTCATCGGTTTTCAACATTTCTCACTTTCCCTTGGTTCATATTCTGCGTATGAGGGATAGTGAAAGAAAAGTTTTCGTTGATTTCTTTTTAGATTAATCCCGCCGACGCTACGGGTCACGCAGTCTGACAACATCCGCCGCAATACGTTTTAACGTGTCCATGGTAGGCACATTTAGCGGCTGCTTTTTATTCCGATTTCTACCACTTGGGGCGCTACGGCAAAGGGAAGAAAACGATCTTCTGTCTCTTTCACTCGTGCCTCGAACGCATGCGCCGTTTGCGTTGACTCTATTTACCATATTGTCGCGTAAGCTGCATAATTACGAAAGCAATAAACAATAATGTGTTGATTAAAAAAAACGATGATTACCATTATAATAATAGTCATTGAGGTTTTCTATAGATCCCACAATTTTATTTTAATACTCAATGGCTGCGATGAATATGAACGCATTCATTGTCACTTTCCTGTTTCATTTCCAATTACCAATCACGTATCTGTACTTTCCGTTCGCCGGCCGCGAACGTCGATTCCTAAGGAGGTTGGGGCGGTCCAGTTTGGTCAAACGACGGTTTATGAATTATATTTTCAATGAACCTCAAAAAAATGCACATGAGGTATAGGTTTATTCTGTAGATACTGATTTTTCATAAAATATAGAATTAGCGGACAAAATTATCCATTTTGATGTGTTCATTGCGTGAATTGAAAAAACTTTCGTGTAACTACCGACTTGAAAATGTCAAATATTGTCGACGATTATTATGAACAAAAGCCGTCAGTGAATGTTTTATATAACTCAGAATCGAATTTTCAGTCACTTACAATTATGCCTGTTTATATTCATGTCACGCGATTATTTCTCATTACCATTAATTGATAATAAGTGTTGCCAATGTACGGCAACTTCGTGGACATTTAGGTTGGCACCAATGCTCTTCATTCGCCAGCCAAGATTCTTAATTTTTTATCAATCCTCGGTGGTTTGATATTGAATATTGGATCTTACTATTGAGGTTTACGATAAGCAAGATGGGGGTTTAAAAAAAATGTTTACAAAGCTTTAGGTTGCAATAATCCGTCGTCAAAAATGGTTTATCTTGGCATCCAAATAGCCAAAAACAATCACCCGTAGCGTGAACGTCTTGCCTATCTAACCAGACGTAGTTATATAAATTACACTATTTTTTTATCTCTAGTGTTATGTGGTGAAATTAAAAAAAAATTCCTTCAGTCTCAGTATAATGTAGACAATAACATCCATATATATATTTTTTTTAATCCTGTACTTTGCCTAACGCCCTAACCTCCTTAATCAGCATAACGAAATTGACTACCGTTATAGCAAAAGTACCAATCGCTACCAACATCATCTTTCGATTGATGTGTATTGAGGAGTTTCGGGACAAGGCGAAATATTACCCTTTCATTAAAATAGTACAGTAGATTCTCGATCATAAACTGAATGCACACCTCAATTTTTTTTTATGTTCGAAATGTAATAAAAAAACTTGCAAACCACTCAGTACATTATGATTATTGTTTCACCTAAAAATTGAATGATTCGTTTACGCCGTTTACTAATTATTAACATTTTTATAAACGAAAACGATCATTTTTCCCCTATCGACTGAACGTAGAGGCGAACTGTGGCAACGTCGCATGGGTGCTAAATAGCGCGCGGATTTCAATACCACTAATTGCTGTAACTCGGTTGTACGTTTAATTAAACAGATTTTTTAAAGAATCAATATATTTTATTCACTATAATACTGAGAAATTTTAATATATCGATATTCAATGAGCATCTGCAGGTTGCGCCGTTCAGAGGTTTGAAATCTTCGAAATTTACGAGGCGTTTCCCTTCTAGTCGAAAAAAATTTGATGTGTCATCTAGAATCTTTATTTCCGAGCCATTCCATTTTGAAGTGGTGGCGTACCGCGACTTGATTCCGATTGACGTAAAAAAGACGCATCGATCTTAGATCCGGTAGTCCGGCTGATTTGGGTTAATCGTGCTGAGTTGATCGTTAAAATAGAGGAAAAATGTTTCTTTACGGAGGATCGAGAACTAGCAGAGAATTTGCACCTCTATATTCATGGTGGGCTTGTGTCTTGGTGCTCAAGCTTTTGAGTTTTACGTGGTTCACAGGGCGAGCTCGAGTACGCTGCAAGGTAAATTCGAACTCCATATAAACGTCGATAAGTGTATTCGTTTTTGTCATTGACAATATCGATGGAACTCAAATTCACGGGGAAAAAAGACAAACGTGCTTCGACAGTGTTTCAAAAGGAAAACGGCCTTTGTAAATGCCGACGGAACGATTGTTTCGTGAATGCTGATAAGGGCATGTCAACATAACCTCACAAATTATCGAACCGAGTTTTCTCATAGATGGCCAAGTTTTTTCAGGAAAAAACAAATTCGCTGACCCAGAACTTCACGATTTTCTTTTGCCCTGTGTAATGTTAAACTCGGCGAAATCTCTGTTCGAAAATTTCAGCTATCGATTTCGTGCTCCTATGTCACAAATAAGACTAATTAAAAAAAAAATTTACCGAGTACAACGAAGGTAGTGCGACATTGAATTCGTATACTTTACTGTACATAGTTCCAAGGAGTTTCGGGACAATTGACGATATGTTATCGTTCGATTCAAATTTATAAAGTTAATTCTTTATCATATCCTGAATGCACCCTCCAAATTTCGTCGTACGAATTTAAAGCAAAGCGTATATGAGGCATTCTCTGTCAATTCTATCAATCACTAAAAGGCATTCTATGTGAGTTTTTTCGATCTTTTAATCTAACATTTTAGAATTAGCCGTTTTTTCTACATTAACATATCTCGAAAACTTCAAGTTACAGGAAAAAATTGTCTGCGCGTAAAAGTTGTAGTTTTGTGCTAGCTTTCGAGCGGAATATTCGAAATAATTTTCACGTTCCGGTAACGCTGATTTTTTTACCAAAAAAGGGGCAAATTATTTTTTTTATTAGAAAACAGCCGTTTTTGCCTGAAAAAATTACAGAGTCTTCCAGTATGTCTGACGATGTCGCAAAAAAATCGCCAGAGTGGCACGGAGCGAGGTTCTGGTACAAAAAAATTAATTCGCGGTTTCATTTTTTTTGCCCTAGAGCCTCGATCCGTGCCACTCTGCCAAAATCTGATTTTATATGCAGTTTCGTTTTTTGTGACACAAACTTTGGAGTTAGGATATTCGTTGCGCAGTATTTGCGAAGTACAATGACCCTAGATTATGGACGAATAAGTTGAACTAGGAAATATCTTACCCAATGCTTATTTTTAGCGCCAGATAATAACGTGGTCAGTTTTTTGCATTTTAAAATCACGAAAATATTCAGTAAGTAAAAGCTTGTGGTCACTGACGGCTATACTAGATTTGGCCGATAACTAGACTCATCGGCCAACCGTAGATGAGCTTGAAGTTTGCACCGTTGGAATGCAACGATTTCTTTTCACTTTCCTATTTTTAATCGGTGTCGAAAATCATATTTTGTAGATTAGAGTTGTAGATCGCTAAATAAAGAGCCCGAAAGATGATGGAGGGATTTTTATAGCTCATATATGTTAAAGTTCGGGAAATGCAGTGAAAAAATATTTCGTAGCATTCCAACGATGCAAACTTCATCATCGTAACCATAGAACTTTATTGATACTCATAGAGCATGAATGTTTGAGAAGATTTTGAGTGTCATCTTATCTGATTATGTCATATTGAGCACAACTCCCCTACGTAATTGCAAATTAGTGTGGATCAGTTAATTTAAAATTCTGCACCGTTCCATCGATGCAAATAGTTTGCATCATACCGGTGTGGTATATAATAAAAAGTATAATAAATTGTATTCATCATTGATCATAATGGAGATTTGTTGCAAATACTAACGTTTTTCTATTTTCATTTGATTTTATTTTTACTATCTTACAACTGTTGACACAATTTGTCGATTTTTTCTATGACCGATCAGCGTTCTTCCTCTGCTGCAGCAACCTCTCATTTGTACCTTTTGAAAACGGTGCGAGGATTGTTGGAATATTTAGATAGGATATTTCCGAAAACAAAATAAAGACGAATACTTTTGTTGTTCTGGTATGTAAATTTTAATCATTTATACGAAGGACGCTGTTCGTTGTATCGGAATGGCATGTTGGACCATTTTTGGTTATGTGCATCTTCCCTGTGGAAAAGGTTGTTTACATGGCGCATTTTCGAACATAATTGAGAAAACGGAACTTCGACCGTATGGTTTTTCATCCACAATGACTCTCCCCCACCCTAGGAGTTTCCAGGCCTGTATGTAAGACCGTGGGTTAGGGCAGTCTAGCGTTTTCTTGTTCGCCGTACATTAATATGCCGCTAGAGGCGCTGGGAGTCGTCAGCCCACGCCTCACCGCGCGCATTACGAATGGGTAACAACAGTATGAATGTGGCGGAATTTTTCGTGCATATTAATACATTTAAATATTTAAGCGGTGTGGCATATTAAATATTATTTAAATTGTCGGAGATCTAAGGTATACAATGAACACAAGAAATTGGAAAAATATTTATATTTGGTTGTCACCTTCAAGTAGGTACTATTCGTATCATTTATATTAAACCTATCGGATTAGATCGAACAATGTTTCGCATTTTCTTTTTAAAGCGTTTTTATTCGCTTCTTGTCTTAACTGTGTGACATATTTCTGTATTCTTGTCGGGACAAAGTAGGACAAAGTGAGAATGTGGAAAATGACATAAGTAAATAACGCCTAAAATATTGTCGAAAACATCCACGGAATCACATAAATAGCCTTGAAACGAAGTACACTGTGCAAAGAGAATGAAACAAATTAAAGCAAGTTACACGATATTAATTACTTAGACCCCCCGCTCAATCCTTGTATTCAAGCAAAAGTTTACTTTTACGAACTACGTTTTAATGTAAGTGGGCGAGACGTCACTCTAAAATATAATTTATATTTTCGCGAGCCGCCTTAGATTACATATGCGAATAGTCATACTTTTTTCCAGACTATCCACAGCGAGGAAGACAGAATGTGGCTTGAAGATCCTGAAACAATGATCTGCCCAGATGCAGGTGGCCATCTCGAGGTAGATCACCTCCGATACGGCCATCTCAGTAATTTAGCCGTGATAACGCTATTCCTCTTGATTACGCCGATGTGGCTAAACACCGATCCGTCCCATCTTCTAGCCAATATTATATTACGTTTATTTCCCATCTCCAAAATACTTGATACTTTATTCTACATGAAACTTATGGAAGCTCCCAGGTGGTGTAAGATCTTTATGCTTACGATTAACTATGCAACTGTTGTCTTCATAAGTGTGGCGAATATTTTGTTATGAAATCGACCTATTAAAAAATGATTTTTATTCAATGTTCACAAGGGCTTCGAAATTTGAAACTCAATATGATGTAAACGTGAAAATTTGACGACACGAATAGGGTATTACACGCTTTTTCGGAAGGTGGCTCAATTTGATCCTTTGGTGGTAATGAACTACTAGAATTTTTATTTCTATTTTATGAAGTCGTCAGGTGCCATAAAAATGCATTTAAATTTTACATTTGAACTTTTCGCGCCAAAACGCTAGTCGCCATGCTGCTTCGGTTCGTGACGTCACTTGAATAGTAAACATCGACGCTGCGCCAATTGTGAAAACGTAAATTCTTTTGGTTAAAAGTGAGTTACAATCCCTATGATTGTTCCCTGACGACAGGGATATAAGTTAGCATAGGTGCAAAGACTAAAAAAGTAGGGGATAAGGTAACGGTACGACTGCTCGGACGGTTAAGAGCATCCTTAGATTGTAGGATTTATTATTCATTTATGGACCGTTTAAAAAAAATGACCGGATCTAACGGCAAACTCGTAAGTTCTAGTTTTCAAAACACATGCATTAACTGCCGGAAAGTTAAATATTTTTATTTTTATACATTTAAATGTTCAATAGTACCAACTGTACCAATTTTCGGACAGCTGCTAGTGCTACGTACCTATGTTCGGACACTAACATGACCCAATTTTCGGATACGTCCCTATTGACTAACCGACCATTATGTGGTCCTAGTTTTCGGACATGCAAAAATTGATTCTTATAGTTACAAGGTTTGCATTGAACAGGTACGTAAGAACTCTTTTTTATTCATCCATATACTGACCATATATTATCATAATTTTTTGGTGACTCGACCCCCGTAAGCAATACTTCGATATATTAGTAAAGAAAGTAATCCTCCGGGCACATAACCACAAACTTTGTTGCGTCGCGACTAGCTACGTTACCTATTATATTATCTAAATATGGGATACGTGTGCTTACCAATTGACATTCTCTTTTGTTTTCCACTTCTTTTTTCAAAATCGCAAACTAAGTTAGTAATAAGTCATTTATTGCGAGGTACGCAGCGAAACGAACTGTCAACGCTTTTTCGTCCGGCGATTCGGTCTCTGCGACTACGTTCTCTCGTACCAGTAATCGGACATGAGTTTCGACCTTGGTACATGCGTGCGATAGATGTCCCAATTAATGTGACGCTGAATGCATTATATAAAACCTTATCCAAACCGAAATGGAACGGCGGCGTCGAAAAGTCTGTTCGATTTGCTTTCAATTGGTCATCAGTCTAGTCTAGAAATCGATAAAAAGTAGACCCCTATTACTATCACAAATTATCGCAACTCTTTAGCTCTTCGGGTTAGAAAAGTGCATTCATGACATGCCTGACGCGGACTCGTTAATATAACTCATCAATGTTACTACTAAAATTCGTTATTAGCGTACAATTTTCCAGTAATAAATTAAGAATTGAGGCTCAATAGAATGCAAGCATCACTTTTCGTTACCTATCAGTTATATACCTAATATAGGGAAATATTCGAACTACTGTCCGAGCAGTGGGATCCCCCCGAGCATTGGTACCGTTACCTTACGTGTTTTTTTTTGTTTTTGATTATTACAATTTCGTTTTGTGATCTAACTTATTTACTTATACTTAAAGAAATGTTTTTATAAGTACGTCGATCGGAACTAAAAAAAAACATTTTCTACTGCTTTATTGTAAAGCAATTATACTCTTCGCGGTTATATAATGAACATACTCTGAATATTTGTGCTATGTGTCGATGTAAAAATAGTATCAAACAGGATATGGGTTATCAGAAGAATATACGAAAGCGGAAGTGGTTCGAAAATGCTGCCTAACACGAAGTGTATGATAATGTGATAAAAGGAATGTAGCGACTATATCTCCCACAAATACAATTCTTTGTCATCATCGCGCTTCCTCCAGTTGATTCCTTCAGTCGAGCCACATACGTGAGAATGTCCGGTTCGAGTGGATGGTTTTTTATTTTCAACGTTGTTTTCTACATAACTGTAATAATTTGTCATGGACCGTGTAATGTGGTACTTCGTCATGGAAAAACGAACGAGTTCAATTGCGTGGGGCTCACTTCTCTCAACGAATACTTAGCAGGAGCTCCAGCAAACACGACCGAAATCAATATTATTGATTCTGAAATACCTGCTATATTAAGGTAGGTTCTAAACAGTGCTTACCCATTTACCCCATAGAGTTGATGTTTAACAATCATGTCAAGTTCTGAAGTAAATAGGGTGCCACGTCACAGAAAGGAGATGTAGCTTCTAATGTAGTCTACGAGGGAACTTGACCGCACGATGTTCACCGGATATCCACTGTTATGCGTTGCTTTTATTACTTTGTTGATTATTTAGCTATTGCGCTCCATAGAGATGCATAATGTCACTTTGGAACGTGTGCTTCGGGGCTATTTTACAATTGCATTAAGTATGAATATCTGATGAGTTTAATACCTTATCCTTGATGGTAATTGTGACTTTATCTATAAACAGATTATAATTTGCAATGATTTTAAACTATCATTCAAAATCATTATGCAGGTTTAGTTGCTTGTCCTTGAAGACACTTACGCTCGAGGCCACATTGATAAAGGGAATAGGGATCGAATAATACAACTACAGGCGAAACCGAAATAATGGAATCTGATTTGACACCTGACATATATACAACCATGTACATATATAGCTTAAAACGTATTCACAGTGATGCTGACTTGACGCGATGACCACGAACATCTCCTCTCAACCTCATTTTTGTTCGCAGATATAGTTTTGTGAGATTCGGCTCTACTCTGGAGACTCTCAATCTCCATAAATGCGGCATTTCAGTCATCGATGTATACGGGTTCACGGGTCTCGTGATGTTGAAAAAATTGGTTCTTTGGGAGAACGAGTTAACGTGGATCTCTGCTCAATGTTTTCAAAATCTTACCAATCTTCGGCATTTGGATGTCTCCTTTAATCAGATTTTCGGAATAGATAATGCATTTTACCAACTGCTTCCGAATCTAGAAAACTTCTATTTTGATTACAATCAGCTGGTAACATTGGATTACAACATGTTTGCATTGTTGTACAATTTGAAGAGAGTTAAATTTGGCTACAATCCGTGGAACTGGAGGTAAGTTTTCTGATTTCTTCTTTTTCTATGTACGTCATGCAACGAAACGAAAGGAGTTAGAATTACAAAGCCCTATTATAACAAACTTTAACTTCTTAGTTATTTTAAGCGGCGGAATGTATTTGTCCTATATATTAAAACTATGTATATATTAAAATGATCAGAACATAGCCTTGAATGTTTTGTGGTTGTAAAGTGCTTGCGACGTATAGCAATTTCCCATTGTTTGCGAAGCTTTTCGTTTTTAGGAAATAAATGAACGCCTTCTGCATCCAATTGCACAACACTGACGCAATCTTCACAATTTATTCACGACAAACGGATTATTTAAAGAAAATTCGACAGTAGTCGTAGAAACTCGAGCAAATCCAAAGATAATCTCACTAAACGTCATTTTTTGTTTGCGTTATAATAGAACGTCTCCTCTAGCGGGAGAAAGTGGTAGTTGGGTTCCCTATTGTACAGCCGATGAAATAAGTACGAAGTATAATCGATGTTGATCTGAAGTTAGACTTTTCGCTGTTTGAGCAATAGATCGCATACCACTTTCTGAACAACTCTGCCTTCAAGTTGATTATATTTTTCAGATATCGTATGCTTCTTACATGGCAACTTGACGCGATGCGAGTGGATTATCGAGACGATTGGGAAGAGTGGGGATGGATGAACAGCGCTGCGCGAGAATGTCAGGATGGTGGACAAGAACTAACATTAAACGATAACATTTTGGATTGCGCGATTCGGAAATTTCTGCGACTTGAAGTTGCCACCGGCCATTCCATTTCTGACCCAAAGAGTACAAACACGACCTCGGATATTTCCTGCTTTTACGAAGCCACCTCGCTCATTCGTTGCCCGATGCAGTCGGTCCCAAGCCACACATTAATACGCAGCGCTTTTGAAAGCTTGATAACGACGCTAAAAGTTATGGGCGAATCCAGCGAAAATCTTAACTATTACAGGCTTGTGTGAAAATACCCTGAGCGTTGTCCTCACTAACCTTACAATTGAGATACAGCGGAACTGTATCGTACAATTTTAAATGAAAATGACAAGTGCCTAATCAAATTTATTAAATAAACGAAAATTGCGCGCAATACATATTCCTTCCATTTTTTAAGAATGTTAATTATGACAATTGTAATTCTTTTTTTAACGTACCCAAGTTGAAATATATACATATGGAATATCCCATGCCATTTTACCTAGCCCGTGGCCCCGACCATTTTTTATTTTCCTTTTTTTGTAATTGTACTCCATGAGAGGAGTATCCACACCAATTTCTAGATTTTTTATCTCTTTCAGAAGTTATGATTTTTTTAAAAATGTCGGTTTCGAAAGCTTTGGAAATGTTTGAACGCTGATAACTCCGGAACTAATTGAGGTATCGACAACTAGCACTATATATTCATGTTAAAGCATACTTTTTGTTAAAAAACATGAAAAAATTATCAATTATCAATGTCAACGTTTTTTTTTGCTTCTGAAGTGAAAACTATTTTTTTCAAAGATGATTGCCTTTTTTTATTTTTTTCAAAAAATTCTCTAAAATAGACTGACCTATTCTATGATTTTTAAGACCAGTCTCATCGTGGGCCCATTTTTCCTTCTATTTTTTGAGAAGCCTTTTTCTATCATTTTAATCATTTTATCATTTTAATCTTCAATGATGCTATCGTTGCGTCGATTTATTGAAAGTTTTGAAACTTTAAACCTTCAATAGTCGAATTATCTTGACGGTGTTCAGATTTTCGAAGTATTGGCGTTTCGTGCAAAATTCTCTCAAAGTTTTGATCTTTCGGGGTAGTATTCTTTCGGAGTTTTAAGCGTTCTGATCATTCAAAGTTTGGAATTTCAACCCGACCGCGGAAGTACGTCAGTAAATTTACGGGTGAATGTTCCGTTTGAAATTTGAAACGTCCCTAGCAGATGAAGTGCCAGAGGAAGCGCTCATTGAAGCCATTTGGTATGCCTGTCGATGTGACTAACTAAACGCCGTGACTATTTTAGGCATTTATAGTTATTTGGGTAGGCACTCTGGGTCAAATAGTGTCGGTATGTGCCGGAGAGTGACAACCAGAATTTTGATCAGAAGTGCCGGCATTTTTTCCGGCATTCACCGGCATTCTAATTTTCTAGGCATTCACCGGCATTCTACTTTTCGGAGCGTTTTATTATTTTCCGGCATTTTTACCTTTGCCGTGATTGTGACATTTCGTACGAAGGTAGGTAATAAATTACAGCTTCCAGAGAGGGCGAAGGACGGTGACAGGATTACTTTAATTTTTAAATATATACACATAACAAACAATAATATTATAGCTCCCTAAGTGTACAACACATGATAACGATTAATTGTAATTACTTACTTGGCATAGTTTTTGACGACACGCAGCACGAAGATCTTTTTTTTTATGCGGGCCCGCATAAAAAAAAGTACATGGCAAAATCTGATATACATGAAAACATAACCTCCAAATTACTTGGTGAGTTACAAGGACTAATCGAAACGGCATAGTTAACATATGCAGCCTCAATATATGATAACGATTAATTGTAATTACTTACTTGGCATAGTTTTTGACGACACGCAGTACGGAGACATCTTTTTTCGATGCGGGACGCTCTGTATATAGATCGATCCCTCTTGCCCATTTGCCCGCCGCTAGCGGCAACGACGTGTCGATGCGCGCGTGCCTCATCAAATAAAGAAAGCCGTGATCCCAATGGGAACCTGCATGTTTTTAATTATTATTTTATTCGAAAGTAAATTTTTCCGGTTATACTAATTTTTCTTGGTAAATATGAATGGGCAGCCATATTGCTTAACACGGAAGAAACGTCGTCACTTACCGGCATTCTTGTCAGTATTTCGATAGGAATTCTGGCCGGTATTCCAAAAGGCATCGATACCAGCATTTTGATAGGCATTCGACAAGCATTCGCATCAATATTGCGATAGGCATTCCAGCAGGCATTTGAAAGGCATTCTCCGTGCGCCCGTGCAACGTAACGTTGGTCATTCATCGGCACTCACCGGTACTTTTTGACCTAATATGCCTACGAAAATGCCTTAGGCATTTTTATAGTAAATTGATAGGCACCCAATCTGCTAGGGTGCTTACGTCGCACGCTGGGTCTTCTCGAAGACAATGCGTATCAGGCAGTGATGCTATAATGCACACTCACGAAAACGGATCGCACGGTACACTTGGAAATGTGGGTTCCGTTATTTTATTGCGAATTTTACAATGAGAAGGTTGATGATTATTTAATTCAGCTTAAATCTGTGAGTTCCTATCGGTGATTGAAAACGTAGTGAGTCGCTGCACCAATATATTGTTTATTGCTGAGCAATAATAAAGAATTTAAGACTATTTTGGGTTGCGAAATATGCGGCTATAACTTGTGGATGAAACTGCAAAATCACCCCTATACACGCTTTTCTTTGAGAAGTGGTTTCCTTCCTTCGAACCGTTTGACCGCCGATAAAAAAGAAACATGTCTGACAGTTTCCAATGCTCCATCACATATATAAGTTTCAACAAAATCGAAGGCGGACACTCAAGTGATGTTCCTTGTTAGTGAATCAAAGCCCGAACTTGTTTGGGACTAAAGAGGCACATCGTATTATATTGACGGTTCATTCGCATGCTCTTCGGAACTCTCCACCCACGCATCAAGATTCAACAGATGGACGCTCTTATCATCACACGTAGTTCGCTTATTGCTCAGAGAATCTGGAGTAAGAAATACAAAGGGCTGTATAGTTTCAATTTCTTCCGTTGTGTGGCAAAGGATTTTCGCAAAAGTTACCCTCCTAATCTGCCTTAATTGCAGGGCTGTGAAACTGTTTTCCTCATTTCCGTTTTCGAACCAAAATCTGTCACCTTTACGAAGATTACTGAATTGTTGAGCGATGATACAAGCAAATATTGGTCCAATTAGACCGCCGCGTACCGGCTTTTCCGCTAATCCACCGGAAAACAAATCAACGTCCTCTACAGATAAATACACTTGACGAAATTTACGAGCTGCTGATGCTGATGTGACTCTTTCAAAATCAGCCCACTGTGTAACGCCCGTCAATCCACATGTTTTTCGCCACTCCGTGTAAGGTGGAATTCCGTGATCTCTTCCTCGTTGGATATTTATGGAAGCTAAATCCATGCCAAATTCGAACCCAGGGGTTTGAAAGAGATGATTCGTCAACTCAGAAGTCAAAAATTCATCTCTTCTTTGGCACGGTTGGTTCACTAGGCCAAGTACCAATCGATCAACCGCGCCGGTGGTGTGTAAATTTTTCCGATTGCTAAACTCATTGTGAATCGTAACATCTGGAATAAGCAAGATCACATTTATGAAACAGGGGCCGTGGAACAAATGTGCAACCGTAGAAGCATACGCACTATTGGAAACTAGCTGATGTTGCCCATTGACTCGCATGAAGCTTCTTTGCACCAGAGAATGACCAAATCGATAAGCGGCTGTCGAAAAAGCATTCTCCATGGTTGGATTGACGGTTGCGTCGTAACCTTTGTAATAACCTGCTTTATTCACCTCCAGGTCGAAGGTTCTCAAAATATCGTGCCCTGCAATTATAGTGTGTCACCTTCAATGTATGAACATGCATTAGCGATTTAAGGGGCGAGGTACCTTTAGGCGCGGAAAAAATGGCTGATTTTCATAGTTTTTTTTTTTAAGGAAAGATGTCACCATTTGGCAGTCACATGGTATTTTTTTATTTCATTAATCTTCAAAAATGGCGGAGGTATGGCACGGTCTTCTAAACGGGTTGCGGCGGATGTTGTCGGACGGCGTGGCACGTAGCGTCGGCGGGATTAGGTAATCTGAAAAAAAAAACCAACGAACATTTTTCTTTCATTCACACTCGTACGCAGAATATAAACCAAGTAAAAGTGAGAAATGTTGAAAATCGATGAAATGCTACGCTTTCAAACAAAAAGATTGAATTTTCCGAAAAAATAGCTACATTTTGCAATAAAAAATACTTGTTTCGAATTTTCAGAAAGACTTAGGGTCATGTTCGAAACATTAAGGTTAGACAAATTTCGTCAGAATCGGTCGATCAGTTTTTTTAGGTATTCGTCACGCCAGTTTCGAAAATGCAGCTTAGAAGACCTTGCCATAACCTCCGCCGTTCTTAAAGATTAATTTTAAAAATACCATGTCACAACCAAAAGTAGCAATCAAACATACCCTAAGTCTCAAAACGCGTGAAAAGATCTTTCCTTTAAAAAAAATCATGAAGATCAGTAACTTATTTCCTCGCCTAAAAGGTGTCACCCTCCTCAAAATCAAATAAGCGAAATTATACAGTCGATAACTAGAACCTAAAGCCCTCTTTACATTCAATGATCCAAACTGCTGAAATCTATCGATCCTGACTGGAGGAAAAATTTCATCTTATACTATCTCAAAAGTGACGATTTCGGTAGCAAGTGCGAGTGATCATTTTGGTAACGCGTTCGAATACGGAAGATTTTTTGGCAAACGTTGTCCAGTCACGTTTTCTGGTAAAGTCGGTTCGGTGATCATCTTTCCCTTTTCTTTTGACGACAGTTACCAGTTTGAGCAACAAGTGCCATGGCGGATGAAAGTGGCAATATTGACAATTTTAACAAGGACGTCCATTACCTAACCACCACTCGATGAAACGATCAGAGCATGCGCCGGCGTGCGACGTTTCCACTCTTTTAGATTCCAATTTTGTCCAGTTTTTATGGGGCATAGGAATATGTTTTTTTATGAAACGGCTAAGTTCAGGTAGTTATTTATGTAACGACAAATTTCTTGGTAATGTACCATCGTTTTTGTGTATCTACACGCCACGGTTCGGGGAAGTGTACAAGAAATGTGTAAGTAATCTGTTAGTGCTTAGGCAACGTTTTATCGCACGGGAATTCCTCAATCTGCAATCGTACAGAATACCTACCAAGTATTAGCGGTAAATATTCCCGATACGTGATCAACTGAACGAGAGCTCCAATAATACGCCTTGCCTCTTGGTACAATTTTTCATCATTCCAATGAGTATTAATAGCTGCTAATTCCATGGCCAATTTATTGTGAAGCCTCAAGAATATTATGTGTAAGGATATGAGACCTGGTTGTTCGCTTAAGCGTCCGTCTCCGGCTTTGAAACATTTTGTCGACACAAAGCCTCGTTGGCAGAGGGAATCTGTTTCATCAAATGGCACAAACGGTTTCCGTGATTGAAGTAATCCATACTGTAGCAAACCTGGAAGGAACATATATGGAAACGTTACATTCCCATTGCTGTATAGTCATGACGTTAAACGGCAATGGTAGTTGGAAGAGTGTGGCTAGGCAGACTATGTAGCTTAATGCTCTGTCCATTTATTATTTATACGCCGAATATTTCTCTCCGCTTTAGTCACGGCCATGGAAGCTACATAAAGGAGCCCGAACTGTGTGTTCGGAAAGTGACCACAAAAACGAGGAACGGAAGGGTTCCCGAAATCGCTACTTCGCGGCGCTGGTTGTTAGGAGCGACAGCTTGAAATTAGCTGGAAATGAGATTGATGACGCTTCATCATTCGATCTCTCTCACCCATAGCTCATTTCAAGCTGTCTCCGTCAACAATCAGCGCCACGAAGTGGCGGTTTCGGGAATCCTTCTTTTAAGGTATACCTTAAGCCATGTCTTAAGGTATACCTTCCACGAACCCGAATATTTAACAATTCATAGATTTTTGTCGATAAGGAAGTGAAAATACATCCCGGTATACTGGTCATCGAGACCAAGTTATCGAACTAATTGTATCGAGCCACCACGTGGGCCACAGGTGGACTTAGAGCAGACCTGATTTCGAAACGGAAATCTATGAAAACCTGCTGTTGATCGAACCCTAACTGATATCCTAGTTTAGGTTCTGACCTAATGCATCAATTTTCACCAAAACGTTTTTATGCAATTTTTCTTATTTACACTATGGCAGAGAATGTGTTAAGCAGCATTGTATACGTTGGAACTCAGGAATTAATTGAGACAAACTGAAAGCACTAGCGTTTATCTACAATATTACTTTCCATGATTTATAGAATTGCATTTCCAAATCATATATATGACGCATGCTACTGACCATTGCGAAACAGACGCAGACTGTCACTGCGTTCGACACTGCTGCCATACACCATTGATGCATCTACGTAGCTTGTCACTTGAGATAGTTGTTCTCGTGAACCGAAATCGCATTTTTCCCTTGGAGCTGGGCTGCTCCGCACAAATTCTAGACATCGCACTCCCAGGGGCCCAAAAAAACGATCTTGTCGGGATGCAGGTATTGGTAAGCAGTCTGGGTGCTAAAACAAATAAAATATAACTATAAGTATGTTCTGCTGTTTTAAGATCATCGACATATCGTCACCTTTCGTAAATGAATTTAGGACCCCTCCTAACATTATTAATGATTATTTGAATCAATCTCATGGTCTACAAGGTGGTACTGCCAAAACTCTTCATTTCCTATTATTTATTTATTCTTGCCTCAGTAAATTATAATCTGGACTGGAGATGGTTCTCTAGAGGATAATAAATAAAAGTGAGCGAATACGATATGCAGGAAGTACAGAATTGTCGTTGATGTTAAAAAGCTTTGACTTGTCTACATAATCTTTGAATTGTCTACACTTATCTACATAACTACATGCAGATATGGGTTTCGTTGTAGGTCTATGTTTAACGTACCTAGCACATGGATCTACGATAAATATTCTACTTTTTTTTTGCTTTGGAACAGAAAAACGTGGCGTGTCCGGTTTAGATAAATAAGTTCGGCACAGGACTTCATCTACTTTTCACGTATGCCGAAAGTTAGTATTCAAAGTTTTCATATAATATGACGAAGACTGTGCTTAGTTTTATGTAACTCTCGTTAGCACGATCTGCAAAGCATGAGATTATACACGTGCCGAGGTTATGTTTCACATCACGCGGGAAATAATAATAGGCAAAAAGGAAAGGGTAGGGGCACGGAGGATCGTGGGTGGGAGACATCCTCCGATAGCAGCGACGCATGCGGTGGCAAGCGGAAAGAAAAGAGAAGCTCTTTATGGTGCCTCACGGCATCTTAACATCTGGCTTCGCTTCTAGACCTGTATGTAAGACCGTGATGCAGACTGTTGCAGTAGTAGGTATGCAGACTATAAACGTCTGCAGACTATTTACTTGGGTTAGAACTGGCAACATCACACTACTGGGTAACCCATTCCGTATTTTTTTATACAGTATTATAAAACCAACGGTTTCACTTTATTCTCAATAATGTCAAAGATCGTTGAAGAAAGACGTAAATCTTTAAATGCATTTTCTCAATCTATCATTTTTCGTACTGATGGGACAAATATATCAAAAAATAATTAACCAATTTAAGTAACTGTTTGCTTTAAATTATACTCTCTTCCAGGCACTCAACCTCTGATGTGCGAAGTTTATACAAATCAAATAATTCTTTAGTAGTGCACAATTCTCGACGTTTATATTTTTTTTAATATATTTAACTTCAAAATGTCAGAGAAAAATTGGTTTCCAGCTATTCATTACCTTACAATGCTATGCATTTGAAGAAAAATTGGTTTTATAGTTTTTAATTTAGAGCTCATGAACTCTAAACCATCTCATCGTCAATATAATTTTTTTCGACCACCACAATGCAACGCACCCTAACAATAAGTCTTTAAATAAAATCATGTATTAAGTTATTATATAACTTTTTTGTTTAAAGTATAAATAATTAAATACCCCAAAATTATGATTTTGATTTTTTTTTAAATAAAGAAATCCTCAAAATGTCATTTTTATATAGATTCTGGCGGAATCTTCCCTTCTGATTGTAGGCATGTGAATATCGAATAATTCTATATCTATTCCGCGTAAGCTTACTTGGTAGCCCTTCGTTAAAAAAAAAACTTTTTTCATGAAGTTGACGCTGAGGCATGTCTGATACTATTTCCCATTTATAACCGATAGGCATATCGAGTGTAAACACTGTCTTCATTTTAGTGGAATATATATACATATAACATACGATTACCATAAGTTCTGGTGCTTGGAATCCAATTCCTTTATCAAGACAACATTGCGGAAACACACCGTTGAAACCCGTACTCTGTGCTGTTGCTGGAAATAGTTACACCGATTAACAATTACACAACGATTTACTTATAACTTTTTTGCATTTTTATTACCGGAAATAAATGTTCTTAGCATCTTCAATATGGTTGATTTTGTTTAAATTTTAATCTCATCGCAAAGTACTCAAAATTCTCGCCAAAACTCACTTTTGGTAGGGAATGTACGGGCAATACATCCTTAAGTGTCAGATCAAGGACGCTTAATCGTCAAGCCACAATTAGCAACATTTAAATCTTAATATTCTTCTTCACTCTTCGGTGAATGCGTAGTTTCCGTAATCGCATCTATACAGTTTGGTAAACTATATCGTGGTTTATATTAAATATGTACAATTTTTTCGGACGTGAAAAGGGACATTGAAATTTGGACCAGCCTTTGTTAACGTACATGTAAAGAAAAGAATCTCAATGTCACATTTCTTCACTCGCAGTTCGATGAATTGGCTTGTAACTTATTTGAGATAATGGTATGCATATCCGTTTTATGATGGGAGGTAAGCAGGTAATTGTAAAGTTTTCAAATTCGTGATAAAAATACTTTACGTCCCATATTGTTCGAATTTGTTAATTTAGTTGTGTGAAAATACCAATTAAAGATAAATTTCTGTCTTTTCCTATACACAGAACTTTTCAAGGTCCTTCTCAGCTTACCTGCAATATCGTGGTCGACAAATTGGCCCCATTGCATAAGCATATGTGACACTGTATCCAAAGGTATATTCTTATCCTCGTGAATAATATTCGAAATGTCCCTTGGACTTGGCAAAGGATTGCCATGAACAGATCGTCTGATTTCCTGTATGCCATCATGATATGCGGCAGGCCGAAATCTGAAAAATATCATATATACCTTCGGACGTTGTTTATAGTGCACGAATTGTAATATCAGCTCCAATAATATTGGTTACAGTTTTCGCAAGACTATAGCACGAGCAACACTGCTTTCAACCAATAGTCGTTTTTTAGTACAAATAACAACAAACTGTCGTGACACTAGCGATTTTTGGTCACTCGGCGAACAAGGAGAAGAAGAAACAGTGGCAGCGGACACGCTCATTTTTATTTAAACAATTGTTTTATTATAGTTTTTTCAATTTAACTGGACAGGAAAAGTGAAATAACTTTTAGTAAAATAGCCAAGCAAGTTTACTAGAAATGTTGAAAACAAAATTGTCAAACCTTAGGAATAATATTTTTTCTTTTATAATATTAAACAAATTAGACCATTTACAATCATAATAAAATCAATTACTATAATTAAACAATTTATGATTGTTAAAGCTTGGGAAGAATATTATTTTTTTTTAAAGAAATCATCTTACCCCTATAACCCAAAACTGGTACCACCATTATATAAAAGCACAACGTAAGTACCACACAAGTACACTGAAAATGCTGTGCAACGACTTGGCGTGTATGGTTAAGAAAAAAGGCTCAGAACTCGCAGGTTCAAAAACACAAACGACCGCAATGACATTTCGAATTATTCTTCCTTGCGTATCTTGCGCAGTAGTCGGCACTTCTTACAAGGAGCATCCCTCAGGTGACACCCTTTGACGCACTATTCGTCTTATATAAGCCAGTAACGAAGGCAATGAAGAGACACTACAGTTGATCTGTTTCTCTGTATCGCTGTTCATGTGTACAATCAATTATCCATACCTGACCATTGTGGACATCGCTGAACCCCACCACAGCTCACGAAGGTTGTTACAACTTCCGTCAGCAGTTCTGTATCTCAAGCTGGATGGAAGACACTGTGGAATTCCCCTTCGAGGACAATTTTTGTCAAGTGTAGTTCGATGTTGATTTTCTCGACTGTAAGAAAACCCCATCGACAAATTTCCGTACCTGTAATTGAATCATCAATAGTAAACAATTCCGCAAAGTGTCCCACTTGGAAGAGAACTATTATATGGCTCAAAGTTTGCAGTAAGAGATAAAAAAATTTGACCTGATTCTGCACAGTACATTCTGAGCGCATTGTACAGAAGATGAGAGAAATGTTTGTCCAGTGATACATCTCATGCATACACCCCCCAGGATAAAATTAGATTCTAGGGATAAGGATGCGGATGCAGGATAAAATTCTGCATCCGTCTTTGCCTGCGACAGCACATCTTACGCACTAACCCAAATTGCACCAAAAATATTCGCCAATTCAAAAAATATTCTCCGAAAAATATTTGCCGACGGTTATCCCTTTCGTTCACCCAAGATCAACGGTCACCCATCTCGCTCGTGGCTGGCGGGAAGGGGGGCCACCAACTGTGCTAGAACCCCCTCACCGGAAGTCATTTTATGCCAGAACCCGTTCGGCACTTCTATTTTGTGTTAAAACCCGTATTGTGTAGCTGTTTGAATGTATATGCATGTAGAACTGTTGCCAAAGGTGTCCCCTATAAAAAGCTCCACATAGAATGTTACAGTGTCACACAATTTATTTGTTGATACTCAAAGTCGACATGTCTTCAACAGACCTCCTTGTCTCATAATGCAGTTTCGGAGTATTCGGCATTATGTCAGCATACTTTACGTAAAAATGAAATAGGGCATGACATATGGGAACTTGTCTAATTGCCATGCTGCAGTGCAGTTTTATTAGTACTTACTTTCGTAACAGCATTGTTGAACCTTGTAGAGCAGCATAGGCAGATGCTGCCAGATGCTTTGCTTCTTTCGATTGCGCATTGAAGGCTGCGACATATTGTGCAGGATGATCTATCCCCAAAAACAAACCTACAATTCATCCGGATGTCAGTGGCGCAGTCATTTCTTAATAATAACCAGTACCATGACCTAATAATGAGCAGATGGCAGAAGCTTTTGTTGTGGATATAGACTATCCTTTTGAAAGAAAGTGGACATTTGTTTACCTAAAGAGTAAAGTTTTCGTTGCCTAGACAAGTAAATCTCATTCATTTTCCGTATACCATAACGTTCAGCTTCTTCGAAGGCTTCATTCGTAACGAAATGCCCTGTCTCGTTCGATAGTATTTCATGCGCATCTGCAGGAATGGGTTTCCAATTGGTATCTAAAACAAACTTTCATTGGTTTATATTTTAAGAGGTATTCATTAGCGTTAAGACGGTAACATACGTGTCAACTACGCATGTGGCACAGCCACCCCAGGCCAAGACTTGAGGCATCCCTCTCCCGAACTCGAATATTTAACAACTGATTTTCTTTTGTAACCAAGTAAAAATGCATCCCATACTGGTAAAATTTCAAGCCGCGTTACCGAACTTTCAACGAAAAATTACGACTCTATAAATCGTCTCATTTATACAGCGCTTAAAGTTGTTAAGTTTAAGGTTATTAAGTTTTATAATAGAAGCATTAAGTTATTGGTTATTAAGTTATATAACAGAAGCATAGATGCTCCCGATGATGCCCCTTCTACATAACTATAACCTTATATAGGTTGAATAATCTTAAACTTAATAACTTCAAACTCAATAACCATAAATTTAATAACTTTAAACTTAATAACCTTAAACTTAACAACTTAAACTGCGGGAGCATCACTATTACATAACTATGCTTACGTAACTATGCTTATATATTATATAATAGAAGCATAGTTATGTAGAAGCATCATCAGGAGCATCACTATTACTTCTACATAACTATGCTTCTATTATATGTAAGCATAGTTATGTTGAAGTAAAAGTGATGCTAAACTACGGGTTAAAAACGGGTTACACCAGTGTGACACTTCCAAAAAATCGATTTTTTTGCCTTTTTCGACTGTTTATACTTTCAAGAATATCCTGTAAAAATGTCAAGGCCGTATCTCTATCATTTTATCTTGCAAAAAACGATAGTTAAATTTTTAAACGCGTTTTTCTCGAAATGAGATTTTACAAATTTGCTGACATTGTAACTCAAAAAGCAATTATCCGATTGACTTGAAATTTGAACTGAGTACTCTTGAATATATTTACTCTACAATGACGTAGGATATTTTGATTGGATGAAAATTGACGAACAGCAACTTGCAAAGTCCCCAAAATGAATTTAATTTGTAGCAAAATTGGCAGTTTTTGTGCTCTTATCCGCAAAATGACAATTTTTGTGCTCGTATCGTTTAGCGAGCATCAAGCATCAGCGTCAAGAGCGTCCCGTTTTGAGGTGTTAGGACTTCGGGCACCAGACGACGATTGACCAGACACGAAGACAAAAAATATATATATGCAAAAAAATGTATTTCCCTTGATGTTACTACAATAAAAACTAAAAATTTCATACTAATCGACTACATTGTTTTTTTTTCAAATCGACATTTTTGTTCAGTGAAGAAAACGAATTCTCCAAATTGCTAGCCACAGTACCTGTGTGCGGTTTAAAAAGCGCCCTCCTTGTTGCCTTTTATTAAGATCTTCGTATGGTCTATTTTGGTTCTGCGTCGTGAACTCAGAAGATGAGTTCGCATATTTTATTCCCACTGATCGTCTTGCACGTTTTACGTGTTCATCATGAAAAGTAAAGAAATGTCGGTTTCGAGTGCGTTTTCCATTATTTTTCTCCGAATTTACAAATAATAATAGCATCAATATGGCGACACTCACGGATCTGTAAAAAATTAGCTACATTGAGGAAATTCGAACTTGAGAACCCTTCGGATTATTTATCTGTTGTCTACTTTCCGCCTATAATAATCGTTATTATAGGCTTCAACGAGGAATAATTTAGGGCGCAGTACGTGCTACGGTACTTTTTTTATTCATGGGTATAATAGTATTTTCATTTAAGTTTAATAAATAATCATTCATTTATGGCATAAAAAGATCGAGAATAGGCTTGAAAGGAGAGTAAACATGATTGATCTCCCAAGTACGCGGACCGGAATATTAAAACGTACTGCCTGAGATTTATACAAATTCAACAAAGCTCACTTCTTCACGTCGTGGTCACACGTACACCTGTGCAAACGAAACTAAAACTTACGCGACGCCGTGGAACATCATTATCCCAATATTACAACAATCGTGCAATAATTATACGGATATTCCACTTTTTGGCATATCACTCACAAACGGACTTTCATGTGAACAGAAGTTCTTTTTTATACCAATAAACTCGACGGAAATTCGGTTGGAAAAAGAGGCACACGCTCGGATGATCCGTCGACTACTGCTTTATAGTCACAAGAAACGAGTCTTGCCCGGCGAATTCCAATAGCCCCAGGCAACCGTGTTTTTGTTTGACGTTTTTCGTCAGTAGCAGTCGGGACTGTTAACTGCGTGATTGTGAGGTAGCCAATTCTTGGCATTTTTTTTACCTCATACCAAAGAAAGTTTACATCTGCTTGATTTTTTTTTTCGAAGCTAGAGTTTTTAACGTCAGTGTACAGTTAATTTGTCAAAGCTGCAAAGTGTTTGCGAATGCAGCATAATTATTTTTCGAAACAATATAAATATGCTATTTGAACAAATGGAAAATCATTAATTGTCATTGATCAGCACACAATTATAATAAGGCATCAAAAAGAAAACTTCTGTCAGAGCCGACACACGTATATGCAATACGAATTCGCAATGCAAAAATCTGCGAAGCCGTTGGACGCATCGCAGAATCTTGCGACGTGATCCTCGACGCGCATTCCTGGGACGTGACGTCACACAATGGTCATCCCCCCGCCAGATGGCAAGACGCTTTGCGAGACGAAATTGCAATGCATCGCTAATTTATACATTGCGAATTTCCATCGTGTGCCTAACGTGACAAAAAATGATGCCTCTGCTATAAGTAAGCTCGTTTTAGGAACCTTATCAAGAAGCAAGGCAGTTTTTGAAAAGGAAAATTCAATGGTATCGAAATACTGCATACTCTGTAAGTATAGCATGTACATTTATGCAGTTTTACTGCTCACTTTCAAAATTCGACCTGACGTCACGCACAAATGATTATTCCAATAAAAAAAAACTTAACGTTTCTAGAGCAATATTTTATCTTACTCTCGATTGCCTTTTTATTTTATTTCGATCCACTTACTCAACCCCGACAACTCTTAATATGAACTGTTTTTTCTAGTGATATCAGCAGAGTAGTACACACTTTCGAATTAGTAGGGCGTAAGTTTCATGTAAAGGGTGTCTCAAAATGGCCTGACATTTTGATTTGCGCGCCACTTTTTTATGGCGAACGTAGAGTACTATTTTTTTTTTTAATGGCGTCAGGGAGCATTGAGGTTTCGTCATGGAGAATTACACGATCGAGCAAGGCATAGAAATTGTGAAAATTCACTACAAAAACTTCAACGAGATGGCGCAACTTGCCCCTGCGTGCGAAATAATGCAAATAATGAGATAGTGCGATTTGACGCTATTGGACTTCTTTTTTTGGGGTTTTCTGAAAGGAAAAGTGTATCCCAGAGGGGCTGGAATTTTTTTGCATTTTTGGTACGCAATTTGTGCGCTGTTTGTAGTGTCCTACGCTGTCACTCGCGGCGCTAGTTGTTATCGAACAATCCTGATGCGCGCGCAGGGACTATGCGTATATACACACACGCACACTTATAATCGAGCAATACCCATGTAACACCATCAATGCACACTGATGGTTTCATATGGTGCATTTCTATACGGGCACTATTTATTATACTACCATTGTTGTCCTATTAATTTATTTGTTATTCATTCATTGTCCATTGCTATAAGTCTAGTGTCTAATGATCGTGCCATTAAACAATCATTAACATAAATATGGAAACGGAACTATTTGGTACGAAATTATAACTTTCTCAAAAGGTCATTATTAAATCTAAAGAAAAGTGCTTCTGCTTTCGTTCTGCTTAAAATGTTTTTCACACACCACACTTCCAGCGTTTACACTATTATTGTTCATAGCCTCTTTCCATAGCCTTCGAATGTTAGGATTGGCTGGTACGGTGAAAGAATTGATCTTTCCACGATTACGCAGGTACCTTGAGGTACAACCGCGCAAAATACACGGCATTCGTACACAAGTATAAGTAATTTCAGTAATTTAATCAATTCCGCACCTCGACTTAAACTGCAAACATCAAAATAGTTGTATTTGTCGTTGTGGTTGTTATGAACGCACTTCAGGCATCGCGCCTGCGCAATAATAATGGTGTCAGTAACCTAAGAGCGCCACGGGGAGAGGTAGAACTAAGTAAAGCGGTCAAAAAGCGTAGCATTTTTATATACGGTAAGGGACAAGAGGTGCCGCCCCCTGGTGTATACCAATGGTCCACACATCATTCTGGAGCTCAAGAAAGCCATCGGACGCACCATTAATGAAATTAGTCTGCAAATATGCCGAAATGTTATGGAACATTTCATCAAAAGCGTGAACGTTGCAAACAGGGACGAGGCGGCCATTAATCGGATATTGTGTTCCACATAACCTCCATATTTGTACCTTACATTAAATAAAAAATATTCGTATTTCACAAATGAATAACACGTTTTATTGGTACATTAAAATGTCAGGTAATTTTAATACACGCTTCACACCATTATGCATACACCATCCCTATGCCTTATTAGGGTTCCTTAGTGAGTTCTCGTTTCACCTGCACTGTTATAGCATTATGATTACGGATTATTTTTTTAAATCGAATTGGCGTGCAATAAACAATTCTAGTACAACATAGACAATACTAATAACTACGCATTAGTTAAACGTTAATTCTTCAAAGCACTGCACAAGCAACCACATACGCGAGCCTTCTTTTAGCGCGTTGGCCATCATTAGCATCCCGATGAGTAAGAATCGTAGCGAGCGTTTCTTTGATCGTGCATGGCACACCG
This sequence comes from Ophion costatus, assembly GCA_951751655.1. Classification (NCBI taxonomy): domain Eukaryota; kingdom Metazoa; phylum Arthropoda; class Insecta; order Hymenoptera; family Ichneumonidae; genus Ophion; species Ophion costatus. The sequence goes on along the minus strand of OX632358.1, from coordinate 1,659,772 downwards.
ATACCTCGCCACGCAGTATACCGGCGGAAATAGATACTATATTTTCTGTGCCAAATATTAAAACGGGACCTGTGCTTATATACAAGTCTTGAAACGACGGTCGTATTTGATAAGCGGCTAGTGGGAAGTCTATTGTCCAAGCTTTTCGTTCTTATCACCGCCACCGTGTGTCATTGTGATCGGGTGGGGGGGGGGGGGGCATGATGAAACTAACCTAAACCGATCATAACATGATGTACATTAGCTCGACATCTCTACCCAATGAAGTGCCGTTGTTAGCATTATTATAAAATCCTCCATTCCACTCCATCAATAAGAATCACATCATTAACATATATAAACATTTTATTTATAAATCAACTATATAAATTCACTTACAAAAATCCATGAAAATGGTAAAATAAAAAATCGGAAGAAGTATACAATTATGAATTGGTCATACCGAAGCTTTATTTAAAACGCTATATTATTGATAACGAGAAAAAATAAAAAACGTATCTTGCGATTCGATCCATAACCTTCCGTTTCCAAGTCCAAGCGAAAGCATACAACTCAACTCTATTATCGTGATAAAAACAAATAAAATATGAGTCACTTTTATCGTCGTCCCTGGAGTTCTGTACACGTTTAATAAAGGTTTGATTATTTTTTGAGCATGTATGTGTTTATTTGTTCACTTTTGCATGCTAATACATACTTTTTCAATTTACTTTTCGTGTACTGGATATTTCTTACGAAAAAGTATCAAGAGAAATCGCAGTCTGAAGCGCATGCGCTGTGTGCAAACAGAAAGAGATTTCTTTCACGCACGTTATTGCCGTCCCTTTTGCACGCGACATTGCTTCTCTTTCGCACAGCGCCCTCCTGTCCTTTCCTATACACACCATGCGGCCAAAAATTGAAGCAAAGACTAGACGCTAAGCGAACCTTCCCCCCACTATCGTCGTTTCAAAACCTGTATATAAGACCGCGGCCAGGGTGGCAACCAGCCAGTCAAAGCGAAGAAGAAGAAGAAGAAGTTTACGTCGTTTGGGCCGTTGCTTGGACCGCACCCAGTTGGTTAGGGGTCCGTTAACGATTTAACGTATCAATCCCAGATTGCAGAAGTTGCTACGTTTCATCCGAAGAACAGTGGATTCTACGATATTATATTGTCTACCGATATTTATGCCTCGTACAGATAGTCTTTTTTGCCAAGTAAATCAAATCAAAGTGTGATAAAGAGAGAAAAAATGGAATCAGACAGGGCGACCGCAGGTGCCGCCTGCGAGACTCGATTAACAATGAAACTTCTCGAATTAACCCGAACGACTAATTACGAGCTTGTACAAGAAAACGGCCAGCGGCGTTTAACGGCCCCAGAGTTATCCGCCGACCCGTGCGAACGCAGAAAAGGTTCCGAAATATTTCTCGGTCGTTTGCCACGCGATTGTTACGAGGACGAGATAATGCCGGTACTTCAAAGCGTCGGCCGCCTTCTCGAGCTTCGGCTGATGCTCGACTTTTCGGGTTCGACGAGAGGATACGCTTTCGCCCTGTTCGAAAATTCAATAATCGCTCGTCGAGTATGCCGCGTTCTTGATGGTTTCGAGATACGACCAGGACATAGAATCGGCGTTGTCAAATCGATCGACAATTGTCGCCTGTTTTTCGGCGGGGTACCCAAGGACAAGACAAAGGCCGATTTTCTGCAAGAGCTCGGCAAGATGCTCGACGGTATCACGAACGTCTACATGTATCCTAATGCGCACAACGTAGCGCAAAATAGAGGATTCATTTTTGTCGAATTCAAAGATCATCGATCAGCGGCAATGGCCAGGCGTAAGCTGATACCCGGCAGAGTCGTTCTGTGGGACCACGAGATTGCCGTCGACTGGGCCGATCCCGAGCCCGGTGATCCGGTCGACGAGGAAATTATGGAAACGGTAGGTTGCGTAATAAACAATGACGAAAATAGCAGCGGTTTGAAAAACAGTTGCATCACGTTTGAAAGTTGACGCGGAGGAAAGAAGAAATTTCATCATTTTTCGAGGTTATGTTCAATTTTTATTCGCTTTCGTGTCACGTGATTAACGATGCTTGCCTTGCGACTAAAACATCCGGCAAAATCGGGCTTTTTTACTTTGGCGAAAAAATGTACACACTGCAACTGCTTTTTGTAGATAGACACGGATCTTAAGAATCTCTCGTTTTCCGAAATTTGTTCTTAACTGTTTCGTTCCTAATTAGGAAAAATGTACAAATTGCTTTATCGTTGCTTTTATTTAAGTTTGGGGACAATTGAGGTTATGGTGCTATTTGATTCACATTTTTACAGTTAATTCTTTTCCATATGCTGAATGGTTGCAGATTTTACAAAAATTGCAAATTTTATAAAAATTACAAAAATTACAAATTTTACAAAAATTACAAATTTTGTAAAAATTGTAACTTTTATAAAAATTGCAAATTTTACAAAAATTTCAAATTTTACAAAAATTTCAAATCTTACAAAAATTGCAAATTTTGAAAAATTAACTTTTATAAAAACGATGTTGATGTTTGATTAAAAATTTAGAGGGTGTATTCGGCAAATGAGTCCTACCCCGAGAAACTTAAAACACCCAAAAATCGTTTATTGCAATTGGATGCAATTATTTATAACCCTCAAATAGGTTAATACATTTGACACTAAATAAAATCATTACAGGCTAATTTAGATAAAAATTGACGTCACAGTGGTCTAACAAATGTGAAGAAAAAAAATTAGAATGCATTTTTCTCAAAACATTAACATACCCCCAATTGTCAGTAAACTCCTTAACCCTAGGAGTAAACTCTTGAGTCTCACAGGCCCGACCAATAAAGGCAAAACTCGCGCTTTTTCTCTTTCGCGAAATATCTCGATCTGCTCGAACAGCTTTTCCAGACAAATACAAACCGAAAGCACGTTTTCTCTGCACAAGTACTTTCCTGACGGTCTGCTCTCGCATAAAAAAAAAACCATCCGAATAGACGTAATTCCAAGGAAACTATATCATTCGAAAGTTGGCCGGGCTTTGCAGATCCAGTGTAGACCCTAAGTATGAAAAAATATCAGTGAACCTCTAGGATCAACTCCCACAGTTGGCCGCATAGACAATTTGAACGCTTTCAACATTTTAAACAATTGCTTAAAAAGCTATACGCAAAAAACATTCATATGGTCAACAACGATGAAAAGTAGTTTGTTTGTTCAACTTCACCAATTCTATTCGGCCGATTTAGGCTGTGCAAATAACTTAAACGTTTTTACATATCATTGGAAATTTACGACCTCAATTCCCAAAAAAAAGCTATGGATAATTTAAAGGCTAATGGATATGGATAATAAATATAAAGAAATGAAAAATGAACAAGGAAAAATCATTGCATCCCAACTATGTGAAGTTTGCGTCATTTTTGGAATCTAAATTAATATGAAGAACATGTGCACATTTTGAAATATACTCGCTGTGCCCTTACCTTCGCCCACATTTAAGTCCGATTGATTACAAATCCAACTTCTTATTTGAATAGTTTTTTCGTTCGGGAGATGGCCGAAAATTTACACAATACATTTAGGAAGTCATATTCTAACTCATATGCTAAAAAAAGTTAATGGTTCATTGAACCTAGTTTCCGACTTAGCACTATTCGGAGACTCTTCCCTACATTGTCCGCTGAGGCAGGGCTGGGTCGGCATTTTGCTTCGAATTTGTTGCTAGCCTTGACTTTTAGGCATCTTTTGACCATTTACTGCAATGCCTTGTTTGACACTGTGGTATTTTTTTTATTTTATAAATTGTACGTAGTCCGTCAAGATACTGCCATACATTGCACACTACTTTTTCCATGCTGATATCACCTTTTAACGTTACCTTTATTTTATTCTTGATTTTGAGTCTATTCTGCTATCTCGATTTCGATAGTTCATATATTTAATATCTATAATTCTTGCGCATTTGTACGCAGTTTTATTTTTTTGCTGATGTAACCTTTAATATTCGCTTTTAATGTAACAATTGCTTTTGAGTGAACTATTCCATCTTGCTTTTTACCGACGATTTAGTATGAACATATTTCATCTTTTAATTGATCATTTATATTTAATTTGATCATTTATTTTATTTATTTTATTTGATCATTGTTTATTTAATCAAGTGATTGATTAAAAGCTACTTTTACTTTACGCTTTATGCACACACGCTTATATATATATATATATATATATATATATATATTGTGAATTGATCATTTAATTATAATAATAAAGCTTACTAATGACAAAATCCAGAAATATAAATTGCAAGATACACTGCTTTTTGCACGAAAAATGAACGTTTGGAAAATTTAATTTCGAATTTTACCATTAACAGTTTTTTACACTCAAAGTATGTTTAATTATGAATAATGTCGTTTGTTCGTTTTGTTTGTTTGACGTTCGCCTGTTGAAAGTATTTTTTCGTAAAAACTATTCAGAAAATTGGAATGGTATGAACAATTATTTTGAAATTGTTTGTGAGTTTATTTGTTCCTTTGTTTGTAGTCCTTTCCGCTTCTTGTTGTTATCTGGTTGTCCAATTTGGATGTTTTGTTTAAATTGTTTATTGCAACTTTAACTAACAAGGAACATCCCCCAGGTGGCACCCTTCGAGTTTGTTGAAATTTGGATATTTTATAAAGCACCGAAAAGTAAGCGATACGTATTTTTTTCATCGGCGGAAAAGCGGTTTTAAGGGGTGAAAAAAAAACCTGTCCGAAAAAAAGGGTAGAGCCAACTTACAGATTGGTTACACAGACTTATGGCGAAGTCAAACCATCCGTAATCATGTTTGGGGATTGGTTTGGATTATTCGAAAGGGGCGATTGTGTCTCTTATGACAAGCAACGACCAGTCAGGCGAAAAAAAAATTAAAATGCCGAATGCAGGGTTTGCTAAATGAGAATACTAAATGCGAAGTTTTTTCGATTAACGATTATTTTTTAGATACAGTTTTTTTTGCTTTCAACGAGTCAGACTCTACGATTTACAGTCCGAAATGCTTATGGTATAATACGTTTACCATATAGCCGGGCCTTTGGACCTTTAGTTTAAAAACCTTATGAATGCTCTTTAAAAAAGAATAAAAGTAAAAGTGAAATCGCCAGTCAAGCTGTATAAAAGTACTCTGAGGTGTTGGAAACTTGTGCCAGTGTTTGCTTTTCAATACGAGGTTTGTCCGAAAAGACCCTGAGCTGTATCAGGATAAACACTTAGTTCTCGCCAATAGCGATAATGCCCTCTCTGAAGTACACACTATCCTTCGGGAGCCACAAACTCCTTCCATCGACCCACCTCCTTTCAGAAACACTCCTTGGTATTTGACTTTCGGACTAGCCACCAGCGTATGCCTTTTTATTTCTGCCGTGTCGTCGAATCTTCTTCCTTTATTATTATTTTTTTTAATTTGGATGTTTCAATTTAGGGAACAGCCAGAAATCGTAAGGACCTAGGTAAGAACGGTAGGGGGGCTGATAAAGCTGAACAATGCGCAATACTCAAACATGTACAAAAAAAAAACGCAAGATTCATTCTATTTCCATGCTATTTTATGCACTGCGAGTTTATAATATTCGGTAGTTGTCTGGATAACAGCACTATGGATAATGTTCGATCTTGTGGAAATTGACTCAGACTTGGTTTTTACAACAATTTTTCGATAATTCTTAGCACACCGGAGGAGCATGTAGAAAGGTATGTACACATCAAAGTTTCCCAATACATACATAATTTGCTTTGTTACTGCAACTTGCAACTGGATATCCAGTTGAAAGAGTGAAAATTTCGTTTGGTGGTCACTATTCTACATATCTTCAAGTATCTGTGTACATTTTTTACAAGTTTTACACCGATCGATTTTAATGTTTCGTTGGAACCTGATTACGTTATTTTACATCGAAGTGAAAAAGGGATTTTTTGGACTTTGAAAACGTTTTACGAAAAAAACATATGTTAAGCTATTTTTTTCACACATGCACTATAACATTTTTTTAAATCTATATTTTTCTATTTCCTTTTTCAAATAATTGAGAATTTTCGTTCCGGGTTAAAAATTGAAGAACTGTTGCTGGCCGCAGATCGTTTTCAGATTGAGAAGGCGACTCGCGTCATCTACCTTTAGCAAAGCCATTTTCTTGCAAAATCTTGATAAAACATTTGTAAAGATATGTAGGATTCAGACGACTAAAAGGATTTTTCATTCTGGAAACTGAGTATCCATAAAAAAAATAGTTGAAATTCACCTTTTTCCGGTTGTTAACTGGTAGTCACCCTTAATCTTACTTCCCTTAAAAGCTCAAGTTTTTGGTCATAATTAACAGACCAATCACTCTTATTTTACGCCGTACCCATGTATCATTGTTTTTCCTTCGCTAAATACTTATTCTGTTAATGATGTGCTTTATTTGTACATTATACCACTCGGTTGAAAGGGAAGCATGCGTCACATCTTCATTTATTACCCATCACTTTGTTTAGCTTCAAATTTAGCATACGATTGTCATTTTTACGTTTAATCATACAGGAAACAAGATGGAAAAGGAAAGGGGAAGCTGGTGACAAGTCGGAGAAGTATGTAACACGTCGAAAATGGATCAAAAAGGAGCGAAACGAAACGGACAGTTACTTGTCGACGAATCAAAGACTTAGGAAACGAAAAAAACTATAATACAGACATGTAGCAAATGATAATGTATGAAAGTTATTCTGCGAAATCAAGATATGTAACACGTGATTTTGTCGCTGTATATTCGAAGAATCGATCGGACCATATACCAAATAAAAAGTATAGCGAAAATACCCGATACCTATTATATATATGATACGAATAAAACAGTGTCAAGACAGCGGATTGTCCCGTCTTGCACAGCTTTTCCCACTCGTGGGGTATAAGAAAAGAAAATTACGATAAATAAAACTAAAGTTGTAGTACATGTACGCAAACTTTTTTGGTACATACTAGGTGCGCAACTAAGTTTCCGGTTTTGCAACTAAGTTTTGCCATCTCTCTGGCAATATATAAATACCGCGACGGTGAAAAGACGCGTCTTTGGACTAAAACCATTCGTCCAACCAATTTAGTACTGCATCGTAATTGGCCATGTGTAGCCCACCCGAGCCATGCGCCATCGACCGGAACAAGTGATAGTCCGAAGGGGCCAGGTCTGGCGAATACGGCGGGTACGGTAGCAGATCCCATTTCAGTGTTTTTATGGTGTCCTGGACGATGGAACTGCGATGGCACGGAGCGTTGTCGTGCTGCAATATCACACGTTCGTGTCTCGTGTCCCATTCTGGCCGTTTTTCGAGCAATGCGTGGTTCAAATTGATTAGTTGTCGGTAGCGACGCCCATTGACAGTTTCGCCCGGTTTCAGCAGCTCATAGTACACGATTCCTTTCTGGTCCCACCAAACGCAGACCATTGTCTTTTTTCCGAAGCGATTTGGCCGTGCCGTCGATGTTGACGCTTCGCCAAGTGAAAGCCACGATTTTCTGCGTTTGGCATTCTCGAAATATATCCATTTTTCATCGCCAGTAACAATTTGATGCAGGAAACTCTTTCTGTTCTGTCGCAAAAGCAAAATTTCGGAAGTGGCTTTCCGCTTCCCGCAAATGCTGTTTATTTGGCACAAACTTTGACATTTTCGAGGTTAGAAAAAAGGTCGTGTTGCGATATTTGTTTCTATTACGACTGGGTATTCTTAACAGATGTCCAAGCTATAAAGACACCCAATTTCAGAACTGTATGCCAACTATGGGTGTGTTCCGATATTACTGACAGTACTTTGAGTACTACGAATGCCGTTCCGATATACGCCGCAGTAAGCTCGCGATTCGCTTTCGTGAGCTTATGACGTCATTGTTTTTGTCGTCACTTCCTGCTGCGATTACTGCCGTTCGCGACGCGAGGCATCTGAAGTAAAACTAACATGGCGGGTGAGGAACGTGAATCGCAGTATGCTGTCGATGTCGCTCCGTTATACATGCGCTACAGTACAGAAAAAATAGCGCCAGTATAAACGGAACGGTCTTGCAGCTGATTCGCTACAGTACAGAAAAAATAGCGCCAGTAAAAACGGAACGGTCTTGCAGCTGTATTCAGTGACGTCACGTCGACAGTACTTGCAGTGAATATCGGAACACACCCTATATGTGTTGCTAGCGCCTATCCACGTGTGAAACCCGGGAACTTAGTTGCGCACCTAATATTTGGCTAGTTAGTGACCTATTAACTGTAAACGGTCTTTTACTGATAGTTTTTTTTTTAACTTTGCGTCAACGTCACGCGAAAGAGTGTCGAGAAATCGTCAATGTAATGAGATTGTTTCTTATCACTTTTATTCGGGTTATTTTTCGATCCGGTCACTTAATCCTGAGATCTCATAACTTGCACTGCTCTTGCGAGCAATCTCATGACTAGGAAAGGCTCAAGAGCGGTTAGTCGAATCGAATAGTCATTCGACTATATTGTGAAAATAGCGGATACGTCCGTTTCAGGGTAGATTTACATTTTTATCGACAGCGGCTATGGACGAAGTTTTTAGAAGCGCCCCATGTAGCCGAGTGGCGATACCCACGTATGCGCAGTGCTGACATCGTTTGGTCGCCCTCGCACTTTACGCACAGCTCACTCTTCACTCATCCATTGCCCACTGAGACGGCAGTGTTGACGGGACATGTACAGTGTGTTGTATATGTTAGAACGTTTAGAAGTACGGTGTATTTTTTTAAATTTAATTCCTTTTGAGATGAAGTCTCTGGTCTCCGAGGATCGTTGTCCTTAGCGAACCTTTTTTGGTGCTGGGAAAAAAGATTGACGAAGCAGCGAGATCAACTCAAAGGAATGAAACGGATCGACGCGGGAAACGAACTATCTTTTTTAGGGCTAAAATCAATTTGACGAATGTTTTTTGTGCTCAATGTCACGCTCCAAAAATAAATCTTCAAAAATCTATATAGGGCGGTAAGCAGTACATTGAGTTTATCTATATAATAGTTTCCACTAAAGAGAACGGAAAGGCAAAAATATGGAATTCTTTTGCATCGAACACAGGTATAACGAAAAACTCATATCTAAAGGTACTGAATAGTAAAAAATATGAACTTTTCATACATTACTCAAAGACAATAAAAAATGTCTACGTGTAGGTATCGAAAAGCTATTCTCAGCTTACGGATTTGTCTTGCATCAATCGTAACTGATAAAAAAAAGTCTAGGCGTCATGAGACCAAAATTATGAAATTGTTTCCTCGATCGCAGACAATGAGAAATTCATGCTTCAAGCACCGAGAGGCCATGGATTTGTAGACTCGATCGCAGATGACAAATAATGTTTACCTTCAGATGTCAAGAAGCCACAAAGATGAATTTTCCTTGCTTTGAATATGTGCAATGAAAAATACTTAGATTAGGTGTCGAAATCATCTTTGGTTACTGAGTACCGGAAATTCGTTTAAAGACAGTCACATCGATCGACCATAATAAAAAAATAACGGCGGGATTAATCTGAAAAAAAAGCAACGAAGATTTTTCTTTGATTAACACTCATACGCAGAATATGTACCAAGAAAAAGTGAGAAGCGTTGAAAATCGATAAAATAGTACGCTACGAAACAAAAGGATTGCATTTTCCGGAGAAATGGATATATTGCAATAAAACAAAATGCTTTTCTTCATTTTCAAGAACATTTAGGGTGACGTTTTAGACAATAAGGCTAGAAAGATTTGTACCAAATTTCATCATAATCGGTCGATTAGTATTTTAGCTATATCTCACGCCAGTTTTGAAAATGCAGTTTAAAGCCGTACCATACATTCGCCGTTTTTAAAGATTAATAAATTCAAAATGGTATAGAAATCTTTCCGTTTAAGAAATAAATCATGAAAATCGCCAAATTTCTTCCTCGCCTAAAGATATCTCTTAAAGTAGAAACATCTATGATTTGGTGGCGTTGAATTGGAACCAGCGTACACTGCATGTAAAAATACCAGGTGCTGATAAAACCGAATTCCACAATAGATCAATAATGTTATATCCGAAAAATTTCACAATACACCGAAGAATCGAGAGAACGATTCGATTCGATACATACCACACGCTTGCAAAAGGGTAATCCGAACCGTTTACTGTCTTCTTGCGACACCGAGTCGAAAATTAGGAGCAGCTGATCTGGAAGGGTCAATCTATGGTCGGCTTTTCGAGGCTTTGGCCCTAAGACAATCAACATTTTTGTATTGAAGCTTAATGCACTCGAATTAATAGATATATATATATATATATATTTATTTTTTAATTTTTTTATTCGATATACTAATATGACATAATTCGATATATATGTCCTAAGTGAAGGAATCCGAGTTTTAACTCATTATTGGCCATGATCCCATAAATCCTATCTCGGACTTACGACAAGCGATCCTCTAAATTCTGAGCCACCACATCTGTATCCACTAAGCATCTCCGTATCGGAAATGAATTCCCCGCAACGCTTCCATATGAACACAGTTACGACAAGTAATATACGGGCATCTGACGGCGTTCTATTGCACAATACTGTACTTTTTCATTGTAGGTAACTGCGCTGTTCGTGCGCAATCTTTCGTTGGACACTTCACCGCAAGAGATCCGGGAAATTTTTCAGCACACAGCCAATATACCGATATTGAAGCTGAAGAAAATTAATCACTTTGCATTTATTCACTATGAAACCCACCGGCTAGCCCAACGTGTATTAGACATAACGACACGTGAGTAACTAAATACGCATGCAACTTTACTTAAGTGATCTATATATATATATATATATTTTAGTATTATGATTCCCTTTCTGTGGTTGAGTAAAATACCGTTCCGCGCATGTTCAAATTACTTCCCACTCCAAATTGTAGGCTACTATTACTATAACGCTAATTTACTATAATTATGTATGACCTATTCCATACCGCCTCAACAAACTTTTCACCGGACCGTTTATTGTGGCCGATATTTTAAAATTAACTCTGAATAAACAAAAAAATCTCCGTTTCTACGAACAAAATCGTCAGCTAGATGACTTGTTTTAATTCTATAAAATTGCCGGTACAGTTTAGGAATATCTGCCCCGAAACCGGTCATGGAAAGTCGATTTCAACCATTTTTCAAATGTAAACCAAATTTAATTTCATTCGGTATTGTTTTGTTTACTCTTAACAATGGGCGACAAGCAAGGCTCAATTTTTAAAATGTTTAATATTATTTGAGTTTTGTTTTAAGCGAAAAATTTTAGTTGACTTTTGCACTGAATATTAATAATTCATGAAATGGCCGCGATGGCTTTGGTATACTTTGGGTACTTATGAGCTCTTTTCGCGAGCATTTGTTTTATATAGAAATAAAATGTTCATTGAAATGAAGTATAACTAAATAGTAACGCAATTTCGAAGTCACTTTAATTATACCAAACCCATTCTGGAAATTAAAACATTCATTGTGTAATACAAAAAATGAGTCACATAAACGTAAGAAAGGTTCTCTCAATTGGATGACTTTAAGGAGATGCGATAATTACTACGAATCCGCTCTTCGGATTCGAAATTTTTATATGATTTTGACGAATACTTTTCGCGCCTTTGCCAAAATTTGAGCTATTTTGACCGTTCAGTCTTCTCAATATTCTGTAAGGATAGTGTACATTTGTATGTTTAATGCTTATCATTGCTGATCCGTACGAAGAATATGTTCGTTATAAGTCCGACAACAAGATAATTCAAACGTCGCCCAATAACTACCGTGCAAGGCCAACGAAAGTTATATAAAAAAATTTGATACGGAATAATCTGCGTAGATTGGACGAAAATATTTAAGTGCTTAAAAAAGCCTACCTTGTCATTCTTGTGGAGGCTTTGTCACTTAAAACTACTTGTATTATAGTTTTATAGGTAAATACGGAGAAAAAAAATCGGACACTGAATATTAATGACAATAGCCCTTGCTCAAATGAGTCGGGTTTTCACAAATGCTCCATTTTATAGAACCGGGTGGCATAGCGGAAACGCAAAACTGGGAGATTCGGTGGGCAAAGCCAATAGAGTCGAATAGAAGGACCGAACGACGCAATCCTCCGAATGCGGAGGGCACTGATATTTGTAGTGTCCAAAATCGGCCAAACGCTTGCCGCTGGACTTCAAGTTACAACAAACCCCATAAGAAAGCTAACCGAGCAACTAGGAACTCGAGCCCCTCCGACTATCAACAACTTCTGAAAAGCTTCGTGTCTGAGAATTTCAATGCAACATGTACATTCCAGTGTTATCCGCAACATGATCAGAATAGCTACATGTGTAAAGTAGGTACAGTTTATTTTACTTTTTATTCAAAAATATACATGACTTCGTGGATTTGTAGCGCGTTCCAAAGGAAATGCTAAGAAGTAGATTTACCCATGAAGTAGATTTACATGGGAAGAAGTATCTTCCCATGGTAAACTGCATTTACTTATACGATGACCAACAGCGCCACTCAATCTCACGGGCGGTTAGAAGACATATTTCCTATTGGCTCCGTGCAGAGTATAGGGTGGGGGTAATGAAATCGAACGCAGCGCCCGCAGTGGACAAAACTCACAATAAACTCGGTTATTTCCGGTTGAAAATAACATTTTATTTGTTATTTTGCTAATTTTAGTAATTTTAGTAGTGCAGCCACAATGAGTGTTTCTTAAATTTTTATAAAAGCCATTATATTGCCTCATTTTTCTCGTCTTATAACAACATTACAAGTAAACAAAAATGTTGTGGAAATTTTACTTACTTTTTTCACTTTACTGAGAGGAGTGAAAAAACACTTCTTGCCTCCTTTGACCAGTTAAATTGATTGAATGCAACCCTTCGCGCGATCGTAGCGCCATCCCTGTTGCCTTCATTTTCGGGCATCACTTAAAATGCCGAGTTTAGTCTCCTGTATCTAGTCCCCATGGCAAGTAAGACGCGATTCTAATTTTTGCAATTTGCCACAATATTATAACCACAATTACAGAGCCTTTGACAGAGCCGACAGAAATACGAAGGCTACGCGGCGATAGTGTTGCGCGCAGAGCCAAGGGATTCACAAACGACAAATGTTACGATCTTTTTTATTTTGGATTTTCAGTGTCCATTTCCGGTGAATTAAATTGATATTAAAGTTTATACGGCGGATCAGAGCTTCTCTCCATCCCTTCTGATTTGCATATTAATTGATTCCAACGTTTTTTTTGGTAAATACAAAGAACCTTATGGAAAATATTCTCTGGAAAAATATCCCTCAGCGTTGCACCAATCGGAGAGTAGTGTTTGAACAGTTTCCGCTTATCTTCATTTTACCATCATCAGAAACATTGCGAATACTTTAGAAAGAATGCGAAGACCTTTTTGAGCAATGCGAATGCTCTGTGAAGTAAAGTTGACGAATGGGGTAAGTGAGACTTTGATACATTCCAGGTAACAGTTGAAACGACATCCGAAATCCTCTACGAATATGAAAGCAGCAGTTTCCAATCGCAACAACTGGCAATAAAATGTACAGCCCGGGAAGTGTATCGCTACATGCGGCGGGCTATTGAAAACCCCGAGTTTCAGCTGCCATACCGTAATCCACACAGTTGGTGCAACCTCAGTGGTGCATCAAACCACAAGTTCGAAGCATGCCGCTGACTATACGCGTCTCCACCCTTCCGATATTTTCGTGTACCTTATCTTTCGATACTTGGTAGACGCATACTAAATCACCATAGCCTTAGTAACTTATATCTCGATACAAATTTTATTCATACTTTGCACGAACGAATATACGGCTGATAACAACCGTATAGGATCAGACCACTACAGCAAAATCGTATAATGTTTTTATGTTTAATTAGCATTCCTGCAGCTTATTGTTTCATTTTAATGCCGTATAAATCACTATACAGTAACTGATCACAAATGTTGTTAACCTGCTGCTGTTGACCTTAGTGCATAGAAGATGTAATATGTTTTTGAAAAAGATTCATAAATCATATGATTGGAAGAATCACATCTGCCTGCTTGCGACCGTGTGACGAATAATCACGAAGAATCTTCATCCAAAATCGGCATACGACAATCAGAGATTAACTGCACAGGATATGACGATGAACTTAAAGTTTTAGATGTGAGGTTGTCATAGTCCAAATAATTATTCAGTAGAACGCGTTTCGATGTACGTTGCGAACATGTGAATTCTCTTGGATATCTTAAAATATACACGTTCATTGCTAAGCATATTTTCAGTTGTGGGCACCAACGGAGCCTAAAGCATTAACGATATCAAAAAAATGTTGGACACACATTCGAGGGTGTTGGTTTTGTTTCTTCATGTCAGTTCGATACGATAAATGTGGAATTGGATCAACTGGCGAACCTAATTCGGTTCAGTATTCATGTATTCTGATAAATAAGGGTAAGTGTGATATTCTAAGGTCATGTCCTCGTAATTACCAATGAAACATGTATACTAATTTAGCGAAGCTAACTGATCACAATACTGAACACATTTATATACATATGTATATATTGAAATACAAGTTTTTATTGTAATTACGAGGATATAGGATACCACACTTGCCCTTATACTTCACGTGTACCAACCGGGGTGCCGCTCACCCTGCTATGATTTTTCGTTTACCGTTTACGAGCACGTTAATATAAATGATTCCTTTTTGTTGTGAGCTCTATCATGTATTAAACGGATTCGTACTAAATATACATTAAACAAAATATCAATTGTTCTTATTATTGAAAAAAGAATCGGACGTCTGTAAGAAAACAGACTATTTCGCTATTCTGTTGTTTTTGTCTGTATTTTTTCTAACAGAGATAATTTTTATTGCAGCTTCTGAAAGGTAAGATTTTGAACTACTAGTAAAACATTCGCCAAGTTGATATTTCATAATCAATAGAAAACTGCGGTAGGTCAAGATAATTTATTAACGTTAAGATTATAATTTTTTGCAGAAATCTTTAAGAGGAATCTTGATATTTTTACTGAAATGAATTAAATATTGCGAAAACCGTATTTAAAAATAACAAACGACTTGTAAAGTGTTCCGAAAGGTAAGAAATGTTTATAATATTTATTTAGCGACGATAGTATAAATATGAGTGAATATACGAAGAAAATATCGAAGATTTTTTTTGTAATAATGAAGAAAGCAGTTTATAAAGACTAATTTTTTAAAATGTATTCCTCAGAGCTACGGGGGGCCTTCCCCTTTTACCATCCCCTCCTTTTATTCCTTCCGACATTCACAATCCTTCCAGAGTTCCCCCGCAGAGTGTTGACCGCAGCCACTCTTTCCTAATGCACTACTGTATCGCATTTGCACGAGGGCCCAGGGAAACTGCGGAAAACCTGGGCCGATACAGGCGGCTATATTTGGCTGAGTTTCAGTTGTATTAAACATCAAGAAACTCAGACAAACTGCCTCCCGTTCAAAGGTTGACGCGCAAACCAGTGCACGGGCAAGCGGTCACCGCTCCAAGTATTGGCAGCCTCCAATGCTGCTTAACTTCAGTGACCGCCGAGCCCGCACACCGACCGCGCGCCTACCTCTGTCGGTTAAGACTAAAGACTATTTTTGCAATAAAGTTTTTTATTGGTTCAAATTAACGGCGTTTTGAAGATTTACATTTTTCGATCAGCGGTAAATAACAAGAAAACCGTCGCGGTCACAGATGTTTTTCATGGAAAATATAGGTTACGGGACATTTTGAGCAGATATTATCGATTGAATCGACTCATTTTGGCGCCCGCTTTAGCCGCGTCTGCCGTCTCTCCCTTTACAATATGCACATTTCACACACTACAAACTCATGCTTTCACATACATTAAACAAAAACTTGACATTTATCGAAAGCACCTGAGTACATCGTTGCCACTATAGAGCCTAGATACCAAGAGGTTCAGCGGCAATGCAATGGCGCTGAAAAAAGCATCCCCAATGTGTCGATTGTTTTTATGACACCAAAGTATTTTTAGGCAAGAAAACGTCTTTCCAAAATTTTAGAGTGGTGTTATCCCTTAACACGAATGAGGGTTAGGTACATCTGTTATCTGTCTTAGATCGCACCCATGTTTAGCGTATATCTATATACATATAGGTGCCGAAGCACCCCAGCGCCATCCTTTCTCGTTCTCATTTTGGGGACGAGTTGAAAGGCCTCGCTGAACCTACTGGTATCTAGGCTCCATGGTTGCCACGGATATTGCCAGAATTATGGAATGGCGGCCTGTGACAACTCAAGTCAAATGTGATTGCTATTTTAATAGTTCGTTTTCATAATATGATACACAGTTATCACATACACTTCTCAAAGAATTATTTTCCTTATCATGTTTATTATTATACCCAAATGTATTATATTTTAACCTTTTAAGATTCGATCATTTATAGATTTTCTGTTAATTAGTCCATCCGCTGGTACTACCTTAATTACGTGTACGACTGAATATCGCGACAAGTTTTCAAATGTACGGTAGCTAATCGTAATTATTATTTACATATATGATCATTTGAAGGAGTTCGGATTATCAGAACATTAAATGTTGATTAAAAATCCTATTAAAATACACATGAGCTTTGGCAACGTCGCACGGTTCTGTCGTAATTCGCGGCTGCTAAGTTGATTGCAGTGACTGTCACAGGTCGCAGCTGTGTTACGTTTCATGCCGGTCGGCGTTATCAGAAGTTCTGTCAGAGCAAAAGAAGGCAACAAATTGTTCAGAAAAAGGTTAGTGCGTTGAAAAATTCCCCATTGAAAAAACGATTTCTCAGTGCTCATGCCCACAAGCATCGTATTATGCTCACCGCCGCTAAAAAAAAGCGATACATCATGATAAATAAATACATAAGTTCCCCTTAGTCGCATTTAACTTTGGCGTATTTGAAATTGGCGCGCTAGGTTTTCGATTGGCTCTCCTATTCCACAGTTCCGACGTTGCCACACTTGAATACACATTCCTCAACAAACTTTACTGTTCCGTAAACTGGCCGCACCGGTTTCATACATTTTCGTTAATTAGATCGGTAAACTGTCTACTTTTCTCGCCAATATCGTTCCGTACACTATCCTGCACACGCTATTTGTTTTTTGAGTCACTTTCTTCATAAATGCGGAAGATATACGCGAGAAACTTAAATGGCAACGACGGTGCCCCGTACACCAATGCAATCAAGTGGAGATTGATGTAAACTTTAAAATTCAATATTCAATAAACGAGTGCGGAAACCTCCGTTCTCCTTTTGTCAGTATATACAGAAAATATACCATAACAATTAGCAAAATGTTCATAAATATTAATTTACCCCAATATTCTTAAGCAACAACCTTAAATACGCATCCGGCTTTTTCTCGCGGTGCGCACGCTTCCACTGTGGCTCATACTCCACAGAGTATGCGAAAAAATATCGGAATTTTAGCGCAGGGGGCCTTACGTAAAAAATTTATTAATAAAAAGCTAAACTTCTTTTATTAGGCTACCAATCTTCACGAACCGAGGTGATAAATTCTAAATAGTGAAAAAATAATCGGACTACAGCTAACTTCACTCCAGTCTTCTATCCATCACGCTAGTTGCGTGCCAGTCCACGACTGAACTGTCGCACCTGTTGCATTTGTACGTTAGCGTCACAAAAACTTTAGCGCGGTTATCAAACGCAATAATTCAGTACGATGCTTAAGCTTAGTGTCTGTTTTGCAGCATTTCTACTGTGCAGTAGTGAAATAATTTGGCAATCAAATGGTACAGACGCGATAACTATATTTTCTTTCTGTTTCCTCAAATTCATAAATTCAACTGGATCGCGTCGTTTGAGAAAATCTCAATATCGTGTTATAGTATCAAATCACGATCATTTACGAAACGATTGATATAAATTTGACTTTCGTTTTTCAGCTGTGCCACACGATAGTAAAGCCTTGTTCGGATGGAACAAAACGACCACCGCCGTACCAATGTACAATGTGTCGACAACTGTCGCGCTCCCTAACACTCCAACTATGTCTACCGCCGGGACTCCAACGACGCAGAGAACAAATGGACATTGGCCGCGAAAAACGACGGCCAACGTGAACACGAGCATTCAGGCAGAGACAACATCGGAGATGCTTTCACCCACCGAACCTACCGTATCGTACGAACAGCCAGAAAAAACCGATAGTTTTTTTGTCACCACTACAGCTATATCGCCGTCGGTCGGACCAGTGCAGTCCGATCATCATTTTGATAGCTTGAGCTTCACCGGTAATTTCACAATTCACTAGTCAACAGCATGAGGCATGAGGCACTGGAATTGTACGATGGTCGTAGTTAATCGAACAATTCTGTTCCGGAGCTCGGGTAAGCTTCCGAAACGACCCCCCCTCCTCCGATCAAGCTGAAATTTTGCACAAACCTTCGTTTTAATATTTTAAGACAACCCCTTAAGGGATTTTTGGCGCTGCACTGCAGTTTTTGGGTTTGGGTTTGTTTGGCTTGTTTTGGGGTTGTTTGGGTTTGTTTGGACAAAACGGAGCGGTACGAACGGAGACGTAGCAAATATAGATGTAAGTGCGTCTAAAAAAACAAAAAAATCAATATCCAAAACTATTGCGAGTCGCTAAAATTTCCTTTAGGGGTTGTCGTGAAATATCGAAAGGAAGGTCCATGCAACATTTCGGGTCGATCGGGGGGGGAGCTTTTCGGAACCTTATTCCGGAGCTCGTTTATATTCGTCCTTTATTTATTTTATCAAGAAGGTGCTGGTGCATTGTGTGCTGCCTATGAGATAATCCGTATGCAGGGACACTCGTGAAAAGTAGCAAACATTGGCGTAGCCAGGAGGCAGGGGTACTCCACTGCAGATAAAAATCGATCACATATAATTAAATTTGAATAATGGATTAAGGCCTTAGGCCACAGTAACGGGTATAAAATCATGTGCGAATTTAACTATTTTTTTTTCGTATTAAAAAGTGATTCACTGATAAAATTAATCACACATCTATTTAGTATGAAAATCAAGCTGTCAGAAAATATATATACATTTTTTTTCGATGTACAAAATGGCCGACTACTAATATCTTCTTTTGGTAACTTTTTTTAGGCGCTTCGCGTCGTGACATTTAGCATTCACAATTTTTTACCTAGAACAAAAAACAAAAATTCTCGTCAATCTACATTGGAAGACCTAGAGAAGAACCAAGTAGCGCCACGTGCCGGCGTATTATGAAAATTCTCTACTGACGAAATATACACGCAAACGCACGAACATTAAAATGATTTATTTACGTTCAATAATATGAATATTTATATTAAAATAGTTTTTCAAAGGTAAGTAGAAACACAGCAGTGCAATATAAAAAATTTGTGTTACAGTACCAAACTTTAAAATACGTTTTTCGCTACTTTTCATTCTGTTTTGGGGTTAGGTGACAACTGTCAAACCTGTGCACTGCATATTCGTGAGTGTTTTGCTGGTTCCTAATTTTGTGAACTACTAACAAATCTTTTAAAAAATCATCCGCGTGAAAAATTACTGGCATGCATATCCTTCAAAAGACGAATCAACATAACCTCAAAGAATATACTTCGTTTTGTTAACCCAACCTATCGTTTTTTTGCGCGGCTTTATAACTTGCTGCCGGGAATGAATAAAATTTGATTTCTTTAGACGTGGATCTCGATATATTTTTGCACGATTTTACACGATTTAAAGGAAACTAACGTTTCCTTTGCGTGGCTTTTCCATTGCTAAGCTCTATAAGGCAACGATCGACTGTCCGGTACACTGCGAAAAAAATCCAACAATAATTAAGGGGAGTTTTCAATGAAAATTACTATGCTGCACGAAAAACGTGGGACCAATCGCTTGCGTAGAAATTATTTATATGTGACGACTAAATTTTCAACGAAGTAGGGTTAAAAACTAACAGATGGCGCCGCATGAAGTGTTTCGCATATACATCGGGAATTAATGTGTTAAGCACAGTAAAATATGAGCCGCCAAAATATCAATTTTAAATTTCTTGCTTATGAATGACGACTTGATGCAAGCTTAAAATGCATAGAAAAAAGAAAGCATCTTTTTGTATATGAAAATCTATTATTACGACTAATTACAGTAATTATTCTCGAGGATACTGTATCAAGAATGAAAACGACATATATCGAAGATTATCCAAGTTCATTTATGATTTTCAGCAAAGAAACACAAGATGCAAGAATGTAAAGAATTAATGAAAAAACAATGAAGCAAAAAAGAACGAATCAAACTTCCATCGAGGGCCCTTGAATGTTCATCTTACGTTTTGAGGTTATAATTCCTTTTGCACAAGCCATAGAAATACCATACATTTATAAGTCATTCGAATAGTGAAAATACAATACATAAAATACTTACAGTCCTTCCAATCTGTCTTCTGTTTAATTTCACCAATATTCACTATTAATAATCGAATGATATAAACATCCGCACCAAAGAAATAACTTTTGCCGGCAACGAAAAAATAGGTTAAACGCAGTGGGATGCGAATGGACGCTCGGACCGCTCGGACCACTCAGCCTGTTTTCTGATTGGTGCAATGAACGATGGCTAGGAAAAACTTGTTACCAATCAGCATTTCGGATTTGTGTTGAGTAGCACAGTAAAGTTGAGAGCACCTATCGTAATTGCCGCTGCTTACACCGTACATATCAAATAAGTCATATCACATTTTAATATATTTACGGAGTATAAGTTGATAAGCCAAAGAAATTACAGTGCTGCACATCACTTATTGCAAAGAATTCTTCATAAATTATTTAGTTTGTTTTGCAATTTTTGAGAGCCGTCTTCTAAAATTCTTCGAACATCGATTGGGTCCCTCGTTTATTGTGAAGTCACAGTAATTTTTGGTGGAAATTTTTCGGAGTGTAGAATGTGCAAATTCCGGCCACCACGAGCGCCCTAAGTCCTAGCCAGACGCTATAGTATGGCATTGTACACAGCGAATAGTGGAGATTAGGTACCGTGGGGCGTCACTCCCACATTTTTATCTACTCAAAACCCTCTCCGCTGTGTTTGCGTGCATGCGTTTGTATGCAGGTTGGTTTTGGTTTGTTTGGGTCAATATCGGCTGCGTTTTCAGCTTTTATTTTTCTCAAGCCAGTTTTTTTGGAAGCCCTGGCTTTTTTAAAATTTGTCTTCTTTTCCTTGTTTTAATTATTTTTTCTTTTCTTGTTGTTTTTTAAAAGTTATGTTTCTGTTCTTGCTTTTTTCTCGACACAGCGCATTCCGAAGAAAGCTACATTAACGTAAACCAGTTAAATCGCTCAATAACGAATAATTCGTACAATGTCCTGTACCTTCCGAAGGAAGCCAAAAGCACGATTTCTTATTCTTAAGAAAGTGTTTTTTTTTGGGCCCAATATGAATAATCCACGATCAAATTGAGGCGCCAGAGATATCGTAATCCTGCCATTTTTAAAAATCGAGAATGGAATATTGTGTTACCGGCTGGAATAATGTATTACCACGTTTACTAATAATTTCTATTTTATTTGTTTTCATTTTAGGCGGTACTTTACTAGCCATCAGTGTGATAGCCGTCGGAACATTAGCGTGGAAAATGTATAAAGTTCGCATAGAACGGAGCTATTGGACTCTCTGAAAGATTTGGCTCCTTGTGTGCAAATTGTCAAGATTCAAACACGTACAAACGAACAAATGCCGAAAATGTAGTTTCGCTTTGTTAAATGGCAGTAAACAACATTTTATGAGAAACGTTTGTTTTTAATAATTTTAGTTTTCTTTTAAACATAAATTCAACTCAGTGAAGCCGCATGATCGAATAACGTCATTGTCTCAAATATAACATAAAGCTGTCCATGTTTTGTGTCCCTGCTTTTCGTGATGTAATGTACAAAAGCGTGTGATGCAATGTCTAACCTTGGAATATCTTATTCCAAGCGTAGAAGCTTGTACCTTAGACGATTCGTCGATCCTAAATAATATATATCAGTGCGGTACATTCATCGCACATAATACAACAAAAATAAAGAATGGTTCAATGACTATGCAGCACAGTAATCGCAGTAGCCGACCGGTAGGGGAAGAATCCCGAGTTTCAATGTTGGCCCAGCCTCCTATTTGGACTATAATCTACATGTGTTGCTAATATAGTCAAGTCCCTCGTTTGCTGTTTTGGCGGGTTTAGTTTCGAAAAAAAAAAATGGCGACGGCAACATGTGGGCGCAATAAACAAAACCCGTTATCGATCAAAAGAAAATTCAACTGCTACGTATAAACTTTATGTAGTCTGACATATTCAGTGTTTAATATATATTTGTACATACATATAACGGTTGAAAAATAAATCGACCAATCAGATCGATCGTAAGCTCACAAGATCGTGGCTCACGTTTCAACGGTCGACTCGCTGACACTAATATTTTGCCCGAATTTGGAATTCTTTATTATCGAATGTCTCCCGCGTTTAATAGTGACCATCGTTTTTTTTTCTTCGTCAATCCTCCTCATATATCAATATATACACTTTTAAGTTTCTTTGTCGCGAAATCTTTCGCAAAAGGTGCTTGAAAAGTCTTAGGAGCTGCAAAACCCTCGTTTGTCCTGCGTACTTCCGTGCAAGGCAAAACAATTTTAAATAATTATATACTCGTCATTAAATAGTCGATTTGTTCGGAATTGATCCTGAACACTTATTGTACCGTGTGGATTGACATAGTCTCGTACTAAAAATACATCTTTGTTTTTACCAATGCAGTAGATACGTCGATGCATCAGCTGATAAAACATTCCCCGTATGTTCTCCGCAATACTTGATACTTTGCCCTGATGCAGTTAATCGTTTCGTGTATGCATTATTTTTTGGAGATATTTGTATTCGAAGAATCAACTCATTCAAACCCAAACAAACATCGAATGTATAATCATCTTATCACACGTCAGGTAACTCAGAGAAAATATGCTTTTGCTTGAAACTTTAAGCTACTCTATCGTGGGGGTATATGCTTCCAACAGAATTATTCTAGCCCATACGAGCGTTTGTAGAACATGCCTTTATGAAAAATCTATTAAATCTACACCGTTGTTTCGTTCCTTTAACGTTGTAAATTGTCCAAAATTAATGTGAGAACGGAAACTCGGTGTCTCCCAAATGCTGTCTCTCACTGTGCCGCGGTTTCTCGGATACATCAGCAACGGATCTTTTCCAGTTTTTACACGCAACCGTTCTTGAAGTACGACGGATTTCGATCGCCAAAACTCGTAACTGGCACATCGCAGGGCAGTCACCCACTCGTCAACTTGCATCTCCGAACGCCCTGTAAGAATATGCTTCTTTTCGTGGTCGTCGCGGAAAATAATGCTGAAGGCGAATTCTCCTTCGAAGCCTCTGTCGATCTTGACATCGTGGTTTTCCAGAACAATGAGTCCGGCCGGTTTTTCTTCTATATGGCCGAATTCGTTGATGTTGAAATAGAACAAAAGGTTGTACTTCAATTTGAACCACCTTTCCTTGAAAACTGTAACCAAGAACGCGACGTTTAAAAGGATGTTGCGGTGTTACATTGAAAGCTTGTTCTGTAGCCTTCCGCAACTTTGCGCAACGAGGATTTTCATTCAATTTGAGATTTTTCATAGAATAGAATTTATTCTGAACACTTCAATTTTTCTTTAAATTTCGCATTTACTGATCATCGCTCATACTTTATATTCTTATCGAAGTAGGCTTATCAAGGCTTTAGGCCACAGTAACGGGTATAAAATCATGGGCGAATTTAACAATTCTTTCTCGTATGAAGAAGTGATTTACTTATAAAATTAATTACACATCTATTCGGTATGAATATCAAGCTGTTAGAAATTTTTTTCACTTATTTAGATATAGAGATTATAGAGACATTTATATAGATATATAGATTATATTTATATATACTTTTATACATAGCTGATTTATTATTGTATAGACGGCGCTCAAGCCTGACGAGCCTAAGCCTCCTCCCTGTACCTTCGACAAACGTCGCTTTGTATCGCGGTATACGGTTATAACCTACAAAATACAATGTACAATAATCATCGCTAACCTGACTTGTGAGCACGCTTGTGGTTTAAACGACCTTCGATGTCAGCCGGACCGCGTCCGGTATCCAGTAGCTGCTTCTCATTGAATTTCATGATTAATTCATCATTTAAACCGATAGTTAAGCGGATTACTGGTAATAACAAAGATCGAGTCGCATAAGGATACACAGCTGACGGACGGTTTGAAACAGGGAGACTAGAGAGCAGGAGTGGACACAGCATAGGCCAAGACGTAGTTCCAGCGTCTTAAAAATCCAACTTGCAATAGTTCCAGATCGCGCCACTAGCAGCTCTCCTGACGATAAAGTCTCAAATAATTATAATAATCCAAACCTAACGCATGCGCACAAATAATAAACGAATTTGATTTCGATGTCTTTGTGCTCCGCTTTGAGGCTCATTTTTAATATTATTGTGTTTTGTAATATTGAGAAAATCTTCACGAAATTGTTTTCTTCAAAGCCCAAGGTAGAATTATTTTTAATATTGCTCCCAATCAATCGTCATTAAGGATAGCCTTCAGTTTCTTTTTTCATGCATGTAGTTCAGTTCATGAGAAACATAACGTTTACGCTTCATTCTCCCTGGAGTAATAAGCATAAAATGGAGCATTATTTGAAAGTTATTTTTCTTGAAAATACAACTGCAATTTTTTGACAAGTTCCTTTTTTTCTCCAGTGCAGTTGCATTTACAAGCCACATAAAGAGTAATATTGTTTGCACAGGGCAATTTTTTTCTCACTTTCATTCGCATCGGGGATACAAATAAATCAACTGAATAACCTTTTCTGAAGCATATTTCCAATCCACGACAGTCAAGGCTACATTTGTGTTCTGTTTTTATTTTCTTAGTTTATTAGTATTATTACTTGCTGTTATGAGTTTGCAACAATGAGAAAGACAGCGAAATAGGAGAGGCAGACGCAACAGTTAGGTCCCCCACCACGAATGTGCTGTCAACAGCAACCGAAAGCACGCCAAGAGCACGAGGCTAGTAGGCGAGCTATTCGGACACATACGATCGCAGCGCCTCCTTATTTGCTCCATTTTTGCGGACGTTTCGTAAGCACTGTCCACTCCTTACCTCTAGTCTCCCTGTTTATAACTCTCAATCCCTAAGCGAGTGCTATAAAAATGCATCAGTTTTGAAATTTCTCTACCACCATGGTAGAGAACCCAAACACTATGTCTATATGGCCGCATCAGTACGTTGTTCGACTTGTAACGTCGACTTTTTAGGTTCAAATCCGACAAGTATTTAATTTTTTTCTGGTCTACAACTTACTTTTGTAAATCTTGATGATCACTCCTTTTTCAATATCATATAACGTTCAATAACGTTGTATTTTCGAAACGATGACAGGCTTCCCATTTTTTCCGATGCGATCATATCCGACCAGATATAGGGCTACCACTAAGCGCATAAAAATACATGTATGTTCATCTTTGACCATGCATGATCAGATAAGATTCATTTATGTTGCAGATAAACACCTACATGAGCATATCTGCTCATATATGACCATTTTTCCCCGGGACTATTATTTCTACAACTTCCATCTTCACTTTCAAGCTCCTAACGTATTCAACCAAAGCTTCCCATAAATATCGTGAAATATCGAAACAACGGTATTCCGATGTTACAATTCATTGGCATCGAAGTAATGCCGACAATAGAAAAACCTCTCGGTAAATGTAATATGCTACTCGTAGAACTGTTACGTTTCATTTATTGTCGCGTCTTTTTGCATGTTCGCATGTCGTGAGCTCACTATCTCAGAGTACGCGGGTAGCAGTCACGAATAATTTAAAGTTACCAGGTAGTACCTACGGAATTGTACAAAGTCGAGCCGTTCTCCTGTCAGAAAGACATTAGTTCTAGAAGTGAATCTTTAATCGTTTACTATATTATACTGCAAGTTGACCAGATATTAAATTATATTAAAGTAACACTTTGTACATTTTCGAAAATCAACGAAAGTATCGATTGAAGCTCATATCATCTGGCGACGAGTTTGTTGGGTTCAAAAACTACACTGACGCGAAAAGGTCGCATTGTCGAATATTCTTACGAGCACGTTTAGATTGCGTTTTCGATATACAAATTGCAACCAACCGCGTTTCGACCTATGGGTAGAGACGATATACCTAAATGGTGATCAGCGTATAACAATATTATACCTAGAACCCTAACAAAAACTTCGTCTATAGCTACGCGTCACTATCGGAGCTCGTAGATGTGTAACTAACGAGTGAAGTATTTCTACTATGGCTAGGCACTGCGGTTGAAGTGCTCGGTGAGACGGCGGAGGGTGTAGCATATTCTTGTTGGGTCTGAGAATTATGCGTCCTTCGAGAACAACCTTTCGTCCTCTGCCTTGATCGTGCCACGGAAAGCAGCCTCTTCAATGGTAGATTCGATGAATCTTTTGCGTCTGTGATTTCAAATAGTTGAGATATTGAGAAAAACATCTGGATGTACTGAAGTACACGACAACGAGCTTTTGGTTCTCAGGTGTTGTACCTTTTCGTTTGTTTTGCATGAGTAACCGCGCCATCTCTATATCGGCTTTGTCTTCAGGGGTCAACACTGCGTCAGGCCCATTTTTTCTCAGATGTGGATAATCTGACGTTTGCGCCTGCTGGAGCTGTTTTTTTCGTGCCTGAAAATGAAAAATCATTTATCGCGTATCAATAATATGTATAATTATATTCTGCCTATCGTGTTAATTCCGCTGAGGTAATTCAAGCCTATTTTGATATGCTTCCGGCTGATTTTTTTTGTCTTTTGAGTCCGTTATTATGGCGGATATGTTAATATAATTATTACGAAGATTACTACCGAGTCGTTGACAATCTAATTTTTCAGCTTTTATTTGCTCACGTGCAATAAAATCGTCATTTAGGTTGGGGGCTTTCGGAACTTTAGGTAGATTGTTTATAGGATTAAAACGAGTCACGTTTTAGAGTTATATCACAACAATTGGTAGACGAACAAGACGTGCAAGAATGCGTACCCTAAACGATGCGCGCAAAGACGCGTTGGAACTATAGTCGTCGCTCCACAGAACTTTTTTCAATGCTATTGTACTGCTTAGTCCGGACTTTTGACACCGTGCCGTTTTTATGTCCTTCATCCCATGTTCCAGCTTGTACATTGCATCGTCGAACAATCTTCGAGAAACTTCTTTCGTCTCTGGCACAACTTGCCCGTTCTCCGTTGAATCCCATCTTCGTTCTTGTCTCCGTGCACCGCTCACTATCACGTAATCCAAATTCTAAAGAAAAAAAGACACATTTTCGTCGATTTTTTAACATGAAGAATAACGAGCTATTCGTTCGCGAAATTTTTTCACAAAAGAAGCAAGTCCCCGTCGTATCTGAACGCGCAGGCGAAACTTTTTTAAGAGACGTAGAATTTATAACGACATTAATGGGGTCTAGTCTGTTTAATAAATAAATCGATAAAAACAAAACCGCAACGATCTGTAAAATTATCGGCTAAAACTTGAAGATAATTCGATATAGATTTCCGGGATAAGCCTGCGGTTTCATTATGGCATAAAATCTTGAAATTTATTCCCACCACTGTTCTAGAAAACCTCTCGAATATTAAATTTCCGTTATGGCCTGCGGACCTTAAATCGCAAGGTGCGAGAAAAAGATGCATCTGGTTGTAAAAATGCCAAAGTTTATAGGTTGCATACTCGTTTATTAAAAGATCTGCATATAGTATGGGAATGAAGGAAGAAAATGGAAATAAATTACATACCGCTGGATCCGTTTTGATTTCGAAGTGATTGTCGCACAAATGACACTTCATGCGAAACTGGTAAAGCGGGGTGCTGTAATACATTCCGACCTTAGTCTTTTCGGCGTTGTATCGCACCCCCATGCCAATGTGATTGCCGCATCCGTCGCACCATATATTATACGGCATTTCAAAACGGATGATGAGGATGCCGAGGTGAAGTTTTCGGGCTCGTTCGCGCAATGCGTGCGTTCCTAGGAACTTGTTGAGACCACCTACCCGCGGATCGTAATCCGGCGGGTAGTATAAATTCGTTCCCTTACGTTCGCCCATTTTTTTTCTGCAAAGCATCAAGTCGTTATTAATAATAATACGTCGAATATGGTAGAAAAAACTGACTTTTTCAGCAGTGAGAGAAGAATGTGTGATCATTTTTCGGCACGATTACGATATCTCTGGCGCCTTCATTTGACCGTGGATTATTCATATTTGGCCCAAAAGAAACACTTTTTTAAGAATCAAAAGATCGGGATTTTCGCTTCTTTTGAAAGATACAGGACATTTTACGAATTATTCGTTATTAAGCGATTTAACTGCGGTTTAACGACAACAAGAATCGAGTTTTCGGAACAGATAAACATTCGACCACCCGCCTCAAAAGCGTCCATGGATAAACTATTCGCAGACGAACCGATAGCTGCAATTTCCTAACACACATTTCTCAGAGGAATATCTCGAGCAAAAGAAAATCCTCAAACTCTGTGCCAGGAAACTTTCCAGCGCCTGATGCTTCGTTTTTTCTTTAAAAAAACTTGCCAATCTGAGAAAACTCGGTTGGAAAATTTGTGAGGTTATGTTGACCCTGTACGTGGCCTTATCGCCTCTGGACATTACAACGGAAGCGAAGTTAGAATTTTTCTAGTTATTGCTGTAAGCAATATCTATAAATGGACAATATTTACCGACATCTTATTGTTAGAGTTCAAATTAGTTAGAGTTGGAAAATTTGTGAGGTTATGTATTTGCCCTTACGCCTCGGGATATTACAAAGGAAGCGAAGTTAGAATTTTTCTAGTTATTGCTGTTAGCAATATCTATAAATGGACAATATTTATCGAGATATTAGAATTCAAAGTTGAAGGTTACAGTAGTATTTTAATTCTTATAGTAAGCCATGTTTAGCAAGAATAATAATTGAAGGAGGAATTATTATGCTTGATCGTTATAAGGGCGCTTCGTCAATAATTCAACAATGTTGCAAATATGCTAAATATGCGAAATTTAATACTGGGAAGGTTACCTTTATATTTGAGCTTGTACTGGATGATTTGTTTACGTCAAATTTCCCGATCTTTTGCCACCTCAATGTTGTGCAGCCATAACACTACGAAAAGTGCACGAAATACTTCATCAATGCATCGTCACTATCGAAAAATATAGCCGGCGAACGTAGATTTACATAGACGATTAGGTCTTATGAGCACACTGAATGTGGGTGTGACACGACAAACAAAAACTCAATATCGCAGCTAGTGGGACCTACAGATACCTTACTAGGGCCCTCGTATTGGCTACGTGTAGAGTATCGGATGGGTGCAATGAAATCGAACGCAGCGCTCGCAGTGGACAAAAGTAATACGAATTTTTGCAGTCAAATTAAAAATATTGTTTTTCTAAAAATGGGCCACGAGAGTTGCTGCATAATAAATTGAAAAAATACCGGAAGGGATAGGAAATGCAATTTTTGTCGATTCCCTACGGCAAATTGGAAGTTGGGCAGCGGAAAAATGGATAGCTGCAGTTTTACCTTTAAGGACGTTGGAGCAGTTTAGTTAAATCAAAAGACGGTTTATGCATTTTTAAATAGATTTACTCTGTAGATGCCAATATTTCGTAAAATATGTAATCAAAGGGCAAAATTGTGCATTTTCTATTTTTATTATGTAAATAAGAAAAACGTTTGTTTTACTACCAATTTGAAAGAGTATAACATTATCGATTATTATTGTGAAAAAACTGCGTCAGCGTATGATTTGTACAACTCAGAATAAAATCTTAAATCATTAATATTTGTGTCACGAGATTATTTATTATTACCATTAATTGATATGAAGTGTTGCTGAAATACGGCGACTTTCCGGACGTGAGGTTGGCAACAATGCTCTTCGTTTGCCAGCCAAGATTCCTTAATGTTCAATATTGGATATATATGGTTTACGATAAGCACGACCGAGTTTTTTTTCTGTATGTTTACAAAGGTTTAGGTTGCGCCAATCCGTTTTTAGAAATGGTTTATCCTGCTGCTAAATAGCCAAACAAAAAATACATCACCCGTAGCGTGAACATCGCCTATCTAACCTCACGTAAATTTACATACATCAGCATATTTTTTATCTCTAGTGTTTTGTGGTGAAAGCATTTCAGAAAATTCTTAAAGGCTCAGTATAGTCTAGACGATAACATACAATTTTTTTCGAATTTAATGGTGAACTTTGGCTAACGATCCAACCTCCTTAAGATAGTCCTATCGCTTCACACTAATCATACTTGAGACCTGTACAATTTATATTTTTAACATATGCAGAAAAATTAATTTGTAATAACTAAAAATTTTCATTTGTAAACTGTTTAATTAATTTTCACATTTAATTAGAAAAATGACAAAATGGCTATTCCAACGATTCGCGTAGTATTTCTAGGTTTGACAACATTGGTTCTATCTCCGTCTCTTTTTACTCATTCAAGCGAGTTTACCCTCCATGCTTTACAACGTTGATCTCTCAAAACAATGTCAGGTGCGGGAAATGTAAAGCATTGTATTCGGGCCACGACTGGTAAAAAAAGCGCAGAAAATTTGTGTCGGCGAAATATGTCGGTTAAAAATGAAATATGTGTAGAAATTCGAATGAGTGAGATGAGGTTAGGACTACAGTCAGGTCTCTTTATCGTGGCAAGTGGTAATAAATCCAATACCGGAAGTTCAAATTAAACTTGATATTACATGAAAATTAGGTCAATAAGCGTATTTTTTCTGACAGCATTGGATTATTACAAGTGTTAAGTATATCAATTTGATTATTTTTAACAATCTGACGGATTCTCACTATTGTATAGACTTTTGTAGCGACCGGAAATTGGGTTTTTGTATTGCTCGGGATTCTTTCACAAACGTACGCAATTTTTATATACATTTTTTCTCTGTAATAAGGTCGATAACCGACCTTGAAATTTTACAGAGACGATTATTAATATATTTAGTGAAGCTCAAAAAACAATTATGAAAATCCTATGGATTGAAGCCTGCCAATAGGACTTCGTTAAACATCGTATAAAGACGACGATTTTCAGTCGTAATTTTTCGTTAAAAGTTCTGCAACTAAGCTTGAAATTTTACCAGTACACCAGCATGTATTTTCACTCGATTATAGAGAAAAAAATTCGATTAATCGTTAAAATTCGTGTTCGTAAGAAGTACCTTAGAGCAAAAGTGACTTGAGCAACTTTACCTTTACCTTTACCAACCATTTCTGCAGATTGGCAGTCGAAGGGACCAAGGGTAATAATTTGGCACGGTTCAAACTATATTTCGCCGATATATTTGATTACAATAATTAAATATAGTATAATTCGTCGATAAAAACATCGAATTGCATCGCAAAGTCTAATAAGTATGTGGAAACGGAGCAACAGCCTAGAGATATCGATATAGCGGCAAAGTTCAATTCGACAGCGTCGCTTGACTGAGTTTGTTGATTTTCAATGGCAACAAGTTCACTAAATCCTTGCACACGATCAGCTCGTGCGTCATGGACTCGGTCAGCTCGGGATACGATTCGCAGTAATCTACGAAAAACTTGTAAGCTTCGAAGCTCTTTTTGACATTCTCCAGTTGGACGCACTTGTCCGGCGATATTATTTTGTTGTACAGCGTGCCGAGATGAAAGTACGCGTACAAAGCGGGGGAAACCATTTCGTCCGTGAACTTGGTTACGGGCGGCGAATCTTTCGACTGTTTCAACGAATCCAGAAACGTCCGATAGTAGTCGATGGCCAGTTGGGCCAAATTGTTGATTTTGTTGAGGGCGTGCGGAGCGGGTCTGCTTTCGCTGGCTCTCAGCTTATCCAGCTTGATGGTCAATATGGCCGAATGTATCTCCGCGAGTTCGATCCACAACTGGCGACATTCGGTCTGGTAATATTGCGGATTCAATTGGTTGACGACGGGCGTGAGCAGATCGATCCTTCGTTTGTGCATCTTGGCCTGCCTCTCTTCGTCGTCCTCGAAGAACGCCAAAAATTTGTACGCCCGAGATTTATCCTCGGCTATTTGCACATAGTCGGACGCGTGACTCTCGAAATTGTAGTATCTCTCCGCCTCCTGGAGCCACCGTTGGACGTCCAAAAAGACGCTTCGCGCGTCATTGAAGTCCAACAGATAGCGATCGGTGACCCGATCAGCCGTCTTCGGACTGACAAATTCCATTTCGTCGAAAAGAAGGTCGCCTTCGCAAGACTCGGATTCTACGCGATCCGAGTGTTTTTCCCTTTCCGAGTTGTCCGCGCTTTCGATCAGCCGCTCTCGCGACGCGTTCAACAACACGATGCCGTACTTAGCCCAACAGCGAGCGACGTCCGCGCTCCTGTGGCTGTATCGTTCCCATTTGGCTTCGGTCGCGTCGTCGCTTTCTCCGCTCTCCGGACGCTCGCCGAGGCTCGATTCGTACTTCTTCAAAATGTGCGACGCCGCGGCCAGGTGATGCCGAGCGTGGAAGAAACGTTGCTTCTCCATGAAGAACTGGGCGAGCGTGGCGGCGTTCAGCGCCC
Source organism: Ophion costatus (assembly GCA_951751655.1). Lineage (NCBI taxonomy): Eukaryota > Metazoa > Arthropoda > Insecta > Hymenoptera > Ichneumonidae > Ophion > Ophion costatus. The sequence goes on along the minus strand of OX632358.1, from coordinate 1,627,057 downwards.
AGTCTATGTGATCCAAATCGGCGTGATTCAGCTGGCGTCGTAGGGTCATGTGACAATATCGCGCGGACTTGGAGTGATCTTTGACGGCGCCGTAAATCTGCGCCAGATAATACAGAGTCAGCGTGTAGAGTTTGTCCAAAATTTCGTTAGGATCGGGCTCGTCGTTGTCGACAACGCCGAACAAAGCGGCCATGGAAACAGGCTCGCAGTTTTCCGACGCTTTATACTCGTTGTGAATTTCTTCGGCCTTGGTCAAGAAATACTTTGCTTTGGTGGGATCGGTCCATTGGAACCAGACTAATCCTAGTTGATTCAAGGCGCTCATCGAGGGCAATACCCTGCGAGGGCTGACTTCGTTTCCCGCGAGCGCGCTTAGGCAACGCGTCAAATACTCTTCGCCAATTTTCGACTCTTCGTTGTCGATGGAAATTATTCCAATGTCCAGATAAATTACGGCTAGCATGTCGTTGAATTTTTCCTTCCGTTCGTCATGATTATTGTTCGATGCGTTCTCGAGATCGAGCTGCATTGCTTTTAGGATGGAGAGGGCTTCGCTCTTGCGGAGCAACGCCAAGCCACTTTCCGACGGACTTTCGTCCTCTCGAGATTCCAACAAATTACGCACTTTCGAGTACTTTTTTCGGTAATCGTCCAGCGAATCTTCGCTATCCGTGTTTGCCTCCATTGTTTCAAGCGTTTGGGTTTATCTCGGAGATGAGATCTTTTCGCGATCGGTAAGATGCGTTTGTTTACAGCTTTGCGGGGACTCAGTGTTGGTGAGAATTATGAAAAAACATTCATTGATGCGTTCGATATGACGATAGATTTCAGTGGTCTGTGTACTAGCATTGCACTGACCAGCATGTGTGCACCAGTTAGCCGTGGAGACTAAACACGGGAGCAGCGTTGCCGACCTGAAGCGAGGCACTTATCGAACCAGGCGCGTAGAATTATCGCAAACGGGCCTAAATCATCTATCAGGATATTGTCTATACTAAATAAATAAATCATATTACACGTAATATTGATATGTATGCAAACATTTTACAGTTTATCTCTTGTAAACTACCGTTTTCAAATTAATAGAACACTTTGAAACCAAATGTTTCACGTGCGGCCCGTACATGAAGAGTTGAGAGAAGGAGTCGACACTCCCTACTCAAACAGTTCTTTCGATCGGTCGCAGAGGTACTAGTGCTCAGTTCCGCCGCAGGCGTCGCTCGTGTTCTTAGGAAACGATAATAATGAAGCGTAGTTTGTTTCTCATGAACTGAACTACATGCATGAAAAAAGAAACTGAAGGCTAACCCTAACGACGATTGATTGGGAGCAATATCGAAAATAATTCTACCTTGGGCTTTGAAGAAAACAATTTCGTGAAGATTTTCTCAATATTACAAAACACAATAATGTTGAAAATGAGCCTCAAAGCGGAGCACAAAGACACATTGAAATCAAATTCTTTTATTATTTGTGCGCGTGCGTTAAGTTTGGACTATTATAATTGAGACGTTATCGTCAGGAGAGCTGCTAGTGGCACGATCTCGAACTATTGGAAGTCGGATTTTTTAAGACGCTGGAACTACTCATTGGCCTATGCAATGATTAAATTTGTTCGTCGCGCGACCCTGGCGGTGAGACTTGAACTAACTAACACGTGACAACCAGAAGACTTCCGCGTAAAATGTGAATCGATAGCTGCGTTTCGTGTCGTACGCATGTCAGACATTTGTCATTTTCGTTATTTGACTTGCTCATGTCAACTGACATTTTTTCTATTCAGACTGTCGTCGAGGAGATAGATTCAAAACGGCAAAGGTATTCACCAGAAAATTGAGGAAACATCATGTCAATCAGTGAGTCGTATGCCCAACGCTTTCATCAAACTATTTAGGTCCAGTCCCACAACTTGATGCCCTGCCAAGTTTTGAAGTATTCTTTTCACAAACCCGAATATTTATCGATTAACTGATTTTCGTCTATGATCAAGTATAAATACATCCCAGTGCACCAATCAAATTTGTAACCAAGTTGCCGAACTTTCAACGAAAAATTACGACTCTCAAGATCGTCTCATTTATAGGGAACTTTATGCAGATGACACGCTAGCCACAGTTCTATCTAATAATAGGCACCCTCGAAAATGTGCAATTTTTTTTCTTCCTCGTTTTCGTTCGATGTTTTCAACTCGCAAATGATTCTTCTAGAATCTAGCTCTAGATTATCGACAACTCACCTGTCAGAAACGTCGAGACCTTCCTTGCAAAAGTCCGTAAAAACTGGATCAAATCTGCGGCCCTTCGGGGGCAGCGCCCCGTCACTTCTATGGCCGGGAAGGGCAAGCGCTGTCTTTAGAATTGGCAAAACTGGCTTCAAAGTAAGAATAGAAATGTACACTCAAAGTTTCATTCCAATATAATAGTAATAATAATAATAATAATAGGCTTTTTTCATACGTGTAGGTGCCACGATATCAGAACAGCTATCGTCTCACTTCGTTCAATCCTTTTAATTGCGAATCTGTGGACAACATTCTAGAAGACGTCATGAATACGAATCTAACTGGTGTAAAATACAATCCACCAGTTTGTTTGCAACTTTGTCAAGCCATGTCGTTCGAAGTTCGAAGTCGTATACACAAAAAGGATTTTGATCGGTACAAGCTGGCGATCGTAAATGTCGTCACTTTTAAGGTAGTCCTATCGACAGGCTTCAATTCATGGGATTTCATAATTTTTTTTTGAGCTTCACTAAACATATTGATAATCGTCTCTGTAAAATTTCAGGGTCGGTTATCGACCTTATTGCAGAGAAAAACAAATATAAAAATTGCGTACTTTTGTGAAAGCATCCCGAGACGACATACAAAAACCCAATTTCCGGTCGCTACAAAGGTGTATACAATAGTGAGAATCCGTCAGGTTCTTGAAAATAATCAGATTTGCATAATTAACACTTGTAGTAATCCAATGCTCTCGGAAAAAAATACGCTCATGGACCTGATTTTAATGTAATATCGAGTTTAATTTGTACTTCCGGTGTTGGATTTATTACCACTTGCTACGATAAAGAGACGCGATAGCAAGGCAACAGCTGACTGTAGTCCTAACCTCATCTCACTCATTCGAATTTCCACACATATTTCATTTTTAACCGACATATATCGCCAACGCAAATTTTCCACGCTTTTTTACCAGTCGTGGCCCGAAGACAATGCTTTGCATTTCCCGCACCTGACATTGTTTCGACAGATCGACGTTGGAAAGCATGGAGGTTAAACTCGCCTGAACGAGTAAAAAGAGACGGAGATAGAACCAATGTTGCCAAATATCAAATCTAGAAATACTACGCGAATCGTTGGAACAGCCATTTTTCATCTTTCCAATTAAATGTGGACGTTCATTAAACACTTTACAAATGGAAACTTTTAGTTATCGCAAATGATTTTTTTGCATATATTAAAAATATAAATTGTACAGGTCTCAAGTATGATCAGTGGTATGGCTAGTGTGAAGCGATAGGACTACCTTAACGCTAGCTTGTAAGAAGCTTAAGGTATTCCTTTCACGAGCCCGAATATTTAACAATTAACTGATTTTCGTCTATAATCAAGTAAAAATAATCTATACACTCAATAACTCTAGATGCACGATATAAACTGCTACAAGCGTGTGAGAAATTCTAAATATTCCGCAACAATAAAAACAGGGCCTCACCAGATGTTTAAAGATAATAATAAAACTTGGAAAAATGTGAATATCAGAATTTTCGTAGTCGCGAATTTATAGAAAAAGTGGCAAAATGTCTGAATCTACTAAATTTGTGCGAAATTTGTCATTTCAGTTTATCGTTGGGTACAATTGATTGTGACTTATTTTTACTAAGCGCCACTTTAATTTACAAATGATTCAGAAGGGCCCTGCTTATGCCCCACCAAAGTACGGCCCTCCGCGAAAAGAATGCCTCAAGCCCTTTGCTAATTAGTGTTTCGACCATTTGGGGCATACTGTCAACAAAATAACTTGACACGCTTGAAAAAACGAAATCAAGCTGGTGGATTGAAGCGAATGGGTATCAACTCTTTTTACCGCAGCTACAAGTACATCGTGAGCTTTACCATCTTCGAAAAAACCGGCCAGGCTATAAACATGGCGACCGGCCGATTGGGCGACGTCGAAAGGGACAGCCACTGTTCGCGGACCTTCGAAAATACGGAGATAATTGCCGTAGGCACTGTCTATGGTATCTATTACGAGTAGGCACCAGAAATAACACTGAATCACATCAAAGTGCAAGAAAAACTCATGAAATCCATTCGCGAATTTGACGATGTAGAAATAAATCGTATTACCTGTATCACTGCGAATTAGTCTTAAAATGTACAATTTTTATCTTCTTTATTTTCTAGGATAAAATTAATACTCGACGTGAAGTTATTTTCCTCTCCGATGCTCGAGCCGTGGTCGTCCTTTTTTCGCGGCCGGTTTGTCCTTTCCTTTGTTCAACAGAGGATGAATTTCTAGGGAGAAAAAGAGACTCGTCCGAGTGGGAATAACAATGGGAGTTCGTTGGAACGGATCGTTTCGCGGCTTACCGTCGATCGGCGCACCTTGCAAGTTGATATTGTGCGAACGATGCTTCTTAACAGGTGGCTCGTGAGATGCGGATGGATTCTCCTCGGATTCCTCGACGTCCGGTGATATGGGTAAAAATTGCAACGATCCGATGTCCTCGGTTTCCTCGTCCGAGCTACAAAACGCCGCTACCCTGTCGATCGACGCGACGTCAACTTCGACCTCCTCGTCTTGAGCCTCTTCCCCCTGAACCAACGACTTATCCTCGTCGCTCAGATCAAACTCGCTCTCTCTCTCCTCGTACTCCACATTCTCGTCCAGCTCTTTGAAATCCGGCGCAAACGCCGACCAATTCTCCACTTGATTCTGAGCCCAGATCGACACCACGCCCGATGAAATCGACGCTATTATAGGCCTCACCGGATGCCACTGGAAGCAAAATATATTTTTTCCTTCTGTTTTCGCCAAATGATTAGGATGCTACTAACATCCGGATAAAGTTCCGGAAAGCCCATACCTCCGATTAATTTGGAATTTCGTGTACCTGTGTATTTTGAGTCGCTGATCACGAATATCATATTGAAAATACCCGCGAACTTGACTTTCAAGATCAGCACTCACGAAAACTGATTTTTTAAACAGTTTTTCTGTTTTATTTTTAGTAAATAATCATTTTAGAGAAAAATGTTTCCTACAAAAGTTGTAGCATATGAAAATATTGATCTTTTGTGTTCTATACAATTTTTGTCTTAAACGATTCCATTTCGAGAAAAATGGGATAATGGCCCAACAAGTGAAAATTGCTTACAAGGGGACATTCCGTACTCGTCATCACCGATTTCGCTCAAATTTATAGGACATGCAGGGCTTGGCTAGAAATGAAAGTACCCGAAGTGGGAACTCCAGATGGCCAAACGTTTAGAAAATAATAATGTTAACGCGGCTCTCGCACCGTATAAGCCATTTACGTTAGCATGCTTGCCAAGCAGCGGTTGGCGTAGAGGTAAGAGCTCGGACTAGTAATTCGATGGTCGTGGGTTCGAACCCCTTGTAGACACTTTTTTTTTCTTTTTCTCAATTTTTATATTATTCATTTTCCAATTGAGCTAAGAGGTGAATAATTTATTTTATTTACTTATTTATGCGCAAAAGGCATAGAAAAGGTACAAAATGGGGATTTCGGACTTTTCAACAAGGGATTGTAATCAAAGCGCATACGAAAAGACTTTGTACATGAAAATTCCAATGAATAATATAAAAATTTCCCAAATGTGGGAAGTTTTGTACGTTGTCTCAGAATTTCACAAAAATACGCAACTTTAGTAGTTTTTTTCTCTATAAACAAGACGATAGCCGACTCTGAAATTTTACAGAGACGATTACTAATATATTTAGTGAAGGTCAAGAAAAAAAAATTAAAGTCCTATGGATTGAAGCCTGGCGATGAAAAATCTCAACAGTTGAAAAGAGCAAAGTTAATTCACCACAACGTCGAGAAGAAGTTCTCCTTTCGTGCCGTGCAAAATCTTCACCAAGTTGCCGATGCTTTTTTCCCAAACGTAGAGAGCATGCTGCCTGGCCGAGCCGGCGCACACGTATTCGCCGTCACCCGAGAAACAGCACTTCTTCCACATAGTCTTGTTGACGAGATCCTGTAGTTTTTGTATCGGCTCGGGCTCGCCGTCCTTTCCACACGCGAGGATCTCCGTGCTGTCGTAAACTCGTATAACTCGATCGGACGTGTTGACGAGAAAATAGGAGCCGCGTCTCGCGAATTCTATACTCTTGACGGCCGTGTTGCTAGCAGTGCCTTGCGATATCTTGTAGGAAGCTTTTATGGACAGTGTCTCCGAATCGAGTACCAATATTCGACCTCTCGCGTTTCCGGTGAATACGTAGCCGCCTCGTCGGTCGAAAGATGCCACGATATTCAAGTCGCTCTGGAAGGTAACCGATCCACGTTTATATCGCGTCTTGAGGTATTCCTTTCGCGGAGGGCCGTATTTTAGAGGGCATGAACAGGGCCCTTATGAATCATTGGTAAATTAGTGGCGCTTATGGTTTAAAAAATTAACGATTATGTCCAACGATAAAGTGGAATGAAAGATTCCACGATAATTTAGTCGATTTAGACATTTCTACATTTTCTCGGCTATACTAAGGCTACGCTATAATAATCGGCGCTCTACTGTATACGAAACTCGCAAGAAATTGGGCGTGGGCAATCGTCGGTCTTACATCCTCGTCGAGCGGTATAACACGATGAGATCCCTCGATATCCACCATCACAGCTGCATGCCTCATCGGACAAACGAGAAATTTGTTCAAATTTCTCGGATGAAATTGCACTTTGAGAATAGGTGAAGGAAATCTGTACTTCTGGTCGCACTCCCCGGACAGTACGTCCCATATACAGACGTTATTGTCCGTCGACGCGCTGAGCAATTTGTGTCCATTTCTGGACCAACTATGGACAAAATAAACATCGTTTTTTCCAACCCATCCTGCTAGGAAAATCCTGCGTGATACTTTCGCGACTCTAAAGCGTTAATGAGCGAATATCGTAAGCGACGATACTTACCTCAACGAACAAACAGGGTGTACGTGAGCGCTTATAATTTTGGCTATACCTCTCGTCAAAAAGTCCCATATCACGATTCTACCGTCGTTACACCCGACCGCTAGCAGCGTTCCTCTTTTATTGAATGTACACGTCACGGCTAGCGATATGCAATCCAAGGTACCGTCAAATTCCTTTGGAAATTAACAGACGGCATAGAGAAAATTGATTTTCAATATTTCGGCGATCGCACGGGCGTCATTGGAATTCTTACTCTAAGTTTTTTTTTCCACTGCAAATGTTACTGATAGTTAAGGTTGACGATATTTCTTTGTCTACAACTCACCTCTGGATAATTCTGACCGAAAGATTCTGAAAAACGCAAGTTTTCGATATTTAGATAAGATTGTACAATGCAATTCTGTGAACTGTGTAAACTCACCTAGCAGTTCCAAATTCATGTTTTTTCAAAATAAAAGAAAAGAACTTTCGTATCGCGTGTAAGCATGCGAGTGCGATGTCAAAACATACGACTATCCTTTTCTAAATGTATTTCTCGCAGAAAGCGCGAAACCAAGGAGACTAGAGAGAAGGAGTCGACACTCACCAGTCAAACAGTTCTTTCAATCGGTCGCAGAGGTGTGGTGCTCAGTTCCGCCGCAGGCGTCGCTAGTGTTCTTGGGATACGATAATATATAGCAATACAAAACTGCATTTCGTTTGTCCGAAATGAAACTCCCTAGTAGAATAATTGTCCGCCGAACTTTTATCGACTGCACGAGTTTCAATGAGAATATTGCATGCGGTCAATCCAACCTACGTTACCAACCGTAAGTACGTATCGCGTTGGTTTTTACATTCGTTGTACACGGCAATTCGATCGGACAATGTTTTGTACATCATTTGTGCAAATATAATACTTGACAACGATGGATCGGGGACTCGGAAATATATGCGACTAAACAGCAAAAATTCTGTTTGACATTTTTTCTTTACCGAGCGAAGTCGATCGGTGTGCGTCGTTTTAGTACGTCCGTTCGCCGCTCACAGCGCTGCTCGGCTTTCGCGCGAGTCGCCGCCGACCAGCCCGTCGAGCTGTCATACGTTACAATTATTCTTTTATTCCACAAATATCATACAGATTAAAGTACAAAGCTTGATTGCGTTACGTGCGGGACAACTGTGTCGTCGCGTTTGTCCAAAAGCATCGAATTTATTTAACTCGCGACGCTCGAACGAATACATTTCTGAGGCTTGTGTTTTCGCACGGTGGACTACGATGTTCGGTGTCGCGGTCGTATCTTTCGGGAAGAAGAAAAATTATCCGACACCCGGCAACGTCGTTGAACAATAAGCGTAGAAAACTTCGTTTTTTCGCTTTTGCGTTTTATTCATGCTCACGTCGCGGATTTAGAGCAGCGATTCGTTGCAACGGCGGAATAAACGGTTTCTCCATGGGAGACGAGGGTTACTATCAGCGACCCCTGCTCAATGCAAATGGCGAGGGACTCGCGATGGATGCGAATGGAAATGGAAAACGTGTAGTACCGACTTTACGATTTCATCGTCCAGGACAGGATTCCGATGTACGTTTTATTTTTTTCTTCTCGTAGAATTCGATTGTAAAAGATACACAGATTTACAGTTTTTTTTCGATCGCACCGCATCGCGTCAGGACGGAAACGTAAACAGGGTTTTTTTTTTGACAGATTTGACACAGACCGTCGATACTACATTCCTGTTATTTGCGTATTTTCAAAATACTCGAGTCTCCCTTTTTTTTCGTTGTTCCTTTATCCGGGAAAGCCTTCCACAGGCGGGCTCGGAATAATAATTTAATCCTAGCGATTGAAAGTATTACTTTACTCCGTCTAGACGTACCTGCAAGCAAGGAAAACATGTTAGCGGTACATGAAACACTTTGCTTTCAAAACACAGCTTGAACGATATATTTACAAGTTATCTTGCCTGATTGTCATTATTAGTTATAAAAAAAAAGATATGTTCGCGATTAGCAAAGACAACATTTTCAAATTCGAAAAAATCGTCTTTTTCCGTCGTCAACGAAAAATTCCAATTTCAACGCAAGATAATGGAAAAACGTTTCTTGCCGTTTACTTTTCGCAGAGCTATGTCGGAGCGAGTTTATGCGAACAATTTGTGCGTTGTTTCTATTCAGGAAGGACCGGAATGCACCGATCTGGACTTTGTGTACGACGATGCAGACACGCACGTCAACGAGATCGCCGAGCTGTACAGTTACACGGAGCAGTACGAACTCCAGCTGAATCTCAAAGTAAGCCCGTAGGCGGAACGGTTCGTCCGTAAATTTCGTTTATCGATACGCCGTCCGTGATAGGGAAAAACGACAAGGTACGCCATCATCGACACGTGCGAAGTAACGGAATTTTGTCGCCAGGCTTTCGAGGATCAGATGGAAAGCTATAAAGTACGTCCCCTGTGGCAAAGTTTCACCAGATCCAACCAAAGAGCGGTGATAAACAAATTGCTGGATCAGCTGGAAGTGTCGAACAAACATTTGAGAATGAAGGCTGCTCGGTGTTTCCTCTATTTGGCGCAAGGCTGTTGGGCGGAAGTACAATCGGACAAAGAGCAACAGGACTGGACCAAAACAAACGTCATGCTTCTCTACGAAGCCGGCGTTTTTCCAGCCTTCGTAGAATTACTCAATATCGAAATGGAGTAGGTAGCAGAATCTTACCGCTCTTACCCGGGTATTTTATACCCGTTACTGCGGCCTAAGGCCTTAACCGTATACGAATTTCATCTTTCGCAGAAATAATACCGCTGCGACGTCGGCGATGAGGAAATTGGCGGTGAGCCTCGCGGACTCTGTGGATCTTCGTATTATTCTATCCGTACTGTACATTATCACGGAAGTAATGAGGGAAGAAATGATAAATTACGAGACCAGTATTTACAAGAAAAATATCGAGTCGTTCAAGGAAGAACTTGGTAAATCTTTCATTCGTCGCGTAGACCAAGTCCGAGGAAGAACTTTTGATCAAGAGCAGCAAGAATGTTATCCGAGTCGATTCATCGAAGACTCGCTCGCTTTGTTTCTTGACCATTTGTTCATTCGCGAGTTGGTCCATTATTAAGGAGTTTTGGGACAATTGACGAAACGTTACCATTTGCGTAAAACTGCCATTGGGCGACAAGTGAGACATGTTGAAAAGTGTTTTTATGATAGGGATGTTCCTTATTTTTGGGAAAGTGTTTGAGATTCTTCACACGCACATGATATACCGCTAAAAGTTTATTTCACGTATGTACACGCAGCAAATTCTTCGAACATCGCGTTTCAATTCATACGTTTGAAAATACGCGCCAAAAAGCCCAGCCCTGTCATTTGTTCAACCAAGTTACCCACAAGTTCGACCAAAATAAAACAGGCACTTCCTCCGAGCATTACTTTGATTCACAGCTATCGCCTCGTGGCAATATACTTTAATTCTTGGTTACTGGAGCATCCCTATTGCAAATTGGACAGAAACAGTGTAGACGATCGATTTAACATTTGGAGGGTGCATCCAGTATACGACGAACTGTATAAATACGAATCGAATGGTTCGTCAATTGTCCCGAAACTTCTTAACGCTTGTCGTGATATTTTCGTAATTATGTGTATCAATTGGATTGCGCAGTAAATCCTTACGGACAAGACTTACTCATAGTCAAGCTATTGAGCATGGTGACGTGCTTCTGTAGCGGCTTCGCTCCACATTTTCCAATGAAGAAGGTCCTGCTTCTTCTCTGGAAGCTGATACTCGTCTCGCTCGGTGGTATCGGCGAGCTTCGACATCTGAAGAAAGTTTATCGGGAAGAGGCGAATCTCGATACCCAACAGGAAGATACGTTAGAAACGGCGAAAACCATGAGAGCAAGCTCGCCTCCCTCGAGCGCCGCTGATTTACTGGATTCGCAGAATCCCAAGAGGAACACCACGTCCTTTCGACGTGTCAGTAATATACGATCTTTATTCGAGCTCGCTAGTTCCGGTCGCAGTGAGAGAAAAATCGCAGCGGTTCCGACTCTTGAGGGTTTATTTGGAGCATTGGCATTTTTGATGCTTTTACTTCCTCTCTCATTGTTACGTGAGCATTTTTCGCCAAGTCACAGCCTGTTGAAAAACATATCATCGAAAGCTTTCGGTTTTTATTCCATCTTTCGCTTTTTGTCGCTAGGGTACTTGACCTTTAGCGCAGGAGCCGCAACGATATTTCGTTTGAAATTGACAACTTTGGCAAGCGCCTTAACCCCTTCGTTGGCATTGACGCAATAGTGCGCCAAATAATTCCGTGCCCTGTGTGGCATTGACGCAATAGTGCGTCAACCTACATGGTTTTTTCCTTAGGTACAACGCTTTTCGCGTTTGTTACCTATTCTTTCCCATCATTATGGCCGTTCTTTCCTCTACTGTTTACACTCCTTTTTGTTCTCCATCTTTCTCCCTGTTCCCCCCCTCTTGCGGCCGCAGCCGACTTCCCCCTCTGTATTATATTCATCATGACATTTCTGTCAGGGGTATAGGGAAACTGCGGAAAACCTATACCAAATACAGCCGGTCATCGAGTTCGCCCCCCAGTCGTGGAACTAGTCTTATTTCGCCGCGAAATGCCGAAGAAAAATATTTCACGACGAAATGTACGCGACCGGGATTCGAACCCGCGACCTCCCGGTCCGCTGGTTTAGTGGCGAGCACGCTAACCACTAGACCATCGCACCGGTTTAGTGCATCAACCTTTATTTCCCTATCTAACTTGCTCTGATTCGAAATCGGAGCCTCACTCGGGGGTCTTTGGGCTCGCTGAATCCGAATTTCCAGTCAACATTTGGAAATTCAAAATGGCGGACAAAAATCAAAAACTTTACTCGATTTAGATGAAAATTAGTACTCCGGGATTTTTGAGGTCGCTCATTACGAGGCTGAACTTTAAATTTGAAAATTCAAAATGGCGGACCGAAATTGAAAATTTTACTCGATTTAGATCAAAATTGGTACTCCGGGGTTTTCGGGGACGCTGAGTGTGATGCCGAACTCAAAATGAAGGAATTTTTCATGGTGAATTCAATAACATGGAGCATGATACTATAAATAACCAGAGTACAAGTTTTCACGATAACAAAAATGTTCCCGCCATTTTGGGCACTTTTTGTCGGAATTCTCTCTGCCAACGAAGGGCTTAATGGAAAAAATGGCTATTAATGTCCCACGTGGACTCTTGTATCAGTAATCCGTTGAATTACAATTGATAACCATGAAGTCTTGTTTCGTGCTACACACAGCAAGGTTTTACGAAGCAAAGTTCCCTCGACGAGCCCGGCCTGGCAATGGAACTCGAGGGTGTTGACAGTGGCCGACAGGACAGCGGTGCGAACGACATCGAAAATGGAATAGCAGTGTTCTTCAACCATCCACCATTTTTCAAAAGGTATTGGAAGGATCCAAACACGACGCAGTTGCAACCGAGGCCCGAAACTCCGCCGCCCACCAAGGCGAAGGGCCTACCTTGGACACCAAAGGTCAGGCAAAAGGACGTCGACACGTTTCTTGAAGTGTCAAGACTCAAATTCGTCGGCTACAAATTGGACAATGACAGCGAAACTTTGGCCGGTCTTCCGCAGCCCATACACGAAGGTGTTCACACCTTGAAACGCGTAAGATTTTTCAACAATCTTCTTTTCATTTCACACGTATTTTCGGCTCCACTCGGAACTGTGATCGTTTCGCTATGGCATATTGTGGTCGGAAAATAGCCGATTTTCGAGTTTTCTTTCAATGGTTGAAGTACGCTAATCGGTTTTTATGTCCAATCAATTTCTAGTCGCAATTTCCAGTAACAATTTGTAGCAACAATTTCTAGTAATAATTTCTAGTAACAATTTCTCGTAACAATTTCTAGTGGCATTTTCTAGCAACAATTTCTAGTAAAAATTTCTCGCAAAAAGGGCTAGTAACAATTTCTAGTAACATTTTCTCGTAACAATTTTTAGTAACAATATCTCGTAAAAAATTCTAGTATTAATTTCTAGTAACAATTTCTAGTAACAATTTCTAGCAACAATTTCTTGTAACAATTTCTAGTAACAATATCTCGTAAAAATGTAGTAACAATTTCTAGCAACATTTTCTCGTAACAGTTCCTAGTAACAATGTTTCGTAACAATTCCTAGTGACAATTTTTAGTAACAATTGCTCGTAACAGTTTCTAGTAACAATTTCTAGTAAAAAATTCTCGTAAAAAAGGCTAGTAACATTTTCTCGTAACAATTTCTAGTAACAATATCTCGTAAAAAATTCTAGTAGCAATTTGTAGTAACAATTTCCAGTAACAATTTCTAGTAACAATTTCTAGCAACCATTTCTAGCAACAATTTCTTGTAACAATTTCTAGTAACAATATCTCGTAAAAAATGTAGTAACAATTTCTAGCAACATTTTCTCGTAACAATTCCTAGTAACAATGTTTCGTAACAGTTCCTAGTGACAATTTTTAGTAACAATTGATCGTAACAGTTTCTAGTAACAATTTCTAGTAAAAATTTCTCCTAACAATTTCTAGTAACAATATCTCGTAAAAAATTCTAGTAACAATTTGTAGTAACAATTTCTAGCGACAATTTCTAGTAACATTTTCTCGCAACAATTCCTAGTAACAATGTTTCGTAACAATTCCTAGTGACAAATTTTTGTAACAATTGCTCGTAACAGTTTCTAGTAACAATTTCTAGTAAAAAATTCTCGTGAAAAAGGCTAGTAACAATTTCTAGTAACATTTTCTCGTAACAATTTCTAGCAACAATATCTCGTCAAAAATTCTAGTAGCAATTTGTAGTAACAATTTGTAGTAACAATTTCTAGCAACAATTTCTAGCAACAATTTCTTGTAACAATTTCTAGTAAGAATATTTCGTACAAATGTAGTAACAATTTCTAGCAACATTTTCTCGTAACAATTCCTAGTAACAATGTTTCGTAACAATTCGTAGTGACAATTTTTAGTAACAATTGCTCGTAACAGTTTTGTAGTAACAATTTCTAATAGCGTGTGGTACTCGACACCGGATATAATGGTTTCCTGGTCACTTGTGTCGTTTCCAATATGGATGAAAGGTCAACAACAAAAAATCGTATACAATTTCAGCACATGTACACGTCGCTGGCGGAAGTTCAGATACAGAAGGAAGAGGAGATCGTTAGAAATCCAATGAGCACGCCTGAACCGCCGCTCCGACAAACACCCACGGAAATTTTGTATCAAGCCATTCTGTCGAATCTACCGCAGTACATGATAGCGCTGTTGAAGATTCTTCTCGCCGCTGCACCAACGAGCAAAGCCAAAACTGACAGCATCAATATTCTGGCAGACGTACTGCCCGAGGAGATGCCGTAAGTAAAAGTACACCGTGCAATTTCGCACAAGTCTGCGACTACATTATTTTTACGGAGACCGATTGTGACGGATCATGACAGGCAATTGATCGGTCTAGATTGCGCGTAAATAGTAGCTACTGGCGCTCCATAGTTATAGGCGTCGAAATTGGCTCGGTGCAGAGGGCGGGGGTAACGAAATCGAACGCAGCGCTCGCAGTGGACAAAAGTCGCAGCAAGCTTGGCCGTTTATCTGATTAATTTTTAGAGCGCAGTACGAAATTTTTGCACTCATATAAAAAACATTCTTTCATTAAAAATGGGCCACGACAGTTGCTGTGCAATGAATTCCAAAAAGACCGGAAGTCAAGCTTTTTTCTCACTTCTACACAAATAAGTTAGTACGAACAACACGAACGATGAACAAATGGACAAATTGGCTCAGTATGAACAAATTAAACGCAATTTTTATTTTTATCGTCTATCACAATGATACAACTATAATCACAGAGCCTTTGTCAGAGCAGGCAAAATTACGAACGCTAAGCGGCGCTAGTGTTGCACACGGAGGCAATAAAAAATTAGACAAGCTCTTAGCGCCGTTGCCCGTCGTTTTGTGATGGATACTTATCGCCGTGAATCAATGGAACTTTCAGAATGACCGTTCTACAATCAATGAAACTGGGAATTGACGTGAATCGTCACAAGGAGATAATCGTCAAGGCCGTATCGGCGATATTGCTCCTTCTACTGAAGCACTTCAAGCTCAACCATATTTACCAATTCGAATTTATGTCTCAACACTTAGTATTCGCGAATTGCATACCTCTGGTCTTGAAGTTTCTGAATCAAAATATTCTGGCGTATATCGAAGCGAAGAACGTGTAAGTGGCGCCAGGAGGAATGGAACAAGGGACGAGGCGGGACAAGCCACGGGATAACGTGGTTCACTTTCGTTTTAGCATACCACTTTTGGACTTTCCCATTTGCGTGATCGGCGATCAGCCGGAATTGACGATAGAGAGCCTCGAGATCGGCGACAGTCAAACTTATTCATGGCGAAACGTATTTTCGTGTATCAACTTGTTGCGAATTCTCAACAAATTGACCAAATGGAAACACAGCAGGATTATGGTAAATTCTTTTTAAGGGAAGGCTAGGGGTTTCAGCGTGAAAAAAAAAACACTTTTTCGCGCACTTTTTTCCACCCCTTTTACGACTCGCAACGTCCAACGTGACAATTTACGACAGATGCTGGTGGTCTTCAAATCTGCGCCGATCTTGAAGCGTACTCTAAAAGTGAGACACGCTATGATGCAGCTTTATGTTCTGAAGCTCTTGAAGATGCAGACGAAGTATCTCGGCCGACAATGGAGGAAAACAAACATGAAAACGATCAGTGTCATTTATGCCAAGGTTCGTCATCGATTGAACGACGACTGGGCTTATGGAAACGGTGAGATTTGTTTTTCTGCCTGCAGCCGAAAACATATGGTCATTCTTTACGTAAGTGACTTTTGCGAAAAAATGAGTTTGCTTGGGTACAACCCGTTGATTGTGTTATCACTTTAGATAAGGGACTTTTCCGAATAATTCAACCCGTACAAACGAACCCAAACTCAGTTTTCGGAAAAGTCACTTATCGCAAGAATTTTCGGATACGTCACTTATGTTAAGAACTCTTTGGAAAAGTCACTTATCTCAGGAAGAATCTGATAAGTGACTTTTCCGAAAAATTAAACCCAAACAAACTCATTTTTCGCTAAAGTCACTTATCTCAAGAATTTTCGGAAATGTCACTAATGTAAATAACTTTTCGGAAAAGTCACTTATCTCAGGAAGAATCCGATAAGTGACTTTTCCGAAAAATTAAACCCAAACAAACTCATTTTTCGGAAAAGTCACTTATCTAAAGAAAGCAGGAGTCACTTATCTGAAGAACTTTTCGGAAAAGTCACTTATCTAAAGAAGAATCTCATAAGTGACTTTTCAGAAAAATTAGACCCAAACAAACTCATTTTTCGGAAGTCACGTATCTAAAGAATTTTCGGAAAAGTCACGTACGTAAAGAAAGAATTTTCGGAAAATTCACTCAGCTAAAGAAAGAAGAAGTTACTTATCTAAAGAATTTTTCGCAATAGTCACTTATCTAAAGAAGAATCTAATGAGTGACTTTTCCGAAAAATTAAACCCAAACGAATTTTTCGGAAACGTTAGTTATCCAACGAATTTTCGGAAAATTCACTTATCTAAAGAAAGAAGAAGCCACTTATCTAAAGTTTTGTCGGAAAAGTCACTTACCCAAAGGATAATCTAATGAGTGACTTTTCCGAAAAATTAAACTCAAACAAACGAACCCAAACAAATTTTTCGGAAAAGTTACTTACCTAAAGAATTTATCGGAAAAGTCACTTATCCAAAGAACATTCCAATAAGTGACTTTTCCGACTTCTAAGTGACGGAAAAGTCACTTATAAGAATCTAATTAGTGACTTTTCCGAAAAATGCGTTTGTTTAGGTTCAACTCATTTTTCGGAAAAGTCACTTGTCAGATTCTTCTTTACATGAGTTTGTTTTTCGAGCAAACTCATTTTTCGAGTTTGTTGAACCCAAACAAAAAAACTCGTGCCACTTGTGTAAAGAATTATCTAAAGAAAAATGAGTTTGTTCGTGTTCAGCCCAAACACATTTGATAATCTTGCGGCCTGTAAACTTGCCTGGTTGCGGTGCACTCGAAAGTAAAAGTTCGATTCTACTTTCTCTTAGATCTCGAGGCGAGGCCTTGGGATTTTCAAGCAGAGGAATGCGCTTTGCGAGCCTGCGTCGATCAGTTCAACAATCGACGATATCTGACGACGAACAGGGATGAACAGCTCGAACCAGTCGATACGTCGATCACTTCGATTCTCGGTGTCAACGTCGAGCTGACCGACGAGTTCAAGCAACACTACGAGCTCTGGCTGCAACAGGAAGTTTTTCAAACCACTATAGACTGGGACAAATTGTTGGAATCGAGAAACTGTGAGATCTGACTCCACCTGACACCGCTATCTCGGCTAGTTTCGCGTCCTTCTATATCGTCGATCAACCAAGAGCATATTAAATTATTTTTCCCTTTGTTACTCTAGCAATATGATTGAATATCATTTTTAAGATTCTGCCTTTTGTGTTGCGTCGCTCTGTGTCTTTGTATCGCGCGTAAAAGCAATGTTGCGTAATGATCTAAAAAATGGTGCTCCGATCTGGCGTAATTGCGCAAAGTGCTCGACAAACTCTTGTTACGCAAATATCGCCTAATTACCCAGATTGCGACACGAGTGCAATTTTTCTTTCGATTCGCATCATCGTTCGTGGCCTCGATGCAGACAGACGGACAATAGGCGAGAGATTTGAAAAAAAATAGGACAACAAACAATTATTGTTACATCGTGTGTTGAATATAGTTTTTTTTAACGATAATTTCGCGCGCTCATTTTTGCTCGTCATCGCCATTCAATTGAGCCCCTTTTTTTTTCATGCAATTGCGAGTCGGCCGAGTCACTTGGTTTCTAGAAATCCACCGGTACACGCTGCTCGATTGTGTTATTCAAGAGGCACGGCTTACGGCGGAACTTCGCGAATCGCGAGTGACCTCGTTCCATGATCCGCGAAGCCCGCCATCGGCTATGAGCATACCGATGCGTCATTTTTTAATTTCCTGCAAATCGATTCGAAACCCTCGAAAGAGAAATCGCATTCGCCGGATAACGACGGACGATTTTTTAAATGTACAGTACATCAACCGCTCCCAACCCTTCGTTTCACCAGTTCCGAAGAATATTTATAAACTCATCGCTGTAATCAATAAACCACGAAACCAATACGAAGAGTACGCAACCTGGAGTAGGCATCCGCTCCCAAAGTGCCGAAGCGGATATACGGTGTTTTTTTTCTTCAACGATGTACGCAGTGGCTTTTTGTATCGGGGAAGGAGCACTTTACGACGCTAATGCGGGATATACATTCAGACGGGAAAGAATAGGTGACTGAGGGATTTCGTAGACTAAGAAATAATTCGACATTTTTCAAACTTTAGGTGTATACGAAACAATTCTTTTTAATTCGTGTCAATTTTTTTTTTCAGTTCGTCACGTATAGTTTCTATTCGACAGCAATTAAAATGAAGAAAATGAAAATTCAAGGAAATAGCACGTGTTTACAACAAAAAATCAAAATTTTCTGTAAAATTTGGATTCGAAAAATCGTTTTTTTTGGTAATTATGCAGTATGAGGACTTTTTTCGCCATGTTTATTCCATTATAGTGAGTAATATTCCGTCGGGGGAGGCTGACATTTCCCATTAATTCCGTATGTTATGGGGTATTGACAATTTCCAGAAACAGGTAATATTTCGACGCCTCGCTGAACAGCTACGTGTTTCGAAGCGAAATTCGCTTTGAAACTTCGAAAAAATATCCTACATACATAGTTCTATCGGTTAAAAAAAAACATCGATTTTTTGGTCGTTGTGAATGTACATTCCACCTTAAGGATTGAGGAGTACAGGGATTCGAAAATAAATGAACACGCAAAGAAAGAATAATACACAAACGAAACATATATTTACAAGAGATAATCGTACAATTAACCGCTTCGCTGTCGGGCGAAGAAATAACTTTTCGTGCCAATGATGTGTCGAGGCTTCTTTCTTTCTCTCAAAACTGGACTAACATTTGAATGTACTTTTTTTGGGTTCGCTGAATCCGCTTTTGACATCAGACATCAGTCCATTCAAAATCGCGAAGCAGAAAACAGGGATGGTTCCGTTTGAATAAAAAAGTCGTAGTTAGGGATTTTATCACTAATTACGAAACCAAAATTGCCAATGCTATGTGGCTCACTCGTGTAGCTCGCCATTTTGTTTGACCAATGCCAATTTTCATTAAAATCAAAGTACTATTTTGCATTTCGGTTGGTCGCATTCGAGTCAATATTCGGAAAATCTGCGTTCAGATTCACTTTCAGCTATCTCGAAAAAACCGCAGTACACGATTTCATTCAATTAATATCAATTTTGTTTTCCATGTGGAAAATTTTCTTCGTCATTTTGAAGTTAAAAATCAGCGTTTGGGTTCGGATTTAGCAAGCCCAAAAACACGAATGCACTACCAAATCGTAATAGTACAGACTTTTCTTTTTCCTGCAAGGTCCGTATATACGTCACGAGGCAAAAGTGTCACGATTGTTTTGCTCGTACGTACGGACCACCGACAGCGTGGTTGTTTAACAGATTCATATTTATTTACACATTTTCAAAGATTTTTCGTTGCTCATAAGATCTGATCCATATTTGTTTTTGTCGCGAGCGGATATTGCTGGCTAGAAGTGAAAATTGTCGAAACTAAATTTATTCTTTTCCAGAATTGGGCAAAGACTTTACGAAAAATAATATTTCCGTAAGATTGCTCGAGGAAACGAATGCTCTGAAATAAAATGAACATATTTCAGAATGCTCAGGACAGTTTTTGAATATGACGAACGATATCTCGAGAGATCGAAGTTTCGATAGGTCGATAGATAACGGAAGAAGTTCGAAGTCTAAGCGCTGGGCGCAGCTCGTGTTATATCGATCATTTTTTTCGTACAGTAAACAAGGCGATTCTTACGTCATGAGCTTTCGTTTTCGTATACGTCCTGAACTCGATGCTCGTCCATTTGCTTCGCATGGCCGATGGCGTCACAACGTCCTTGCCACAACCTTGCATCGAAAATGACTTGCTGTACGTGACCGAAATTCTGGGCTGAATTTGTCGTGCCTTATTGCCACGTACGTTCAACGACTGACAAGAGATATTGCAGGCTGATTGGCAATTCGGCCTATTCCT
Source organism: Ophion costatus (assembly GCA_951751655.1). NCBI lineage: Eukaryota > Metazoa > Arthropoda > Insecta > Hymenoptera > Ichneumonidae > Ophion > Ophion costatus. The sequence goes on along the minus strand of OX632358.1, from coordinate 1,606,663 downwards.
TGAAAGCGGTTTGTACTAGAGGCCATTTGCAATTAATTAACCTCCGCCAACTAGGGCTCGAAATGAGTGGTTTTCCAGTTTAGCGGTTCTAACATTTTTTATCGCCAATTTTCGATGTTACCATGAACAAATAATTGTAAAAAAAAAACTACTCCATTCTGGGCACTCAATTGATACTTTTGTCAAAGCTGATAAATGAATGACGACATTAACGAAAAAATGCAGGTTCGTGAGATCTTTAGATCTGTTATTTTTGAAGTTATGGGAATTTTGGGCATGTATTTTTGTTAGGGTAATCCTATCGCTTCACACTAGTCATACCACTGATCATACTTGAGACTTTTACAATTTATATTTTTAACATAAGCAAAAAAAAGAATTTGTAATAACCAAAATGTTCCATGTGTAAATTGTTGTTCATATTTAATGTGTAAATGTGCATGTTTATATAGAAAAATGAAGAAATATCCGAACGATTCGCGCAGTGTTTCTAGGTTTGATATTTGGCACCATTGGTTTGTCTCGTTTTACTCAATTAGGCGAGTTTAATCTCCATGCTTGTCAACATCGACGTGTCGAAACAATATCAGGTGCGGGAAATATAAAGCATTGTATTCGGGCCATGGAGACTAGATACAGGAGCCTAAACTGGGCATTTTAAGTGATGCCCGAAAATGAAGGCAACAGGGATGGCGCTACGATCGCGCGGAGCGTTGCGGTGCTAGCTTCTCTCGACAACTGACTGAACGCGAATTTGACGTTACTTTGAGTTTTGCTTTCTTCATTGAATATATTGAATGATATACATTGATTACTCCAATAATAATATAATAATACTTTAAATGATAATTTTTGTGTGTGTATATGTGTGTGGTTTTCAAATATATAAGTTGTAGAAAACAACCCAATGTGATTTTTTCATTCGAGAGCATTTAAGAGTTGATAAAAAAATTAATTAAAAAAAACATTTGAGGAGTTAGTTTTTTGTGTAAAAACTTTTCGGTTCATGTGTGAAAGTAGTATTTTAGTACGTAAGGCCTACTATTATACTATTTAAAGAATAAATCAGAGGAGTAGACTTAATAGTTTAGTTGTATTTGCGAACTGTCGTCTAAAATTCGTATCTTAGTAAAAAAGAATCACAAAAACCAAAATAACTTCTAATCCACTGGAAATCGCATAACACATATGGGGGTTCAATCGATAGGTATCGCGGTCCCCCATCGTTATGTTTAGTTTGTTCCACTCCGCGCGTTACACTCTGTGTATTGCTGGGATCCAAGCACAGTAACGGAAAATTCGCGTTCGGTCTGTTGTGAAGTTAGCACCGCAACCTTTCGTGCGATCGCAGCGCCATCCATGTTGCTTTCATTTTTGGGCACGCTTTTTTAATCGTTTCTCCATTGGAGTTTAGGTATCCAGCCTCCATGGTTCGGCCAGGGAGACTAAAATAAACGAGTGGATACTCCATAAGAGATAAGCAGCGAAAGACGGCCCCAAAATGCCGACTTATAAGTGACCGCAAGTGGCGCTGCGATCGCAATTCTCCGATGTATAGTAATACTTGTGGCTAAAAGTTCTACGCATGCGCATTAGAGGAAAGTTGTCAGAATCGAGGTTTCCATCTTTTCGGCCATTTTCCTTTTACCTTGGCGTGACTTGAATGATACCGGGTTTCTGGCGAGTGACATGTTTTGAAAAAGTGTGCGTCTCGTCCAATCCACAGACAACCATGCATAAGTAGCCGACGGAAAGCTAAGCAAGAGAGTATATCTATATATAAGGGAAAGCCGATTGCAACGCCACCTACAAACTCTTATTTTCCTTGATTTTGGAGCCACATCGCCAAATTTGCGGCGGCGAAATATGTCGGTTAAAAATGAAATATGTGTGGAAATTTGAATGTGTGAGATGAGGTTAGGACTACAGTCAGCTGTTCCCTTGCTACGACGTCTCTTTATCGTAGCAGGTGGTAATAAATCCAATACCGGAAGTTCAAAATTAAACTTGATATTACGGAAAAATTAGGTGAATAAGCGTAAATTTTTCTGAGAGCATTGCGTCACTACAAGTGTTGAGTATGTAAATCTCATCATTTTTAAGAATCTGACGGGTACCCACTATTATATACACTTTTGTAGTGACCGGAAATTGGGTTTTCGTATGTCGTCTCAGAACTCCTTCACAATAATACGCAATAACCTTCAGGCGCTTTCAAGGAATAGGTCGAATTACCAATCACCCTGTATCCAAGATGCAAAAAGTATTCTTTTCCCGACTGTGATCTGTTGCTCATTGCACGTAACGTGCGATTCGCGCGATCACGTCCAACGCGATAAAATTGCGAGTGAAGCTATGTAAGCACGTTGTAGACGGCACGTTTCGACCAATTCGATTGGGCATCGTGTCCTTCATAGTATACGTGAGCCTCGTACGAAAAAAACAATATCTCGTCCTTCATTTGCTCGCTTTCGTTTCATTCACTCGAGTTCACCCAATCAGTTGATTATTTCCGATACGTCATTGAACGTAATTGCAAAAGTCACGTGAAAAAAAAGCCCTTGGTCGACGCCGAGGACGATGTAAAAAGGCGAAAATAGCCTTTACGTAAGCTACGGGAAAAATACTGCAATGCAGAATACATTCGTACACTCGGATATTGGCCCTGACACCTAAAGAGCTCACGAGCCTTTGCAACTTCCGCAAATCGACGTAACGGAAATTGCAAATGTATCAGTCGCCATTATCTTTTGTCATTAGTCAATTCCACTTTGGCTGCTTTAGGAATTCAAAGAATGGTCGCGTTTCAACAGGGATTCTCTGAAATTATATATTCTTCTACATTAACCTTCCACTGACACATTGGGTCACTTTGACCCGGACGAACTTTCAATGAAGTGCTCGCCCAAAATTGAAAATTCTCAATAACCTTACAATGCAATTTTATATTTTTCGAGTAGCAATTATGGAGACATGTTAAGTATGTTAAAAGTGTATACCTATTTTAAAAAACCGATCGAAGGTTCGTTAATGAAGGTTTCTACTTTGTTGGGCCAGAAAAATGTTTGTTTTGGCTGTATGGTAACAAGTTTTGAGGAGTATGGTAACAAGTTTTAGCCGTAGAGCCCGTTTAGCAGTAGAATTCTTAGCAGTTCTTTTTTACCAGTAGAGCCTTAGTAACGTCAATAACAATGACCTCAGAATGCTGTTTTTTACGAGAAAAATGAAGTTTCCTTTGGAGAAGCTGTCATTGTTCGTATTTTTCGAAATTTCGACAAGCGGATCGTGAACCCATAGCTAGTTGGATATATTAGAAGAAAACATGGCAAGTATTCGGAAGTGGGACTCCTGCTAGAATCGGGCTAGTTTCTGTTTGGGTTTGTTTAGGGTTGTTTGAACCCTTGAAGAAAATTAGCGTGATTCTAGCAGGAGCCCCACTTCCGAATATTTATCGAAAACATTTGTTGCTCTCGTTTTCAGATTGCATTTGAGGTCAGTAGAGATCCCGCTGTTTCGGGCCTCGCCGCTGGAGGACCGCAAGCTGCACCACCACGAACACTTTGAAAGATTTCCTTTCGAAAAAATTACATCGTAACCACAAACACGTGTACAACGTGCTGGGAAAAAATGGATCAATTCCAACCAATGTGTCACTAGAAAAAAATTCGTCATTCCGACCTTCCAAATTGGGCTTCCAGAGAATTAATACCAAGTTAATTCCCGTTAACGCCAAGAGGTCATAAGTGTGTCAAGGGAAGGTTAAAATCGTTCTCGTTCAGGATGGAGCATTTTTTTTACCGATCAGTGCTCGAACGACGACCAAAGATTCCAATAGTAGCTTTTACTCGCCCTCGCGTTCACCGTTTCGGCTACTCCATCCAACTATCCGAATTTGGTGGCTCACGCTCCGAGCAACGCTTAGCGTCCACCCCTGTCTTCCCTCACTTCCGGCAGCTCTCAGAAACAATACTCATGATTACATCGAACAACGGCGGCCGTTATGTTCCAATATGCGCGACGTACTTTTTCCCCTCGCTGCTTTGCGCTGCTCCGAAGCCCCATCGCCGTTTTATTTCGTGCAAACCAGTCACCAGCAGGCCCGTTGGTAAAAAAAGCTGGCCCGGCCCCGGTGAGTTTGTTTGGCGACGAAAGTTCGACATCGAAACGCCGCTTCGCTTCCTCGCAATACTCGAAAGTGGAAATGTGCCTCCTCACGGGAACATCGGCCCTGAGCAATTCTCGAAAACGACACTCGAGAAATCTTTCGGCCATTTCCGTCATTGCTTGTATCCCTGCAATCGGTCCGTTTTGTTCGTCGGAAAGTTCGCTTCGCCGCTGGCCTGTCGTTCCTTCGCGTTTTTTTCGTCCCTCAAGTAATTCGGATCGTTCCAAAGTTGGGTATCGCCGCTGGCGTATACGACGTATGTGAGATTGGTGATTGCTAGTACACCGAGTACGATCCAAAATACGAGTCGCCACTGTTCCCGCGTGCCGTCGGGTGCGAGCTCGCCGACGACCAGAGGCGTTATTATACCGGTGAAGGCGCCAATGCCGTTGGTCAGGGCCATTAGGGTGCCCGAATAATTCGGGCTGAGATCGAGGGCGTTGACCTTCATGCCCGGATAGAAGGTGCCCATGAGGGTCATGCCGACGGTGAAGAGGGCGACGACGGTGGTCTTGTCGCAGCCGCTGTAGGACGCGGCCACGATGAAGACACCCGGCCCGATCGAGGCGATCGTCGTGCCGATTTTTCGCACGTTCGTCGTTGACACGTGACCGGCGACGATGAGCCAATCGGCGAGGCACGAGCTTACTATGCTGCAGAACCACATGCACAGATAAGGCAGCGACGTCAGAAAGCCGTTGCTCTTGATGGAATATTTGAGAACTCCGCTCATGTATTTCGGCAGATCGGTCACCATCGTGAAGAAGCCCCAGTCGTGGCCAATCTGCGCGGCTATCAGAGCCAGAAAAGGACGCGAGTGGAGTATGTGACGCCATGGCACAGCCGCGTGCTCTTTGCTCGTGTGATCGCTCAAACGCTCGTGCAGGTATTTCTTCTCGTGTTCCGATATGAAGGGATGCTCGTCGGGATTGTTGTAGCACACGAGGGTCCACACGACGAACCAAAATACCCCGACAACACCGAAAACGTAAAACACAGCTGGCCAACCCAACGGCGAGTAGTGAAGTATCAGGCCTGACAACGATGAGGTCGCTACAGTGCCCAGCTGAGCACCCGCGAACACCAACGAGCCGATCTTCGATCTCTCCTCCGGTGGCGTCCACTGGGCCAGCATCGCGTTCAACGCCGGAAACGTCACACCCTCGCCAAGACCCATCAACACGCGCAGCACTATCAGCGCCGTTGAACCTCCCCACGTAACTGCCGCCGGCGTCAAGAGGGTGAACAACGCCGTCGACAGGATTCCCAGGCCCAGGGAATACTTGCCGCCGAACCTCTCCGCCATCATGCCACCCGGCAAATGCGTCACTACGTAACCCCAGTAAAACGACGAGAGGATTATTCCCTGAAAGGGGGAACACGTTATTGGCAACTGTAGGCTTTGAATTCACATTTTACTTTTCTTGAATTAAGGGGTTACGAGGGGTGGAAAATTTCGAAAAATCTTCTTTCTTCGTTTCTGCTGGCTGATTGTGCAATATGGCTGAAATATTATTCCGGGGTTTTAAGGGGTCACTTTAAACGCTAAAAAGGCTGTCTTCGTGAATGTTTTTGGTAGGTTTACTTGATAGATATTGATATTAAAGTTGTTACACTTGATAAATACAATTTCGAAATACATCGATGTTTTTTTTCGATTGGTTGAGGCGCTTTTTATAGACGAAAGTGGTAGTTAAAAAAATGGAGTAGAAAAATTGTAGGTCTGCGCTGTTGATGATATCTCGGGGATGGATGATCCGAAACAAAACATCAAACGGTTTTAGATTCAGTATGTTAATGGCTGTATCGCATATCATACGATTTTTCATATACGCAAAAATAACAAAATGGCGGACATTTTTTTCGAAAAAACAAAAAAAACGTTTTTTTTCACCGCTTTTGGCAAAAAAAATAGTAAATATCAAAATATTGAAAAATATGTTTGTTGTGAAGAATATGTGGTTAGAATTTCATAAGGATCGGTTCAGTAGTTTCGAAGATTTTATCAACAAGCCGTCGAAAAACGTTGTTTCGAAAAAAAAAACGCGTTTAAAGTTTGTTTCGGTCGCATGAATACATAAAAACATTTTTTTAACGTATTTCGAAAGTGTATTTATTAAGTGTAACAACTTTTTTATCAATATTTATAGTATAAACGTGTCAAAAAAAAATCATGAAGGTATCCTTTTTTTAAGCGTATAAAGTAAGTTGAGATGTCGACGCTAGAACGTTTCCTAACTTTCGGAAATACAGATTTTTCGAAAAATTGTAACTGCTGAAATACATATAAATATTTAAAATAATTAAAATAAATATTTAAATAAAAATTTAAAAATTTGTGAAACTACTATTTTATAAAAAATTAAAAATGGTCTATTTTATTTAAAAAATGGTCTATTTTATAAATATAATTTTAATATCAATATATAATATTAATAATTTTAATATTTTATTTAAAAAATGGTCTATTTTATAAATATGATTTATAAAAAAATTATTAAAAAAAATTGAAAATGGCTATTTTATTTTGAAAAATCAAAAAAATTAAAAATGGTCAGGATCACGGCCGAGCGAAATGGCGTGGAAAGCCTCATATGTATATATATATATAAAGAAAAATTAATTTCTTATATATATATAGTAATTATATATAATTATATATATATATATAAAATTAATTTATATATATATATATATATATAGAAAAATTAATTTTTCTTTCGTGGTATTCAATGGAAAAGCGTTACGAAGCGTTACGAAAAAGTGATTCATACAAAATTTGCCAGGTCTGAACATTTTTTTAGGTAGTGCTCATATGACTTTTTTCTCGATTTTTCGTCAATTTTTATTCTTCATTTTTTTTCTTACTCCAAAACAACATATTTCCAAAAACACGCATACTTGTTTGGGTTTTCTTGGGTTTAGTTATGTAAATACCGTGTTCTTGTTCATCGAGTGATTGATATCATTTTCACAACCGAATTACGTATATTGATTAATTAAGATTAAGATTTAATTAAAAAGATTAAGGTCTGCAAATACAAATTGTTTATGGTGAAATTTTTGTTTAAGAATAAAAATTGTGTATTTTTACAGAAAAAATTAAATCAAGACTTACATTGGATGACGCACTAACATTTTCTGCATCGAGATAAAAAAGAAATGAATACTCCGATAATCATGAAATAAAAAACACGAAAAAGGCTTTGGGCACTAACCAAAAAATTTTTTAGAACCCTCAAATTTTGCAAAACTTTCTTTTTCTTGACATACTTCAATTTGCCGTTGAGAAAAAAAATCGACTTTTTTAACCACCTTAATATATATTCAAATCAAATTCTCAGTGTTTTTTCTTGTTCAAACGTACCCTTACATGCAAAAAAAGTTTCCTGAAAAAACATAAATGTTACGTTTGAAAAAAAAACGCCTTAAAAAAAACCCTGGCTGGGCCAGACTGCCCCTTAATGACGAATGTTTTATCGTCTTACTTGTAGCTGCTCGCTCCAATCGTATCGCTCCATATTATTCGTTATTGGTAGACTCGAGTCGTCATATATTTCCGCGGGGCAAATGCCTGTAGAATTCGAATCTGCCTTCATCGTATCGTTCGCAGGAATTACCATCTCGATTATCGTTATCGAGAGGCATACCCTCATTGTGTACGCGTTGAAGAGCCCCAGAAAGCCCATTAACGCGAATATCCATCGTTGCGGTATTCTTACGCCTATGAAATAATTGGACGGTGAGTCGTCGCGTTGAAAACGTGATGAAAAAAAGCACCTATATATATACATGTAAGTTGATTAATTGGATCGATCGAGATCGATCGATTTCACGTGATTATATTTCCAACTGGGCTCGATGGAAATTATTGGCCGGCCCGGTTCAATTTGATGAACATATTTGATATGTATTTATTCGATGGATGAGTTCGATTCGATAAACATACATATTTTCATATGTATCTGTTTTGTATTCTTATAATCTATATTATTTTTGTTGTGGTCGAAATTGTGAGTATCTGTATTGTATATTTTAAAATCTATATAATTATTTTTTCTGTGAGCTGAATTGTGAGTATTTGTATCGTATACTTTAAAATCTATATAATTTTTATGAGCGAAAAAGTTCCAGCCTAACATACGTCATTTTTGACGAAATGTCGAGCAAATTCAATCTGCTTCGTTGGAACGAGAAGCAACCGTCAAGGTGTTTCGAGACAATTGATGATATGTTAACGTTTGATGCAGTTTCTGCAGTAAAATCTTTTACATATACTCAATGCACCCTCCAAATTTTGAATCGATCGTCTACACTGTTTCTATCAAATTTACAGTAAAAAAAAAGACTTTTTAACACAGGGCGAGGCCTAATTGTCGTAATGTAAACGGAAACGAAATTGTCGTAATGTATTGAGTGATTTAACAGTTTTTCATAAAATTTTTAATATTTAGTTCGATTTACCTCGGTAAGTTACAAAATTGCATTTTCCAAAAAAAAATTTTTTTTTCGAGAGTACTACCTTTTAGCTATATTCTCTGAAAATTTCATTCAAATATGCCTAAAATTGAACAAACTATAAACTACAGGGCTTAACAGTCGGCCGGGGGAGGCGCGCCAGTACTATACTTCAAAGTTTAAGGGGTAGCCTTCTCTGGAAACTTGAAAAAACATCGATTTTTTTGCATATTGTTATAGTGTAAGTTTCAAGAACATTTTGAGACCAACCGGACGTTGAAATTCGAAAAATTGATGAACTTACACTTACGTTAGTGGATCAGTGTGTATAGTTAAGGTAGGAGTCTCGCTACAGTCGTTATTAGATAAATTCTTGATTTTAAAATATATATGAGTTTATGTGATAAACTTTTATATAGTGAAAATATTTTATACCTGACCGATGATTCCCACAAGTAATGTTAGGATGAAAATGGAAAAGTTAACTCGCCGTTTTATAGGAAACCCGTTCCGTCAACATTGCAATTACCAAATTTATCCCCCTATCAATTTGATAGCATTTATATTAAAGTTGCTACTTGTAAATTAGAATCTGAAGATTTTAACGTGATTATAAAAATATAGGTTCATCGAATTATTCGAAGAGAACTTTTAAGATAATCTCGATAAAAACTTTATTAATCGGCAGAAGACCGACCGCCGCGAAGTAGTTGGGTGCACGCTTGGCAACATCGCACGTGGTCGTGTAACCTTTCGGGAGCTTACGGCAATATATATATATATATATCACGAGGGTCGTTTAAAAAGTCCGTGCAAAGTCAGACAGATGGCACTACTGGTGCGTATCGAGGTTATTTTCAGTTCTTAGCATCTCTTGGAAGAAAGCATACCAAGTTTCAGCTAAATGGGTGTATTTATATGTATTTGGGATTTGTTTGACCCGCGGAAGTCGAGTGATTTTTAAAAAATGGACGAAAAACAATTTCGAGTGTTGATTAAACATTACTTTATGAAAGGCAAAACGCCTCAGGAGACTAAAGAGAAGCTTGATAAACATTATGGCGACTTCGAAAGCTAACACAAAACTACAACTTTTATGTAGACATTTTTTTTCAGTTACTTCTAGTTTCCGAGATATATTCATTTGGAAAAAAACGGCATTTTGTAAAATGTTGAATTAAAAAATCTGCCAAAATTCACATCGAATCCCTTTTAGTCGTACTTTGATATAACCAATTATGGGGCAGATCTGAGATGGTCGAAAAAAGTGGCTGAATTGACGGAGAATCCCTCATATAGGAGACTTGGTAAAAAAAATATTCTCCGCTTTTCAGTACATTAAGGGGGAGGGTAAGGTTAATTCGCTACAAAAAAGCATATTTACGACAATTTTTGTTTGATGACACAGTCAATATGTATTTATTTATGTAATTAGTATATAATAAAAGGACACTTAAAGAATATTTTGTAAAATTTTTATTAATATCTATGCAGAAATGAGCCATTGACAGAAAATCTTTGCAGACGCCTAAAAAAATGTTACATTGCGGTGAACCGCATAACTCATCATCGATTATTTGCAATTAAAAAAACCATAAAGATTTCATTAATTAATAAGCTGCTTAAAATGTGTCGGGGGTTTTTTTATTGCTTTTTATATTTTTGGTTACACTTAAAAGTCAAACCAAAAGTAAAATAAATGAAAAATACAAAAAATAATACAAACTCGACATCGCTACCTCGTAATTTATCAGGTTTTAGAACTATGAAACCGGAATTTTTTTGTAAAAATTACACGACTGTTGTTTGAAAATGATAAAAACGAATGGAGACGGCTTTCTGCGTCACATTCAACTGATCCGCGAGTTCTTGTTGACTTTGAGTATCATCCTCATCCAATAAGGCTTGCAATTCGTTGTCTGCGAATTTTTCCGGTGGTTTCCCACGCTCTTCGTTTGACACATTAAAAATCACCACTTTTGAATTTTTCGAACCACTCACCGTAAGCTTCGACAAGCATTCGATGCGATTCTGCAGCAGTTTCCTTCAAATGATAACAGAAAACCAATGCTGTCCGCAAATCGTAGTTCGTAGGTACAAAACTCGACATGTTTGAGGTTATAGAAAAATCATACCGGCGTAGGGAACTTGTGTTGTTGTGTGTTGAAAATCTTCGTCAGCTGTTAGAGGGAGATGATGGCGCTGCAGAAGCGGTCTTACGGTCCCTAAACCGATGGCTGGCGCCATCTATAGGGAAATTCCGGTTTCATACTTCTACACCTGGTATGTGCATAAAGAGTGTGCAAAATTTCAAAAGGGTCGGTGCAGCAAAATGCTGAGTGTGAGAAAAACGCGTTTAAAAGTTTCAAAGATTCCTATACTAGAAAATAAAAAATGAAACATCAATAAACGGGTGCTTTTTTTCATATACTTACACGGAATCATCGATGACAGGCCCATAAAGCAAAGAGCTTTCAACTGTGATGTCTACAGCATCTTGTTGCTCTTGTCTATGGCGAATTCAGCCTTCTTTTCTTTGTTATTGCTTTGTTATTGCGATTTTCTGAACCGGATCGGAGGAACGGACTACTACATATCTCCGCTAGTTTTACTCCAATAGACTTCAAATTTTAACACAACAATCTTGATATGTTGTACATCCATATGACAAAATTTAAAAGAAAAAACGCAAAAAAACACGTTATCCCCCCTTAAATGAAAGCTTGTTTAAATTTTTTACACGTAAATTTATTAGTATACAATGATATATAATTTTATACTATTATATTATATTTATAATTTTACTTATTATCATATAATATATAATTTACTAAAGAAATTAAATTAAAGCTTGTTTAAATTTACTTTTATGCAAATTTATCATAGACCATTGTCCACGATAAAGTTAAAATTTTTTACACGTAAATTTATTATTATATAATGATATATAATTTTATTTATTATTAAATAATATATAATTTACTAAAAAAATTAAATAAAAGCTTGTTTAAACTTACTTTTATGTAAATTTATCATAGACAATTGTCTATGATAATTTACTAAAAAAATTAAATAAAAGCTTGTTTCAATTTACTTTAATGTAAATTTAAACAAGCTTTTATTTAAGGGGGGATTAAGGTCCCCCTTTTATTAAGGGGGGGGGCAGAAAAAGACAGAGTATCCTCGCGATTCGTCGCACTCGAGGTTATTGATGACTGCATATATACACGATAGAAATCGATCAATAACTTTCACCCGAACAGGCGAAGAATTCTAATTGAGCTACGGTCAAATTTCTAAGTTGATAATGGTATATAGGTGGAGGTCAATAGTCACTAGAGAGTGCCCATCGCGCGCTTCAACGATATACCTGAGCTGTAGAAATGGAGAGGCCAGTTTGTCCGTCGTGTGCACTACAAAAGTGCGACACGTTGAGAATCTTGATAGCGATAACGGCAGGCCTAAATCAATGGGAACGAGATTAAATCATGTCCAGCGACTTGACATTGAAGTTATAGGATGAAGGATAATCATTTACAACGAATTCTTCGTTTTATATTCCATTTAATTATCTATCCCGGCTCGCTCTATTTTTGTTCTCATTGGTACTATACGTCAATCGAGTTCCGGAAGAATGTAAATACGGTCGGGGCAATAACGACGCTTTTTTGCGGCAAATACTTGCCTCGGTTTGCCGCATTGTTCGTTGCCGCGTCATTGAAGTTAACGATGAAGAAACTCGCACGGGCTTAAAAACTTAGCACATAAGCTCGGACCGCATTGCGGGATCAACAACGCGATAACGATGCGCGATTTAACGGTCTCAATATCAAATGATTCTCCTGATGAAAAATGTATCAAGCTCTACCTGGCTGCTTGCCTGCATCGAGCTATTCCTTTCACGAGCTCGAATATTTAACAATTGACTGATTTTCTTCTATAATCGAGTGAAAAATACATTCCAGCGTACCGGTGAGATTTCAAGCCAACTAACGAAATTAACGAAAAATTACGACCCCGAAAATCGTCTCATTTATACGCCACTGTTTGGATAAAGCTGCACTGAGAGACAAGTGCATGGTTTTTTATGAAAGACGCCCACGTCAAAACAGAGGATAGTAAAATCCTGTATACTGCATTGGCACCGTAATCATAATATCGTTAACACAACTATAAGCGAAAACTGTATCTAAACATGCAACTTTGGTGGCGTACTCGACTATCTATTATCCCGGAAAAAACTACTAACTATTGTGAAAATATTATCTGAATTAACTATATCGATATTGTAAAGTCTTTCACAGTAGTTAATAGTTATTTCAGGGATACTAGATAAAAAAAACACGCTACCAAAACGGCATGATTAAATAGACGCTTATAGTTGCGTTAACCATATTATGATTGCGGTAGCAATAAGCTATACGAATTTTACTATGGCCACTTTTACCATGGTCGTATTTTTATATTATAAATACTATGGACATTTTTCTCAGTGCAAGTTTGTACTATTTATATGGTTGACATGAACACTTGTTGAGTATAAACTGTTACAAGATCTTACGAAAAGTGACTATACGAACAACATTATGGTAATCGTATAGTGAAGACGTAAATCATTTGTCAATGAAGTAGAGACAGCGGTGGCACCCTATGATCGATATAGATACATTAGCGCATTCATTTATCAGTTTTTACCATTCGATGTTTCGAAAACTCTTGGGCTGCGCCAAAAATCCATGTAAGCAGTGACATATATTATCAAAAAAGCAATCTGTGCAAAATTCCACCTATATCAGAGGTAGCTATTCGGAAATGCAGCTGGAATTACTTTTATCCGTTATCCCAAATCTACGATCGAAATACCATAAATACCCGGTAGCATAGTGGCAGCGTGCCTGAATATAGATAAGTAGGTCGTACGTTCGAATCTCCGTGTAGGTGAAATATTTTCTTCGATAGGAATCATTTCAGGTCAGGCAATAACAAATCATGATAAACAATCATACAGGTAGTACTCTCAATTCAAAATTGTTGTATTTTTGAATTTATGAAATATCATATACTAGACATACCATTCAATATGGTAAAAACCATAAGATTGTCGATTGCGGTTAACATATGATCATAGTTAACACAACTGCTAAAATCTGATAAGCAGTAATATATTTTCGGCAGTAACCATGACTATACAATATTATTGCCCCCTCAGGGTAATGTAAAATGTGGTTGAAATATGGTTGAGGTTACTATACATTTCTCTGTGTGTGTGGATAAAACGCCACTAAATAACTTCAGATGCCTGATATAAACTGCTCGAGGCGTGTAAAAAGTTCTAATGATTCCGCAACGACGATAAAAACTGGGGCTCATCGAACGTCCAAAGAAAACATTGATGATACAACTTTTTTTGAAGTAGCTGAAGAATTTCTCTTCTAACTCGATCAATCAATTTTCGGGAACTTTTTTTTGTCCCCAATTGATGAACGACAATTTCTGAGTAAATCAACAAACATGTTTTTCCTGGTGAATTAACGACGTTGCGAACAACAACGGTGACACAAAAAGACATCAATGCGTAAGCTGGGCAAGTTGAAAACTTGTACGTTGCTGCCTCGTAACGTTATCGATGACGAAGGGAAAATTAAGTCGTACACTTGGTCGGAGAGCGACGGAGAGTGTTTTGATCCAAACTAAAGAGTGTAAGGTGATCAGCAATCTGTAAATTCTCCGCCTTTTATTTGACGCTGCATGGTAACACGTATGGCCAATATACATCGGAACTAGTGATCGGTACATCGCATTTTCTCCGTGCCTTCGAGGAAGCCAATGATTTATTAATTGGAATTTTATTATGCACTGGGAAATCACGGGGGAAATATAATCTAATCATTAATAATGAGATGATGATAACGAGCTAATAGTGATGTTGACGATACATCAAAACTCATTATCATAATAATTGTCTTGATGACAATAATCATCAACATACCAACTTGTAACGAACGACAAAAAATAACGATAAAGTTGAAAAACACCAATACGAAACGGTGACATCAATTTATAGATGATGACAATCGATGCCTAGACAATTAGATGAGAAAGAGAGGAAGAGAGTCCATAATTATTCAAGATTAAGAATAAATAAAAACTCATCGTCATAATGATTATTTTGATGACAATAATGATAATACCAACTTGTAACAGACAAAAAGTAACGAAAAGCACTAATGCTAACCGGTAACATCAATTTATAAATTACGTAAACATCGATGGTGCCTACACCATTAGATGAGACGAGGGAGAGAAAGGCCATAACTATTAAAGATTGACAACACATCAAAACTCATCATGATCACTTTTTTGATGACAACGATCATAACAATACCAACTTGTAATGAACTAAAAGTAACGACAAAGTTGGGATACACTAATGCTTAATGGTTACATAAATGTATAGATGTAAACATCGATGCCTAGACAATTAGATGAGACATCTAGGGAGAGAGTCTATAACTATTAAACATTGACAATACATTAAAACTCATTATGATAATAATTATTCTGGTGGCAATAATCATAACATTACCAGCTTGTAATGAAAAACTAAAAATAACGAGAACGTTGAGAAACACAAATGCTTAACAGCAACATCAATTTATAGATGACGTGAACATCGATGCTTAGACAATTAGATGAGATGAGAGGGAGGGAAAAGCCATAATTATCAAACTTGGCGACGATTGTGATACTATGTGTAATGCGATCGGGCAAATTGTGCAGTCACCATGTGCGCTGGGTAGCCCGATAATAAACATTTCTTTGCACAAATTTCAAAAAATGTGTGCGTGTTATATGGACCGGGCGTAATAGGCTAACGGTGAGTGAACTTGAACTTCTAAACGCGTTTATCACAAAACTGTATTTTTCAAATTGACTTTCATGTCTCAAAAACTATTCTGCACTAAAAATTGTTTAAAATGTTATGAAAAAATGTCAAATCACTCACAAGGAACATCCCTCAGGTGACACCCTTCGATTTTGTTGAAATTTGGATATGTTATAAAGCACCAAAAAGTAAGCGATACGTATTTTTTTATCGGCGGAAAAACGGTTTTAAAGGTGAAACCACCCCTCGAAAAAAGGCATCTTTAGGGTGGTTCAACCCTTACTTTTTTTCTGCAATGTCACTATAGTGGATTTTTCATTGTATCGGATTAGAATTTTCGTTTTTGTTTCATTAAAATCGGTGGACTCCGTGTGTGTGAAACTGCTATATTACCCCTAGAGATGACTTTTTTTCGAGGGGTAGTTTCACCCCTTAAAACCGTTCTTCCACCGATAAAAAAAAACGTGACGCTTACTTTTTGGTGCTTTATGACATATCCAAATTTCAACAAAATCGAAGGGGGTCACCTGAAGGATGTTCCTTGTCAGTAGATTATGACACTGACGACGAAGTTGTCATGACGTATGACAACTTCACGTTATGAAAATTAGGCATCTCCTTACGTTGAAAAATGTTTCTTCAATGCTAAATTTCACGGAAACGGTGTAAACGATCGACTTAAAGTTTAGATTGTGAATTCAGTATATGACAAAGAATTTACTGCATAAATTAGAATATCGTAAATTGTCCCGAAACCCCTCAAGGTCGCCGAGGAACCATCTAAACGTATTGGATGACAGTACGTTTCTGGCATTCGATTATCTCACCCTATTTCCCAGTGCCCCTCAGCATAGCTGCGACGAGAACAGTCATTCCTCGCGATTGCCTATTTTTCCCCTACACAACGTATTTTCCGTGAAAGGAAAACGAAAAAACAATTGTTCGGTCCTTAAAGAGACGGGCGAAACGATACTCGCCAACTGTCCAAAATTTTAGGCCTCTTAGCGGAAGAAAAGACCCGCGCGATGTTCATCGACGGCGACGGAAATGTCGGCCATGTCGGAGCTCGCGACGAGAACAAAATGGCGGAATGCTTATTGAACCGTTTTCCCGCCACTTCGATACTGCGGATCATCGGAGGCCGTATCGTCTCAGGTGTCGAATAAAGTGCGAATATATGGGCGTATATATTATTTTATCATCGTTCGTACTGGACTTTTGAGTATTTGATTTTAAATCGCAAAAAGACAACATTACGACGGCCCAAATAGGTTAAGTGGCCGAGAAGCGAGCTGCCAAACGGAAAACGTGATTTCTCGCCGTCTTCGAGAGTCCTGATTTAAGTGTACACAATGTTTGTGCTATCGGAGTCTCCATCGGCCTATCTAATCTATGAAATCTTAAATATCAGCACTGTGACTATTCGCTGGCGATATATCTCCACACACATGCGCATACCTATATACATGTATTCAAAACATATATACATGTATTTACCAGGTGTAGGAGTATGAAACCGGAATTTCCCTATGAATGGTGCTAGCCATCAGTTTAGGGACCGTAAGACCGCGTCTGCAGCGCCATCATCTCCCTCCAACAGCTGACGAAGATTTTCAACACACAACAACCCAAGTACCCTACACCGGCATGTTTCTTCCATAACCTTAAACATGTCGAGTTTTGTGCCTACGAACTACGATTTGCGGACAGCGTTGCTTTTCTGTTATCATTTGAAGAAAACTGCTGCAGAATCACATCGAATGCTTGTCGAAGCTCACGGCGAACATGCTCTTGGTAGAACACAGTGTTTCGAGTGGTTCGAAAAATTCAAAAGTGGTGATTTTTGACGTGAGAAACGAAGGGCGTGGGAAACCACCGAAAAAGTTCGCAGCAACGAATTGCAAGCCTTATTGGATGAAGATGATACTCAAAGTCAACAAGAACTCGCGGATCAATTGAATGTGACGCAGAAAGCCATCTCCATTCGTTTTTTTAATCATTTTCGAACAACAGACGTGTAATTTTTACAAAAAAATTCGTTTTCGTACTTCTACAACTGGTACATAGCTTCTGCTCGTACGGTGCAAGCGAGACACGAACTCATTGTTTTCTCTAACGCGTTAAAAAGTGGCTAATCGGCGTTACTATAGCTTCCATTTACTTACAGCAGGTTCGTAGAACATTCAGCATTGTGATTCTGTTGACAGAGATCGAAAAGCTCAGTCTCGGAGGAACTCGACGCTTTCGTGCGATGTTACGCGTGAGCGAGAGTCAAGATCGAGAAGAGCAGATGAAGAGATGAGGCTGAAGGATGTTTGTGAGGTTCGCGAGACCTTGGTGGCTCGGTGTTGAGTGTCTCGCGTAGGGTGACTCTTTCGTTTGGCATGTAAAACAGAGGAGGTTGGTGGCAAAGTGGAGAAAAGTGGTCGGGAAAGGAAAGTTTTTGGTGGAAGATCGCGACGATTGTGGGGGGGGGGGTGGGGGTCAACAAAATCGCAAATTCCGCGCGGTTTTATTTACTCGCGCACTACACTCGAGTACGGCGTACCCACGTCAACTTTCTATCGACGTATTGTACGGGCGACTGAGGGGCAAACCGCCACGATTTCGCTTTATATCCCGCACGGGCTCGTTGCCCATGTGTCGCTTCTCATTGACACAGCCAAACGATAATGGAAGCGGCTTTTTTTTGTCTCTTCTTTGCGAATGATACGCGCCATGTGACGGCGCAATGCTCTCAAAATCGTACCTATTATTTTTTCTCAATCCATTCTTTCCTGCCTCGCAATATCTGATCCCACGGATCGCTTGTAAAACTCTCATGATACTTCATTTCCCCGCTGTTGATGTGGCGTGGAAAAAGAAGCCGTATCGACGGAGATTGAGAGGCCAGATTCCACGGGCCGATAACCAATCGGGGTCTCTCCCATTCGTCCTACATGGCGTTCGCATTTTTCACGTTATTTCGATATTTATCGATCATTGTCTCAACGCACCTAATCGAACGTCCAAATCAATTTTTCGAACGTGCTCTCCTCTTTTTAATAAGCGATCGATCGTTATCGGAAATCATTCATCGAACGAATGTTGACAGAATAATGCCGTGGTGGATGATAACAAAATTTAAGGAACGAAAAATGCACACGTTGTGTGATTTTTTCGCGTTGAGGG
This sequence comes from Ophion costatus, assembly GCA_951751655.1. Classification (NCBI taxonomy): domain Eukaryota; kingdom Metazoa; phylum Arthropoda; class Insecta; order Hymenoptera; family Ichneumonidae; genus Ophion; species Ophion costatus. Next base: position 1,587,983 of record OX632358.1, on the reverse strand, counting down.
AATTCCCACTTGTTACATGCGAAAATCCGTATTTGCCGACATTTTCCGGGTTGCGCGGTATTTTGTCGATAGGTGACAGCCTTACGGTTTCCCGGTTTGCGACTGCTAGGGGGTGAGAGCAGAAACGGAGACTCGCAAAGTCTGCGGCGCTGTTGCCCACGTATCTAGAGATATTTACGTCTGCGGTGAAAATATGGCTGACCTACGCGAAAGCCAGATAAGATTTCTTCCGAAATTCTAATCGCTTGTTTGGGTTTGATCATCATTCGATAATGAATTTGGTGGGATCTTATTGTGAGTGCACTTTAGGAGTTTCGATATTTAGCTTCTCGTTGGTTTGCACACTCTGCACCGAGAGAAAAGTACATGGTATTTATGCAAGACGCCCACGTCAAAAGAGAGGATAGTAGAATCCTGTATAGTTTATTGGCACCGTAAGCATATCGTTCTTTTAAGGAAGCTTTCCAGTGTGACAGCCCGAAAAATCGCTGTTTTTCGCGATTTTTTTTTTTAAAGAAAAAATAATCTAATCGGTCTGGTTTTTTTTTTGTATATTAATTGGGTATTGAAGAATACAAAACAATTTTTTAAAGATCGATTTATTTATTAATTAATATCTATAAAAATGATGAAACAATTGTTGCAGAAAATGCACATGGATGTGGTGTCCACGTTGGGGGTCACAATTTTGATCTGAAACAAAAAACACAAAAAGATTATTGATCGGTATATAATTGGCTTTCGTGCTATGGAGGCTTTTTTTTTTTTTTTTTGCAAAAATGGCGCCGGTTTGAACAAAAAGTATCGATTTTAGCATTTTTTTTGGAAGTTTTTTTTACAAAAAAATAGGAAGATGTCAAAAAAAAAACGCTTCCATAGCACGATAAACAATGACGTTAAGAATATTGTGTAAAAAATTCAACTCGATAGCTTTAAAACTCTGCCCTCCAAGTTGGACACCGTTTTGAAACATGCTGTTTCGCGAAAAACGCGTTCAAAGTTTCGCTGTAGCTGTAGCGCTCCGTTGCCTTCTTCCAAGAACTGCTGTACAGTAACCGAAATAATCTGAATTTCGGCATGAAAATTTCAGGGAATATTCGGAAGAGTGTATACTATTCGATAAAGCAAAAAAAATATCGATTTTTTGAAAATTTCACACTGGAAAGCTCCCTTAATTCCGGTTAGGTTGTCGTCAAGGTCAGTTGATTTTTGCAAGTATGTAGTGAAGTTAGTCGTGGCTCTTTCTCTAAAGCTTGTTTCGCCAAGCATCTCGTAGAGGTCTTGGGTGGGAAAGCTTCGTGGCAAGTCACCCGCTATTTTTACCATTTTTTTATACGCTATTTCTAGTTTATTGAGATTATTGTCGCTGTACAGTGGACACAGGCAGCCCATTCCGTAGTCTAAGATTGGTAAATAATATCGTTAACACAACTATAAACGAAATATAAATTTATATCTAAAAATGCAACTTTGATGGCGTGCTCGACTATCTATTATCCCGGAAAAAACGACTAACTATTGTAAACATAGTAACTGAATTAACTATATCGATATTGTAAAGTCTTTCACAGTAGTTAATAGTTATTTCAGGGATACTAGATAAAAAAAAACACGCTACCAAAACGGCATGATTAAATAGACGCTTATAGTTGCGTTAACCATATTATGATTGCGGTAGCAATAAGCTATATGAATTTTACTATGGCCACTTTTACCATGGGCGTATTTTTATATCATAAATACTATGGACATTTTTCTCAGTGCAAGTTTGTACTTTTTATATGGTTGACATTAACACTTGTTGAGTATAAACTGTTACAAGATCTTACGAAAAGTGACTATACGAACAACATTATGGTAATCGTATAGTGAAGACGTAAATCATTTGTCAATGAAGTAGAGACAGCGGTGGCACGCTATGATCGATATAGATACATTAGCGCATTCATTTATCAGTTTTTAGAATCCGATGTTTCGAAAACTATAGGGTTGCGCCCAAAATCCATTTAAGCAGTGACATATGTTATCAAAAAAGCAATCTGTGCAAAATTCCACCTATATCAGAGGTAGCTATTCGGAAATGCAGCTGGAATTACTTTTATCCGTTATGCCAAATCTACGATCGAAATACCATAAATACCCGGTAGCATAGTGGCAACGTGCCTGAATATAGATAGGCAGGTCGTAGATTCGAATCTTCATGTAGGTGAAATATTTTCTTCGATAGCAATCATTTGAGGAGGTCAGGGAATAACAAATCATGATTGTTATTCCCTTGCCCTCTCCTGACTACGCCAATGACCATTCCTCCGTATTCGTACGTAAGCAAAAGAACGCTGATCCACTTTTGGACACAGTCGCGATCATGTGAATCTTACGTTGAAACATGCAAACCACGTTATTGCGCAATGTTTGTAAACGTTGGGTAATTACGTGTGTATGCATTATAAGAAGCCGGTAAATCTTTATGTTTAATTTCTTCGTATTTTATGCCAGTACACATCGAATTTCCACTTTCCTCGTCAGCTAATTCGACGCTAATAGTTCCACCGTTGACAGGTGGACAGAAAATCGTGGAAATAGGCGACATAGTTGCAATATTCATTTTTTTTCGTTGTTAATTTCAAATATATTTTTCAATATTTATCTTTTTTCTTTGTTAATTTTAAATATATTTTTCAATATTCTTTTTTTTCGTTTGTTAATTTCAAACATATTTTTCAATATTAATTTTTTTTATTGTTAATTTTGAAATAAATTCTACTCGCAGTGTATCATGCAGTTCGATATTTCCTCTTCGCTCAAATTGTTATCGGAAACGCGTTGTCATTACTTTCGATCGATCGTCGTGATAATTTCGATAGATCGATGAAGGCGAACGAATTTATACGATTGGACTAAAATACTTACGTATAACATGCGACCTTGTATTTATCTACAATATTGGGTAAATTCGAAATGATTCGGCGCATGAAACGTCAGGATAGGTACGTGCGTTTAATTTGCATAATCATTCTTGTAAAATTTTGTAATGTCATTGTTTCATTTGCGTATTTTTGTCGCCAGAGGGCAGTAAGTTTTAAAATTCAATAATCCTGCGGTAGCACATTTTCTATCCATATTAGTCTGTTTTCTAAAAGTGGTGATTTTTTAAATATTACATTACACATAATAAGTCGCACGTGTTTGTGTAGTTATTACGAGTTTTCAATCGATTGACTTAAAATTTTAACGGTAGCTTCTTGACAACATTTTCTAGCCCAATACGTAGGATTTTTTTTCAATAAGTTGAAATTTAAAAATTTTATCATCGATAGTCGACTGATTTTTTTACGATTTTTTCCCACGTTAACGCCGTTTTTTTTAAATAAATATTTCGAAAAATCCCTACGTACTATACTAGTTTTTTATATCTACTTTTGAAATATTTTTCGTTTTTTTGTTCTAGCTTGAGAATTACAACCTGTGCAAATACGCCCGTAGAGGACTATGAAAAAAAGGACTTTTCTCTCATCGACTACTGCGCCGCCATTTTGTTTCAAAATATTTTTTTTTAAAAGTTTCTTTTACTTCCAGACTTGTACTAACAGGTATGAAAAACCGAATTAAAAATTATTGTCTTGTATTTCCTAAATAAATTGTCAAAAATGAGCCTTGATTTTGCCCTCACAAAGGTATATTCCCCCTTAATACGTTGGGTCGTTACATGCTATTGTTATCTTTGGCAATCTTTAAAAATTGCAAAGTTATGGGGTGGGCGTCTAAATTGCACTTTGAAAACGTTCGCTTGACGTATAGCTAAAAAAACTCATTGACCGATTCTGATGAAATTTCGTATGAATCTTCCTAACCTTATTGTCCAAAACATAACCCTAAATCGTCTTGAAGATTTAAATAAAAATATATTTCTGAATGCAAAATGTAGCCATGTTCGACGGAAAATTCAATCTTTTTTATTCAAAGCGCATCATTTCATCGATTTGCAATATTTATCACTTTTTCTTGGTTCATATTCGGCGTATGAGTGTTAAGGCAGTCGTCTGGTGTGGAGGGTAAAAAATCGATTTTTTCCCTTTAATCGATGGTTCAACTATTAGAGAACATGTTCCTAAAGCCCTAGAAGTAAACTCGAAGTATTTTCGAAGATGCAGACCCCAGAACAGGTAAGCGTCGAGAAAATGTGCGAATGCTTGGCTAGAGCGGGCTGGGCGACCGAAAACTGAAGCGCATTTTATCGTAATCTCGTTTTCGTGATTCTTTGAAATCGGTGGGCGTGATAGCAAAATAAACTATTTGACCTATCGACCCAAACCGAACTTCATTCTCGAGATCATTAAAAACTATCCTGAATGAACTAAAAACATCCATAAAAAAGTAATTTTATACTATTTTTATTGCACGAAGAAAAAAAATGGTAAAAATCGTCACTAATGTTGTTCAATCAAAGTCGGTGGCCATGAGATCTCGAGAACCACTTGATGGATTACTTCCAAATTAACAGGAGATACGATGAGAAGCATTTAAAGGCCGTTGACGATCTCGCTTAATTGAAAATCGGGTTAATATTCGGAAGTGGGGCTCCTGCTAGAATCAGGGTAACTTTTGTTTGCATTTGTTTGGGCTTCTCTTTATTTTTAAATAGTTACGTATAAACGACGACGTTATCGTAGATTTTGTATGCTCGAGTTTCAATACGTCGCCACGGTGTTAATACAAACGATAAGTTATTTGGAAAACTAAGAGACGATATATAGGTATACATTTGAAAAAATGCACATTCACCAAGATAATCGGTACGATTTAACCAAATTCCTCATGTCGAACGACTTTGGCGCGACTTGTTTGCTGATCCCAAGAGCGGTGGGAACAAATAAAACGCCGTGGAAACGTCGTAAAAAGCAAAGCGTTTCTGTATCACGAAGATTACACGAGAGCAAAAGTTTAACGATCGCGTTACCGTTGCTTCGTCAAAAGCTAATCCCTTGTGAGGATTGAGCAATCGAGTAGTTTGGTAGTACGGAAGAATCTCGAGCGAAGCTCGTATCGCTTTGTTATCTATAGGAATCTTCGGATAAAGAACATGGCGCGATATCACATAGGAATGTCAGGAAAAAGAGAGGGACGTTTGACCGCGATGTACATTTTTTCTTCAGTCGTTGGTTTATTGATTGCAGAATGCGTGCGATGTTGTGGCTCGAGAATATTGTAAAACGGCGCAAAAACATCGAAACCCGAAATTCAACTATAAAGCTCTGAAGATAGGATCAGTTTTTATTGCGATATGGGAAGTAGCAGTAATTTCTCCAAGAGTGATTACAATTCGGAATGAAACATCCCTCAAGGTAGTCCTGTCGCTTCACACTAGTCATACCACTGATCATACTTGAGACCTGTATAATTCATATTTTCAACATATGCAAAAAAAGTAATTCGTAACAACTGAAATTTGCCACTTGTAAACTGTTTAACGAATGGTCACATTTAATTAGAAAAATGAAAAATGGCTATTCCAACGATTCGCGTAGTATTTCTAGGTTTTATATTTTCCAACATTGGTTCTATCTCCGTCTCTTTTTACTCATTCAGGCGAGTTTAACGTTCATGCTTTTCAACGTCGAGCTGTCAAAACAATGTCAGGCGCGGGAAATGTAAAGCATTGTATTCGGGCTACGACTGGTAAAAAAGCGTGGAGAATTTGTGTCGGCAAAATACGGTAAACGGCCCAGTTACTGACACTGTCCCTGATTGTGACACCAGCGGTACAATTGTGACTGCCACAAATACAACTTTTGTCGAATAACATTCTAATTACCGCCTAATTAAAGAAAGTTTTTCATTTTTTATTATTGGATAAATACTTTTTTGCATGAAATTCTGAAAATAGAAACTGGCTAGAGAATAGCCCGACAGGCTTCTGAAGGGCTCCACAGTGGCAGTGCTAGACGATACCCACTAGGCACGACAAGCGACCTATCGTAAATTTTGCTCGTCATGTAAGTATAAAAAGACATAAAAGTGATGTCAAAATCTTCAGCAGGAACTAGACTATCGACGAGATAAGAAACAATTTAACTTTTGGTTAGGTATTTATTTAAATTTACGATGTCAATAAGTGCGTCACATAATTGAGGTTATGCCGCTGTTGTTGAGCCTCGATTTATCACCTATTGCGCCGAACAATTCGCGTTGCTCAGTTATTCTAATTCGCCGTGAAATAATAAATTAAAGAAGAAGATATTAGTTTTTATGATCGGAAAAAAACAGAAAAAAAAGTACAACAATAAAACGCGAAGAAAATAAAGCAAGAAGAGTTAGGGCGCTCGGAAAGTGAGCCAAAAACAAAGCGACAAAAGAAACAAAATAATCTTTGATAACTATTTTTTGTTCGTTATTTCCTATACCTCTCATATTCTAATGTAAAGAAAATAAAATAGTCGTGCACTAATTAAATATAGTTCGTGGTTTGTACCTAACGTGTGTCCGTGATATTCCATATACTTATTGCAATTTAACCCGTTTGGATGGGGATATTCGGGAGTGTCAGAAAGTGAGGTTATAAACTGCGCCGCGAGTGTCATGAATCGGTACACGCAGGGGTCACAAACTACGACATGGGTGTTTCTCCAGTGTCAGAAAGCCCGGCAGCAGAGAAGCGCTATTGAAACAATGATTTTATCAACAAATCTTAATCGTTTCACTTTTAACATAGGTGAATCTCGTTCTGAAGGCTTTAATGCACGTGTTGAAACCTTTAGTTTTCCGTTTGTCTATATCACGACCGAATAAATAGCGGAAATCCGATGTCGCCGCTCTTAAAGTGGTCAGTAACTGTGCCGCTTACCTTATGTCGGTTAAAAATGAAATATGTGTGGAAATTCGAAAGAGTGAGATGAGGTTAGGACTACAGTCAGCTGTTGCCTTGCTGTCGCGTCTCTTTATCGTAGAAAGTGGCAATAAATCCAATACCGGAAGTTAAAATTAAACGCGATATTACATGAAAATCAGGTCCATGAGCGTATTTTTTTCCGAGCATTGGATTGCTACAAGTGTTAAGTATGCAAATCTGATTTTTTTAAAGATTCTGACGGATTCTCACTATTGTATATTTTGTAGCGACCGGAAATTGGGTTTTTGTATGTCGTCTCGGGATTCTTTCACAAAAGTACGCAATTTTTATATATTTTTTTCTCTGTAATAAGATCGTTAACCGACCCTGAAATTTTAGAGACAATTGTTAATATATTTAGTGAAGATAACAAAAAAATTATGAAAATCCTATGAATTGAAGCCTGCCGATAGGTCTGCCTTAAATGAAGCCTCGTTCTTATTTTCTCGCATAATACTGCGTGTAATTCGAATATGGACCATGGAAAATGATTTTTCCGGGCACGCGTCGATGCAGAGCAGTTCGCTTTCGGCCCATCGTTTACAAGTTATTAACCGGCCATGTATAATAATTGGGGTAATTCTTTCGATAAGTGACTTTTCCGAAAAGTGAGCCTATTTTTTTGCTATTTTCTCATTTATTGCGTTATAAATGATGATATTCAATCGGGAGAAGCTGAAACCCACGCCCCATAAAAAGTTATGAGGTTTGCTCGACTTAGCAGTTTTATTGCGAACATAACTAAACGCTCAAAATAGCTCAAATTTTGGCAATAGGCGCATAAAGTATTCGTAGTAATGATCGTACCTCCTTAATATCAGTGAGAATGCCTTCATCAACAATGCTATCGCATCACTCTCAGCGTTTAGACGCCAAAGATGATCCCACATTTCTTCGAGAGCAACTTCGCTCACAAGGAAATTCATTTTTCGGTCATCATATATTTGCCTAAGGAAATTTAAATCATGATCGGGAGTAACATTTGCGAATGGAGCTGTGAACCTTAACGTGAACGAGAACGATTGTATAAAATCTTTTTATACAAATCGAACTTGATCGTAACGGATGCAGTCTATAGTCAAGTCGACAATTGCAGTAGAACATCAACGAATAGTCTTTGCTGAAACAAACTCAGTAAATGATAATGAAGTCGTCATTGCAAGGCTAGTAATAATGACAATTATTGCTGGAAAAAATCTGTACAAATTTGGTCATATACCTCATAACGTGTACCGTATGCGCGCCAAATTCCAATTTTTTACCAACAATATCCTAAGCATGAGAAATACTTAATAACAATTCAAAACAGACGTATTTTGGTATTGAAAATTCAAACCCTAACAGACACCATTAAAAATTTTCCGGGCGTCTTATAACTGTGCACGTAATATTTCTTCTATATCTTGATTATGTTTTTACAAGGGGACTTTGAAAGTTCAGATTTGACCCAATTCGCAGCCACCCTAGGGTGCATTCAGTATACAAAACACTTGCTGTATAGATTCGAATCAAATGGTCACCTATCGTCAATTGCCCCGAAACATCCGTTTACACTCGTGGTTTTTAATGAAACAATTTTGTGGAAGAAAAGAGTAAACAATCAAGAAATATGTTAAGCCTGACATACCGCAACGAGGTTTATTCGTTTTTGAGTATCCCCTGACCTCGGAACGTTGAATCCACTCGACGAGAAGTGGAACGGACTCCAGGTAAGCTTCGTTTTTCGCATCAGCTTGCGAAAGAGTGGGATATATTATTTTTCCCCTTCCGCAACACGCGTGCATTTTGAAATTCTCGAATGCGAGTTTCTTTCCGTCCTCACCGCGACTTTTCCGCGGCCAGGTAATGCAACAAGTAAGCCTCTTCGATTATCCGCGTTCACGAAAGCACATCTGCAACGGCAATCTCACTGCGCAATAAGAAACAACAAAGCGAGAGACAATCTTCGAACGTGACGATCAATTTGAATGGAACGAACAAGAGGAATCGCGAGGAGCACAGCTTGCGTTGGCAATGTGCCGTTAATTAATCCTCGATTTTAAACGCTCGCAATGAGTCCTTCCTCTCTCTTTCTTTCTTCGGCCAGTATGAGGTCATCGTTCACGAGGGAGGGAGGGGCAAAATCTTGGAAAATCAAATTTCCTTGATTTCTTCTTGATTTTTACCATCAAAGGCCACTTTATCGAGCTACCTTATCGCGTGTTAGTTCATCCACGGTTACCATCTATTTCGTTGCTCGAACCGGCCTCGGCCCGATGCAGTTTGCCGAGCATCGAATGTACCCATACAGATACAAGAGAGAACAAGTACAACGATTAGTCGTTCATTATCATTGGGTCCAAAATCTTCCACTCTCTTCGTTAATTCGTTGCCGTCTCGATAACGCGGCTAAGATTACGTACACGAGGCGTATACATCGCCTCCAGTATCATCTCGAGAGAGAGCCAGCGGGAGATAGAGAAAGAGAGGGCGAGTCGATGATTCGATAAACAGCACACACCCGGACGTTCTGTGCACATTGTCGCCTATCGATATGACAATATCGAGTTCTTTGAACGCTGCTGTACACCTTGATCGACAATGGACTGAGCGATAATTTGCGGAATGTTTCTTGCACAATTATACGCGCTTTCGTTTATTTACTCAACGTCGACGACCGCCGTTGCCCTTTACACGGGTTCACGGAATCATTTTGTTTTCTCGCTCTTTGATTGTGGATTGTTACGAATATTTTGTTCAATTACCATAGTAATGCCCAATAGCCGTAGAATCGTATATTAAGTGGACGTATAAGTATTCAACACTGCCTCGCGGTTATGATAAACATTTGCAATTTGTACGGCGTATAAAAATATACGCGATCGGAGTATTTTGTTTAGTCTGTTATCGGTCGTTCGATCTTTCTCTCTCCCTTTCTCCTCCCCTGTTTCTCACTTGCCACCCTTTCGACTATAACGCTCGGCTTTACAGATCTTGGGAATTTTCTTCGCCATTGCCTGACTCTCGGTCTTGATGGTCTTCACAACGTTGTTCATTATGAGTGTCTGCAAAAATCCAATTTTCGACGTTTTATTGCGATGTATTGCGACGGGGTCGCAACTATGAAAATAGTTTTATAATTCGAGGAGGTTTTTAACGGGCTGCATCTACATGGGTGGTTCAAAATTGCGTTTCCCAAAAATCTTTTTATTTTCACTCTTTGGATATATTCCCTGAAAATTGAGTTGAAATGTTCCTAAAATTGAACGAATTACTGATTCATTATCAATGTTGAATGTCTTTGGTTAAAGTATTCGGATTCTTCTTATGTCACGTAGTTACGTCTAATGAATGTTCTACTTTGATGTTTCCTAGGTTCTTCGCAGGTCCTAGCTGCACTGTAGTGTCAACGATACTATATGTCTGGACTATCCAAACGAGATATGAGTTGCAATTAAATGTGATTTTTCATGAGGAACTGTGGCAAGTTGCCTGAATTATTATTCTTCGTATTGTGATGAATATTAACTTTTATTGTACATAGCACCAAAGGAACATTCCATCATGAACCGTTCGTATCGTATAACATTGCTATGGGAGTAGGAGGAATATTATTTCCGAAAAGCGGCCTGCGTGCTGAAAATGATGACCACCCATGTTGTAGAACTAACGGATATTTGTAAATTGAACTTTTATCGGACATATCTGCAGCTGGTAAAACGTAGTATCTCTTGAAGGGATGCAAAATCAAGATTGAAGATATTTTTTAAGGAGTTTCCGGACCGTTTCACGGCTGCGAGAGTGGGAATGAAAATACAATGAGTTTTCGGCAAGATGCCAAACGCTTGCGAGTAAAATATCATAAAAATAAAGTACTATTGGGCAGTTCTCGAACCACAATATTGTTGAAAAATAGGTCTCAGCCGAGAAATGATATTGATAGTTAACATTTTTGCAATTAGATATGAATGTATTGAAATTTAAGATAAAATAATCGAGACTCAACAGCGACAGTTTTTGCCATTGGGACGACGCACTATCGCTTAAAGGTCGTCGGCTTTAATACTATGTACATTTTAAACGCCATTATGGATATTGAGATACCCGCTAGGTGATGCTTGACTGTGAGTGGCTAACTCAACAGAGCCAATCAACGCGGCGTTGCCACGTTTAACTTTTACGTTCCGTTAATCTCCGAAAGCATACCGTTCGGGCTCAAAGTTCGCATCTTTTCGTCGAGTGTTATCGAGAGTACGAACAAGTCTGCGCCGTTTGACAAAAGATGGCCCCACCAGAAGGTTATGGTTGAAATTGTCAGATGCAAAATCGTAAGGTTGGACGTCTGGCAAGACCAGACGATTCTGTATCAGGATCACACAATTTTTTTCGCGCCGAATAAGCGTCATTTGCGGGAACTTTCGATTTACTTCTTTAAGGAGTTCATCTGGTACGGAGTTAGTCAAAAGAAAAATTATTACGACTAGCATAGTCCGAAATTTTTCACTCGCGTCCATGGTTCATCGTCGATCTCTTTTTCGACCATGGAAGAAAATTAAAAAAAGAAAGCGTTTTTCGGGAAAGGCAAACAAAATCAATTTTCGAAAATCACATTTTTTCTCAATCAATCTCGAAATCAATTTTTTATGTGTTATTATTTCGTATCCTTTTTTTTATAACTACAATGATTTTATTTGCGATTAATTTATTTGATTTTAGGCATTACATTTCCAGTCACTTCTGCATAATTAGCTGTAGAAGTGTAGTGCACATTGCGTCGTTCGGAAAGTATTAGTGTTGATTTAAAAAAGCGCGCGCTTGCGACGTTGCCATCGTAATATGCGACTGGAGTAATATGGAGGTTAACCTCCAAAAAATCAGCATTTTTCGAGACAAATTAATTTATTCTGAAGTTCACAAGTATCCAATGGATTTTAGAAAGCTGTCCATACGTTCTTTAGATATTTTTTTTATCCATTATAAAAGTTTCTTTCGAAAATGTTTGTCAATGCTTGCAAATTTCACGTTTATAGACGGGAAAAACACGACAATCCATAAGAGACCATGTTAATTTAGAAAAAAGTTATTTATCAATAGCTCACAAACAAGGTATCCGGAGAGTTTGAAATTTGAACAGGTGACTTTTTAGATACTCATAAGTGTACTCGAATTTTTTTTTATCAATATCTGTTTGTTCATTCGATCATCAGATGAACTACCTTAAGCGGGTGTAACAGCTTTTCGGAAGTTGATCCAAAACATTCGAACGACGTTGATGATCTCAATTGTTATCAATCCATCTTCATTTTTCAATAGTTTCCGTTGAAACGATTTTTTTCAGATTTTGTATGCTCGAGTTTTGAATTTGTTGCCATATTGTTGAAAAAAAGATTTTAAGAATATTCGAGCCCCACCGTTTCGTATTTATTAACTTGAATAAATCATTTGGTGTTTTTTAGTTCAAATCAACCGTGTTATGTTGTATTAAAAAAAAAAACATTTAAAGGCTCTCGATATGTACCTTGGTGTTGAAAAAAGGCCCTTTTTTCATCAACCTTGTCTCAGAAATAAAATTTGGACTTTGGCTATTTGTTTCGGGCCCTAGGTAGGTGTAGCCCCTTAAGAACCGAACAAAGTTCATTCGAAGTAGGAAACACGAGTTATTCTTACGTATTTTTTGACGTAGTAAGCTTTCATGAGGGAGAACAAATCGTCGATTGTCCATTGTGCGTCATCCTGTTTGTTGAGTATGACGTAAGGGCAGTCCGCCTGGTGTTTGGCGTGTTCCTGCCAGGGATCGTCATTCGGCTCCCAGCCGTCGAGCTGTTTCGTGCAAATGAAACACTCTACGCTCACATCCGTTTCGTCTTGTCCTTCCACAACGAAGAAACCTGCAGCTGCCATGCGTTCGGCGCTGCAGGTACCGTCCTCGGGTTTAAATGGCCATTTCTCGTATGTCTCCAATCTTCCTTTCGACCAAAAATTCTTGTCCAGCCCGCTGTACCGGAATGAGGTGAAAGAATACTTTAGCCGGAAACTCGCAATTTTTAGGTTAGGTAATTCTGCGTCTTGACTGGCAAAGCTCGATTCTCTTAATGAACTAACGAGTTTAATTCCGACGAATGTTTGGCTTAGTTATTCTTACGTTAACAATTCCAGTGTCATCGTTGAAGCTTGCTTGAGAAATTGCGAACAAAACGAAAACAGTTAACGCTTCGCGCGCAATTTTTGTTTATGTGTACAGTCGACGAAAATCGAGTCCGATAGAAGCTACCGCTTGCGGTGTATTTGGAGCCAGGAACGTTGGGGTAGAGAGACGAGCTTCGTCTATAGCCGTGGGATAGCACTGGTGTCGCCTTTGATTGTGTGCGGAAAAATGCATTACTATGGTATTTATACGTGATAAATTGCTCAATCGGCATAAAATCGTTTGTAGGTGACGAATATTCAAATTAAAATGTTTGTTAGATCATCGTTTCCGAAAAATAAATGTAAATATCATATGTGGTAAGTTCTCCACACATTGTCATATTACCCGATGAAGTTTGCGCCGAAAAATTTATCACCACGGTATTTCAACATAATAAATGGCTTAATCGGTGTGAAATCGTTCCTAGGTGACGAATATTCACATTAAAACGTTTGTTAGATAATCATTTCTGGAAAAAGGGTAGTTTTAACGGTAGATAGGGGAGAAATGCCGTAGTGACGAATTTTTCGACGCTAACTTCATTGGGTAGTTTTACGATGCATGTAGAACTTATTTTGCATTCACTTTCTTTCAGAAACAACGTTCTAACAAACATTTTAATTTGGATACTCGTCAGCTACGAACGATTTCACGTCGATTGAGCAATTTATTATGTAGAAATACCGTAATGATGCATTTTCGGCGCTAACTTCATGTGGTAATAAGACCATGCGTGGAGAACTTACCGCATATGGAACACTTGACGCACCTTTTCTAATAAACGATGATCTAACAAACGTTTTAATTTGAATATTCGTCACCTACGCACGATTTCACGCCGATTAAGCCATTTATTATGTAGAAATACCGAAATAATGCATTTTTCAGCGCTAACTAAAAGATGGCGCGGTCGTGCCCGTTGCTATGACAACCCTGACGCGAGATTCTATTGTTAAAAGCTTTAGCGGTGCTTTATCGCTTCGATTTCTTAAAAATAGGTTAAAAAAACAAGACAGATCATTTATCGCCGTAAGAACAATGGACGTGAACGATCTTGAAATCGTTGGGATAATAGCATTCCAAGGTATGCCAAATTCCTTAATAAACATTTTAAAGTACCCTTTTTCTTCTCACTTATCGTAAGTTTTTTTTCCGTCATTCGGAACGTCGCTTATGCAATTTTTCTTTGTGTTCGCGAAATGTGCTACGTGTCGAAAAATATGTTTATAACATTGCAATGCCGAAAAAGGTACAATCAAGAATGGTCTACAGCTTCATCCAGATCGAAAGCACATAATATACCCAATGGGCAATAAAATCACCGTCAAGTGCATGGACACTGGACAACAGACATTTTTGTCAGGGCACAGTGACGTGATATCGGCTTTGTGTATTTCCACGTGTGGGAAGTTCGTCGCATCCGGACAATTGACGCATTTAGGATTCAAGGTTCAGATCGCTTTCAGATTGTTCATATGAATATCAAAAGTACATAAAGAAGTCTCATAGAGAATTAAGGGGTTGCATCTACCTAGGGCCAGGAAAAAATTGCCAAATTCCGATTTTTTTTCTGGGAAACTGTTGGTGAAAAAGAAACTCATTTGGAATTTTTTTTTTGACCAAAGATCGCGAAAAATTCAGAAAAAGAACAAAAACATGGCCGCCGGCGGATGATGACATTTTATTCGCGACGTTTGGTGGCAGACACTTCAGCTTGAACGGTCCATCGGAAATTGAAAAACCAAATGGGTTATTGGACTTAACAATAAACATGAGTCGTTGACAATCGTTAATAAAAACATTTTTCTTAAACAACGCGGCGTCGATTTGAAACTCGAACATCCAAAATCGATGAAAAAGGTTATCATTTTTACGTAACGATCGAAAAATGAAGATCGATTAAAAAAAAGTGACATTGTCAACGACCTCTAAATGTTTCTTGTCGTATCTTCTGTGAATTGGTAAACAATCCATCAAGTGGTTCTCGAGATATCATGTCCACCGACTTTGGAAACAGTATTTCGAGAAAAAGGCGTTTAGGGGACCACTTCCGCGTGACTGGCTTGAACATAGCTGATTGTCATGATTCTTAAAATAAAATTCGATGGTTAGTCCGAGTTTTTTTCTTCGTTTATTCAAATGACCAATTTTGACATAAGTTCTTTGTTTTCAAATTGTTTTGGTTTTATTTTTTATATAACTTTTGTGGCCGCTGCAAAATCATGCCTATAAAAAAATACCTGGGTAAATGTAGCCCGTTAACAGCTCACAATATTTAACTACAGCAATCTTATTATTCTTGCAACACAGGCTACCGTTATTGTTTGGGATTACGAGAACAAGAGTATCAAGGGTAGTCACAAAATTCACAAAGTCAGTATAGAGCATTTGTCCTTTACGTGCGAGAGTAATTATCTGGTCAGCCTCGGCGGCAAAGACGACGGAAACATCGTCATATGGGATGTTCACAATAACGAAGCTATATGCGGTACGATATAGGATTAAAAAATCGCCTATCAAACTCCTTTCCAACATTCCAAGTAGAAATAATGACGCGAAATAAAAGAGTCTCTCGATGTTCAGGTTCGTACGCCAGTAACGAAATTTCTGGAAACGCACTGACAATAGCATGTACGAATATTCGTGACCAGTGCTTTGTCACTGGCGGAGAGACCACCCTGAAGGTTTGGAGAATGAATCCTGAAACCCGAAAGGTTTACGGCGTCAATGTCAAGGTCGGAAAGTTACGACGTACCGTGACGTGCATTGTTATGGATGCTAGGGACGAGCACATATATTGCGGAACATCTTCAGGAGATATTATCAAAGGAAGGTACATACCTCGCGCTCCCCAATAGCGATTTTTTTCGAGGCGTTAGGCTACTGTGATGGCCCGGAAATCAGGCTTATTTGAGAAAAATTAATTTTGACGGAATAGCTGAGATGATTAAAAAATAGAGTGGCTATTTATTTGTATGTAGATTAAGGTATTCACGACCCGAATATTTAACAACCAACTGATTTTCGTCTACAATGAAGTAAAAGTAGACCCCCGTACACTGGTGACATTTCAAGCCAAGTGGCGGAAATTTGAACCAAAAATTACGACTTTAAAAATCGTTTGCTTTATAGGGCACTTTATGGAGATGACGTGAGGGCACAATTTTTTCTTCAAAATAAATGTTTATGTTGTCTTTTTTTCGAAGAACAATGACATCATTATTTTTCATAACTTTAAACAAATAAAACGTTCAGTCAAGACTAAACTACTATTGCATCAAATGTAAAATTTGAAACTACCAAAATTCAAGTAAATCCGTTCACTGGATATGAAGAAGTCGTGTACACCGTTTGAAGAAACTTAGTTTCGAAAAAAACGGGTTAAAATTTTTCCTACCAGTTCTATCGTTTCATCAATAAGTTTTCCTTCAATCTACTATTTCTGCACCATATGTTGGACCTTCTTCTGCAGTTTGAGTTGCCTCAAGCAACGAACGAAGTTCGTCATTTTCACAGTAGTCTAACGCCTTAAAAAATACTTTAAGGGGCTATGGAGTACATCCGGGGATTAATCTATTACCGAATATGGCTGAAGCTTATTGAAAAAGTAATTGGATAACTGGCAGAATTTATCGGTTTTGAGAACAGATTGAATTACTATCACAACACGGAACACATAGAGCCTGTTCAACCGCCAGTAATGGTAGGTTGTTATTCAAAAATTTCGAAGGAGCCGAAAAAAATGAAGACCGGTGAGGGTAAATTGTATTCCGGTGGAGTGACGAGTCTTCTTGTATTGGACAATGAGAAATTGGTTGTCGGGGCTGGTGACGGAACAGTCGAGGTCGTTGACATTGTCGAAGCGACAGCCCATGTTTCGGGAAAATCTGTAAAACTGCCCAGCACTCCGCAAATTCGCGTGGTAAGGAAAATGCATGGAAGCAAAGTCGTTTTTTTCTTCAAATTTCAATGTTGAAGATGAGATTTGAAACTGCGCCATGTTTGGTAACATTGTGAACGTGATTTCAAAATTTTCGACGTTACGCACATTTTTTATATCGATTTTGCAACTATTTTGTCCGTTTCAGCACATGGACGGAAATGTGAGGAGTGCGGTGACGTCTATATTGTTATATGATGAAAATTCGATATTGGTGGGCACAGCCGGTTGTGACATTTATTTAATAAGTCTATCGGATTTTGATACTCGTCTCATCATCACTTGTCATAAAAATACGATATACGATATTGCTTTTCCATGGTGAGTTCTTAATGGTTAATTGATCACTGTAAAGCACCCGAGTACAAATGATTGTATATACTTAGATACAATTATATAAAAATGATATACGATCATATATATTTATATATAGGTTTATATATAATTGTATATAACTCTATACATTCGTTTATATAATCGGATATAAATGTACTTCCATCAAATTTGATTTGATATAATTATACATAGTTCTGTATATTATTATATATGGACTATTTTCATAGGGAGTTTATATAATTAGATATATCATATACATTTATATATAATTCAATATAGCGTTGTATATAATTATATATATACGTGAAAATTTTAGTTACGGTATGTAAAATTGTATATGATTGTATATGAGTACTTTTATTTTCTTTTGAAATACATATAATTGCCCGAGTAAAAATGAATATATATAAACATATATAATTGTATATTAATTGATCATATACAATTGTATACAAAAATTGGCCCGATAGGATTTTATATATTTGTATATAAACATATACAATTGTATATATTCATATACTATCGTATATAACTGTATATTAGTATATACAATTGTATACGTTTATATACAAATATATAAAATTCTATCGGGCCAATTTTTGTATACAATTGTATATGATCAATTAATATACAATTATATATTTTTATATATATTCATTTTTACTCGGGCAGTAACAACCTTCCGTTGAGACGCTCATCTTCACCGAATTTTAAATAAAATTCTCACTTTTCTAATATCGAAAAATATCAAACATTTTTTAAACAATTTAATTTGATATTTTTTAAATTTCGATTATGCACGCACATCGAGAAGTGTGTAAAGAGTATTCCCGATGAAAAAAAATAAAAACTGACCACAGGGTCGTTAATGGCAGGTGGATGAAGTACCATCTGGGTCAATTTGACCCAGTGTCTCAAAATTGGACATAAGTGTCTCAACGAAAGGTTGATGCTTCACTTTTTATTTTGCCTGTCATTATTGATTTTTTTTCTTCATTTTCACAGTAGAAAATTTATTTTAGACCAACAGAGAACGAAAAAAAAAGTTTTGTATTGTCCCAATTGTAGCAGTTACGCTGGAATATTTGCCACGGGATGCAAAGACGACATAAGATTGTGGCATCTCGAATCGCAAAGAGAACTTTTGCGTATAACCGTCCCGAATTTCCTGTGCACATGTTTGTGCTTTTCGCAAAATGGCAAATCTCTATTTTCCGGTAAAGTATACGTTATAAAAACTACGTCAGTGAAGATCAACTTCACGTGCAATGTCGGAAAAATGTTTTTTTTCTCGCTATTTTCATTATTTTAATATTGTCAAATATCATTTACTTCATTTCGGAAGAAAAATCCACATAGTTCACGTTTTTGGGGTTTCGAGTATTTGATTAAATTGTTGACGGTGACTAGTTTGCTGACGCGATTTTTTCGACAACGTGAAAAACACCACACACGTGCTGACGTGAAATATTTATAGCAAGAATTTAATTAAAAAATTAGCTTGGAACGATGGGATTGTGCGAGTCTTCAAGCCAACGAACGGCCAAATGATTTTTTCCATTCACAATGCGCACATAAAAGCTGTATCTGCGTTATGCGTAACAAGTGACGGCTCCATTCTCGTCACTGGTGGATGCGATGGACAGGTAGGACAACGTTTTCACAAATCTACCCGACAAAATCCTAATTACTGATTAAGTGCCGGGGCCTGAATTAGAAGGTCCAAAAAAGCGTTTTTTTCGGGAATTTGTTTAGAATGAAAAAAAACAAGTGCGCCCGGTAAACATTGAAGTATCTTTTAATGTATATTTTAATGATATGAAGAAAAAAAATGTTCAACATAAAACAATGAATGAGCTTTAGTCTTCTCATTCTAATTCTTTAAGCCGATTAGTCATTACATTTCCAGTCACTTCTGTATAATTTGCTGTAGAAGTGTAGTGCACATTGCGTCGTTCGGAAAGTATTAGTGTTGATTTAAAAAAGCGCGCGGTTGCGACGTTGCCATCGTAATATGCGACTGGAGTAATATGGAGGTTAACCTCCAAAAAATCAGTATTTTTCGAGACAAATTAATTCATTCTGAAGTTCACAACGATCTAATGGATTTGAGAAAGCTTGTCCAAACGTTCTTTAGATATTTTTTTATCCATTATAAAAGTTTCTTTCGAAACTGTTTGTCAATGCTTGCAAATTTCACGTTTATAGACGGGAAAAACACGACAATCCATAAGAGACCATGTTAATTTAGAAAAAAAATGTTTATTAATTGCTCACAAACAAGGTATCCAGAGAGTTTGAAATTTGAGCAGGTGACTTTTTAGATACTCATAAGTGAACTCGAATTTTTAAAATCAATATCTGTCTGTTAATTCGATCATCAGATGAACTTCCTCAAGAAAAAGCTGAAAAAATCGTAAAATAACAACTTTTCTCAGGTTTAAAAAAAATGTGTTAAAAAACACTTTAATTTGCTGTAAAAATGATTTAAGAAAACGTTTTCAACGACTTTTTTAATTCACTTAGAAGAGATTTTCATACTGAAGAAAATAAACTTTGGTCCGACTCAATAGGTCGTTTAGTTTTTTTGCTATCACGCCCGCCAATTTGGAAAAATCGTGAAAATGAAAACTGGAGAAAACGCGCTTCAAAGTTTTCAATAGGAAGAAATATCAATATAAATCGCTTCTCTGCTTTTGGCATTGTATCTTCGAAAATATATACAATTGGCCTCTGTAACTTTGTGAATATATTCTTGGCTAGTTTATCTATCGATTGAGGCAATACAAAAATGCAGGCTCCGGCCTTAAGGAACCAATCACAAGGATAGAAAAATTGTGACCATGACTTTCACTATATTTCTATCATTCGCCAATATTCGACTTTGCGGGAAAAGAGTTGGGAACAGATTATTACCGAAGACTACGTGTGCAGAAACATCAAGGATCTGCAGAGAAAAGTGACAATATTTTGACTTTCTTTTCGGGAGGTCCGAATTTGGAGCGTGTCGCCAAACGTGCAACGGCTGACGATTATCCTGAAGGAACATCGAGGTCCCGTGACGTCGTTACACATGTCGGCGAACGACACTGAGGCTATAAGCTCGAGTACCGACGGCACTTGCATCGTCTGGGATGTAGTGTAAGTTGCAGTGGCGAATATATATATATATCGAATATCGATGGTACGAAAATATTGCTAGCGTGTATGAGGGATTCTCCATCTATTTAGCCACTTTTTTTCGACCATAGATCTGCCCCATAATTGGTTGTAGCAAAGTACTACTAAAAGGTATTCTATGTGATCTTTTTCAGATTTTTTAATTCAACATTTTAGAAAATGCCGTTTTTTTCCAAATGAATATATCTCGGAAACTAGAAGTAACTGAAAAAAAATGCGTGTACATAAAAGTTGTAGTTTTGTGTTAGCTTTCGAGCAAACGACTTGAAATAATTTTTACGTTCCGGCAACGCTGATTTTTTTATCAAAAAAGGGGAAAATGATTTTTTTATTTAAAAAACGGCAATATTTTTTTGGCTGAAAAAATTACAGAATCTTCCAGTGTGTCTGACGATATCGCAAAAAAATCGCCAGAGTGGCACGGATCGAGGTTCTAGGGTAAAAAAAATGAAACCATACAAATCAATTTTTTTAATACCGGAACCTCCACTCACCAGGGCATGATAAAATATATAAATCGCTCGCTTTCTGCTTCGTCAGTCGCTGCTGCAGGAAGCAAGTCCTGATGGGCAATACGATGTTCATGTCGGCTCGATTCAGTCCAAACGGCGTGCAGATATTGACCTGTGGCACCGATCGTAAGATAGCTTACTGGGAAACTCTAGACGGCTCGTTGATCCGCGAAGTGGAAGGTTCCACGGCCGGTGCGCTCAACTGTCTCGACGTCAGTCCTGACGGTCGTCACTTCGTGGTCGGCTCCAACGACTGTAACGTTAAGATTTGGGAGTACAATAGAGCCGATGTTACGCACGTTGGTATGGCGCACGCGGCAATTGTGACAGCCTGCAGATACAGTCCGGATGGCAAGTACATCGTGACCGCGAGCGCGGACGGCGCCGTCATGATATGGAGATGCCCGTTCGAGGCGCAATTCGACCAGCATCCCGCAAGCTCGAGATCACGCTCGACGTGCAGCCTACGCGAGGACGAGTGGAAGCGTTTGGCTCTTCGGGACAACGACGAAGAGAGCGTCGCCACGAAGTTGTCCGCGAGGTCGAGCCTCCCGGCAACCGTGCGCACCGTACACACTAGTAAGCCAAGCGTTATTTCTACCAACAAGAAACATCACCCAAGTGTCCGTCGTCGATTTTGTTGAAACTCATATGTGATGATGCGTTGAAAACGTTTCCCTCGTAAAAACACTTATAATGGGCGTCGAGATGCTTAATATTTTTTAAAAATGTGGTATCAACAGTAATATCCCTCTTCAACAATTAATTGTCCAACAGTTTTTATTTAATGACTGTGCAAAAGTATTGGACCATATACTATTGCGTATGAAAACAAAAAACAAAACATTATAAAAATAACAAAACATGGTTTAGTTTTCTCTCTAGAGTCAATACTTCGTTGCCATGCCCTTAGCAGCGATTACAGCAGCACATCGTCGGGGTATAGACGCAATTAATTGCGAGATGCGATCTTGTGGCATCTCTTCCCACTCATATTGCAAATGATCCCATAATTCCGTCTTGTTGGAGTGACTCTTCGTTCCAACGCGAACCTTGAGCTCTTGCCACAAATGTTCAATCGGATTTAAATCCGGTGACTGCGAGGACCAGTCAAGAAGGCGCACTTTTCGGCTTTCAAGGAAATTCTTCACAAGACGCGAAGCATGTTTGGGATCATTGTCATGTTGAAATATCCACCCATTCGGCACATTTTTCTTTGCAAGTGGGAGCATATGGTCTTGCAATATATTTCGATACATTATAGCGTCCATATTGCCTTGGATTTCTATTAGCGGACCGATACCGTTATCAGAAAATGCCCCCCAAACTTTAACATTTCCGCCACCGTGTTTTACAGTTGGAATTTGATATCGTACATCGTATCTGGTACCTGCTGGACGTCTTACGTACTTGCGACCATCACTTCCGAACAATTGAAATTTGGATTCGTCGGAAAAAAGAACTTTCCGCCAATTCGATAATGTCCAATGTTGATATTTTTTGGCAAAATTCCATCTAGCCTTCTTATTCTTTGTGCTAATGAGTGGTTTCTTTACACCGACGCGCCCAATCCCACAGCCTTCAGACCTCGGGATACCGTACTCCGACTGATATCAGCAAGATTTTCACTGCGTAATTCTCGCGAAATTATTGCTGCAGTTTTTTGCGGATCTATGATGCACTTTCTTTTAATGATTTTATCCACGCGTTTTGAAGTTTTTCGTGGTCTACCGCTTCGACTTTTATCACACAACGAATTTGTTGATTTATATTTCGCAATAATACGGTTCACTGTGCTTTTCCCAATAGATAGAGTATTTGCAATATCACGAGAACTCTTTCCTTTTTCAAATAGTTTTAACGCAACTTCGCGGAGTGCAATTTCTGTGTGTTTCGCCATTGCGGCAGAAATAGAACTGATTTTTTCATGGTCCTTTATGTTTCGAACTAACGCGAAAGAAAGCGCGGAAGAAAACGTAAACAAACCGTGTGGCTGGAGAAGGTGCGACAGCGGCCCAATATTTTTGCACACTGACCGAACGCGTTCGACGCTGTACACAAACCATACACTATACAAACAAAAGAATATACCACGCTGTTATCCGTATCATAGCTCCCTCAAATATTTGAAATGATGGAGAGGTTCAGGCATAAAATATTTTATCGAATAATTGAGAAAAAAAGGTTGGCCCGAAACTTTTGCACGCCACTGTATACGAGTTTCAACAAAACCGAAAGCGGACATGTGATATTCCTTGCAAGTTATCAGCCAACGGTCCTTTTTCGTGTGCTAAGACAAAACCGACGTGGATCCGTGCGACTATGATCCAGCAAAACCGTCACGCGGTGCATGTCAGTGCCGCGACGCCGAGCAAAAAGACCCCATCAGCAAGAAGAACACCCAACGATCCACCGGGTCATCCGGAAGAGCACCTGAGCGCTCGGACCGCAGTAAAAAAACTTCCAGTAGCCACGGATCCGCAAAGAAACAACATGGCTCGCCAGGCATCCCGATCTCGATCGGCGACTCTCTCAAGAATAGCGAGAGAACCGCCCTGAAGATTCGCGACAAACCGGAAACGTCTACTTCCAGCAGTCGCACTCTGGGCTCTGCGAAGAAAAGTTGATGACTTATGAGTACTACATACGGGCTCACTCCGTTTGCTGTAACATTTGAAAATGTTCGCTTTTATAAAAATCTATAATTGTAGACGCTGCTGTTTTCCTTCATTCCAAAAAGTAAATTGTGAGAAAATTCCCTGATTTTTCCCTGATCATTCCGGGAGGAACGAAATTCCCTGAGTTTTCCATATGCGTAACAACCATGATATAGTTCGTTAAGGGGCTATACCAGTGTGAACCAGGTTTGGAAAATTAAGATTATATTTGGCTATATAGTACAAAGAGAACGTACTAACGTATGCGAATATCTCGATAAATATTATATTCGGCTATCCTCACATAAAGTGCCTCTTACAGTAAATAGGAGCTTACTGATGTTTTTACCTTCACACGGCTATGCCAGGACCATAAAGCATCCCTTCCAGGTTCAAATTATGCTCCTCAGTACCTTTCCCGGGTGAAGGCCTTGAGTGTTTTTGGAAATTGAAAAAAAAAACGTTTTTTCGATATCAGAATGTAGCCATTTTTTCTTGATCTAGCAATCATTCTCGTCATAGCTTGAAAAGTAATTTTTTTAACTTACCCTGTTTTTTGGTCCGTCGCAGTAGTCTAACCCCTTAATGCGACGCGCACTTGACGGCCTTTTTATTTTTCGTCCAACGTGCAAAATGAAAAAGTATTCAGGTGCGGAACAACAAGTATGGTTCACAAAAATAATCGTCCAACGTAGTGCAACAACTGTTCACCTCGGTAACTTACGGCTTTAATATGGCTTACGATATTTGAGTAGAATATACAATGTCTCTGAGCTTAAACGTATCGGCTTATATACGAACAGTATTTTGGTACACAATAAATACTTAAAATTATTTATCCAACTTTGTCTATGAGCATCCAGTGTTCAACCCCAAGCTTGACTCTTGCAGTAATGGATTATTAATTTTCCATCCGTGCCGTAACAATCGTACAAATTCTTCACCGTCTGATCCGGCGCGGGTGCGAACGTTTGATTTATATAAAGAAACTGAAATCGGACAAAGCAAGGATGGTTAGCGGATTGAAGAAAAGAAGAAAAATAACGTCCTCTTTTATATGCCGTTTATGCATGAATGTTCTTACCAAACGTTCGCTGGTATCCAACTTAAGATACCTCTTCATAAAATCGGAGATCCAACCGATCGTTTGATCTTGATTTACAGTCCACTTTTTTTTCTTCATTATCGGAGCATTTCCAGTGGCTTTCAACAATATGTCAACTAAAAACGAATCGGCATTCATGTTTATTCGCGTAGAAACAGGCACATATTTAACGGGCTACATGGACGCAGGGGGGTCAACAAATTGCATTTTCCAATAATATTGTGATACGATGGTATCAGCTTTTAGCTTTATTTCCTGAAAATCTCATTGGAATGTTCTTAAAACTGGAAGAGCTGCAGGTTCTAACAGTCAGCTGGGCAATCGAAGCAGCGCCATACTTCAAAATTTAAGACGCGAGTTACATTTACAACGTTAAATAAAATCGATACTTTCAAACACAGGATCTATATATAGAATATTTTTTCAAAGTGTCAAAGCAATATTCGAGAAACTTCAAACGTTATGGCCCGTCGACACAGTCAGTCAGTTGCAAAAACAACAAACGCATGTTTGTTGTTTTTCTGTATTTTTTGGCGATATTTTTCAAAGGCCTTCAATACATGCACCTTTGTGTTAAAAAAAAGAAATTCGGAATTTGGCAATTTTTTCGTGCCTCTAGACAGATGCAGCCCCTTAATTCCGAATTATAAAGCTAAGTACACACAAAACTGAAGATATGTTCCGCGATGAACAGCAGTGTAAATTTTGAGGTTAGAAATGAATCAGCGGACGTAAACAGCGGGAGAGCAAAATTGGACTCACTTTTTGTGTTATCTTTGACGACAGCTTGATTCTCATCGTTCGAGAAATTATTCCCATCCACAATCGTTCTTTCCAAACTAGCGGGGCCTCCTTCGCCCGCCGACAATTCGTCTTTGGTTTCATCCATTTTACGGCAATCTTTATCATCTAGATTAACCTCTTCCTTCATTTCCGCCATATTTCCATCGAAGTGATAAAAAGAGCGAAGCTGCTTTTGACAGAAAAATTCACCTGATATTCAATTCCAGGTGCGCCGTAAGCAGCGCGAAATAAACGTTTCGATTCCCCATTGGCATCTGTCGAGCAAGCTGTCAAAATTCAGATAGATCGAACGTTCCTCCAGCTCAGGCTACGTTTTCACCAACTCGACTTCGTAGTTTTCACCTGACATGCGTATGCAATTGCGATTGCCAAATATCACAGTTCGCCTTTTTTCTATCGCACACGCACCCACACACGCATAGATTTCACACACGCATGCGCATGCGCAATTGGCTTGGAGATCGATTCGTTTGTTTACGAAGAATCGTCTGCTAGTTCCTCGATTCCGCACCGAGTCGTCGTGAATAAAAAAAACGACGATTGCACCGCATCGAATAACTCACTTTGTATTTTTCGATCCTATGAATTTCTAGTCAATGCTCAACAATGACGGGGAGCGATGTAAGTATTCGTTGTTTCCGCTTTGTCGAGCTATTAATCGAGCCATGCCGTTTGACAGTTCTCAAACTTCTCGATAACTCACCCACGTTGAATCATCGAACGTCAAACTTTGACGAAAAATGATCAATACGTTACCGTGTAAGCTGTGTAGATGCGGCGAAATGAATTATTGTTTTCTTCTTCGGTTCAAGCTTAAAGAAACTGGCGATCAGTCGTTCAAGGATAATACCGCGGAACTCGGAGAGATTGAGAATGTACGCGTGGTGGTCCGAGTACGTCCGCTCAGCAGCAAAGAGCTGGACGGACACGGCAAGAATATCGTCAAAGTCGATACGCTCAACGGCGAAGTGACGGTCGAAAATCCAAACGCCACGCACGGCGAGCCGCCCAAAGTGTTCTCGTTCGACGCGGTATTCGACATCGACTCCACTCAGGTCGACATTTACAACGAAACGGCGCGCCCCATAGTCGACAAGGTCCTTCAAGGATACAATGGCACTATATTCGCTTACGGGCAAACCGGCACCGGCAAAACTTTTACAATGTCCGGGGCAAAGACGTCGCCTCAACTGCGCGGTATTATTCCTAATACCTTCGCTCAGATATTCGGGCACATCGCCAAGGCGCAGGACAACCAGAAGTACGTATAGTTCCGAACGTTTCAACTGTGAGGCTGGATAGTTGCGACGAAAATTAGGCATTCCATCGGCTGAGATTTGTATCAACAATTTGGCAGTTCAACACGTGAAATGATCACGTTAATTTGCTCTCAATGTTCCGTCTTTAAGGAGGTACGATCATTACTGCGAAACCAACTTTTGCATTTGAAATTTTTATCCGTGATAATTCTGCTGAGGTAATTCAAGTCTATTTTTAATAGGTTTACCGCTGTTTTTTTTTTGTCTTTTTAGTCCGTTTTTATGGTGGATATGTTAATATTATTATTACGAATATTACTACCGAGTCGTTGACAATGTGACTTTTCAGTTTTTATTTGTTCACGTGCAATCATCATTTACCACAACATTTGGCACACTATAATCGATAATACGAATAATCAACATAAGTAAACATCAATGAGAACAGCTGTGGGTAAATAAATTTACTCTTTTTTGACCCCGTGGAAGTGATCGTACCGCCTTAATAACGGAAATATGTTTCACGAATAATATCTCATTCGTAAAAAAACAAACTGAAGGCAATATCCCCTAATTCTAAGGTTTTAAGACGGGTATAAAATAATGTGCGAATTTAACCATTTTTTTTCGTATGAAAAAGTGATTCACTCATAAAATTAATTACACGTCTATTTAGTATGAATATCAAGAATATTCGAACATTTATAGACGAAAATGGTAGTTAAAAAAATGTCCTAAAAAAATTGTAGGCCTGCGCTGTTGATTAAATCTCGGAGATCGATCATCCGAAACGAAAAAATCAAACGGCTTTAGGTTCAGTATGTTCATGGCTATAGCGCACATCATACGATTTTCGATATATGCAAAAATAACAAAACGGCGGACATTTTTCAAAAAAACAAAAAAAAATGTGTTTTTTTCACCGTTTTTGGCAAAAAAATAGTAAATATAAAGTCGTTACTTTACATTTACAACGTAAATGTAAAGCCGTTACAAACAATCTCGTTGAGGACCTTTAAACGCGAGGGGCTCAACGGTGTACTTGATTTTGCCCACCCGGCTAATCTGAAACAAAACGAAACTCCTTGTTGCTTAAAATAGATAATATTAGCGAATGTTCCAAGCGACGAACGAATGTTCGTCGTCTTCACAGTAGCCTAACGACTTAATCAATGATTTACGGAGGATAAAACAAAAGATATTTGTTCGCAGACGACGTTCGGTACAATCGTTACGAAATAACTTTTCATTGATACGTAAAATGGGTTTATCCGTATTTTGAACATTCAAGTCAAGTTAAGTTTACACAGTTAA
The DNA here is from genome assembly GCA_951751655.1 of Ophion costatus. Taxonomy (NCBI): domain Eukaryota; kingdom Metazoa; phylum Arthropoda; class Insecta; order Hymenoptera; family Ichneumonidae; genus Ophion; species Ophion costatus. The sequence goes on along the minus strand of OX632358.1, from coordinate 1,559,824 downwards.
GTTGAGTCAAGTCAAGTCAAGTCAAGTCAAGTCAAGTCAAGTCAAGTCAAGTCAAGAGAAGTCCAGTTAAGTCAAGCTTAGTCGTCAAGTTGAATCAAGTCAAGTCAAGCTGTGTCAAGTCGAGTCAAGTTGAGCTGAGTTAAGTCAAGTTGAGCTGAGTCAAGTCGAGTCGAGTCAAGTCGAATCAAGTCAAGTTGAGTCTAGTCAAGTCGAGTCAAGTCAAGTTTAGTTGAGCCGAGTTGAGTCAAGTCAAGTTGAGTTAAGTCAAGTCAAGTTAAGTTTCCACAGTTCTGTTTACAATTGTGGCGAAGGTTCCTGGTAAGGGCAACATATTTGGAGATATACAACGAAGAAGTACGTGATTTGTTGGGAAAGGACCAAAACACGCGTCTTGAGGTCAAAGAGCGGCCCGACATTGGAGTTTTCGTGAAAGACCTCAGTGGATACGTCGTTAACAATGCCGACGACTTGGACCGAATAATGAGCCTTGGAAATAAAAATCGTGAGTTCGTTACAATACTAGCAACGTTCCTTGATGAAATGTCCACCTGAGACGTTTCATTGACGAACGCGTAGAATTGTGGTGAAGAGCATTAATAATAAGTTTCAAGTAAATCTGAACAGATATTTCTCTTCCCATACAAACTTTGCTACGAATATCGGAAAACGCTGGAATAAGTGTTTTTATTAATTGTGTCGAAGAGCTTTAATGCCAAGTTTCAAGTAAATCTTTTCACCGGATATTTGAAATTCCACATACAAACTTTGCCACCCTTTTCTCCCCTTAGGGGTTGCGTAAAGAAAAATCCCTTCGTTGCACGAGGCGTTCAATTGTTACATTAGCCAGCTCGAAGAGAGCGAACATGTGGTAACTGATTTTAAACGAAAGGTGTCGTCGGAGCGACGGCGATGAACGTCTCGAGTTCGCGTTCTCACGCGATATTCACAATAACCGTGGAATCCAGTCAACTGGGCGAAGACGGCGAGCAGCACGTGAAAATGGGAAAACTTCATTTGGTAGACCTCGCGGTACGTTTGTTGAAAATCTAAAGTTGATTATTGGGAAATTTCGCCAACGAAGCGGTTCGTGCATGTTTGTCACCATGAGAATCGTAGAAATTCACAGGCTCGTTGATTTACCAATATTTCACAGGGTTCCGAGAGGCAGAGTAAAACAAAAGCAAGCGGCGTGAGACTGCGGGAGGCTACGAAGATAAACTTGTCCCTATCGACGTTAGGCAACGTTATATCGGCACTCGTCGATGGTCAGAGTTCTCACGTGCCTTACAGGAACTCGAAATTGACACGCTTGCTGCAGGACTCGCTGGGTGGCAACTCGAAAACTCTCATGGTACGTGTAGCTTTAACAATCATTTTTAATCTCTGTTTTTTTTAACGCAAAAGTACGTATTGATCCATTCGGTGATTCGTATACAAATTATACAGCTCAACTGCCGATTTCGTGTCGAAAAACGGCATATTTTTTCTGAATCTTATGTCCGTAACAATCCTACTCTAACACTTGAGGTGGTTCGGAAGAAACAATTAAAAACCCGACTAACGTTTAACCTCCTATTTATATGTGAGAAAAAGATAGAACGTCATTAATCACGTTGAAATGAAAAATTTCGAGCCACTCCACCGTACCATTTCCGATATATGAACGTTGAAAGTTGGCCTAAAATACACGCACTCAAACGTAACCTCCGAAAAATTTACCGGAAATGATGACTTTACGTAAAATTTACTCGTTTGACCCAACAAACAAAACTTCTCATTCGAATTTTCGATTAATACGGAATTTACCTGCAAAAATTGTAGCTGATCCACCGTGTAATTTATTCACAATAATTTATTAAACTTTGCTACGCGGCATCTGTCTCTCTCTAAACGGTGATCGGAGCGTCAGCTGTGATTGCTAGGGGAAATTCCTAGAGGGAAATTCACGCAGAATGCGATATGAACGTCGCCGAGCTACCTTAATATTGATATTCTGCGCAAGAACACGGCAATACACCATTTTTTTTTGTCGAAAATCTAATTTTATTTCAAAAAGTGAGTTTGTTTGGATATCTTTACATTGAGTGAGCTTCTTTTTCGCGATTTTCTTGAGAGAAACTTGTCGAGGCAGTCGTGCATCAATCTCTAAACGTAATCAGCCATCAATGGTGTCCCATCTTCCATGATGTGTCATGGTGGAAGCGTTTTCCTTGCTTTTTACCGAAGGAGCCAAGATTTTCCGCGAATTATCTTCATCCTTTATATCTATCCCAAAATAAGAAGAAAAAAAATACTTTTCACGAAATCTATAATCGTTTTTCTAACTTTCGAATAACGTATTGGGAGTACAATTAAGTCTGCGCCGTTTGACAAGTTTGTTTATGTTCGTTGATGCCCTAAAGTAAAAAACGAACGAGATAATGCAATAGGCGCTTTTTTCAGGTTTAATTCGAAAAATATCGATGGTAGAGAAAAAACTGTAACAACCAAAGTTGTGAAGCACTCCATTTCTTACAAGTTCGGTCATTACCATTTTTACTTAAAAATGGTAAAACTCTGAGTTATTCAACAAAAACAATTTCCCATTAAATTTAAGACGACGATATTAACTGAACGCAAGCCCAGCCCAGAATGAAACTTACACATGTTGTTTTACATAAATAAAAGAAAATTCAGTGTAAATTTCAGCAGGATCAACCTAGTCATTGGGGTTAAAAAATTAAAAAATGAAAGATTTTTCATTTTTTTTTAGTGTTGTAGTACTTGGAAAATTTTGGAATTTTTTTCCGAAATAGTTCATAGAGAAACGCATCTTTTTCAAAGAGGAAATTTTTTCGTACGATGAGAAAATCACTATGATACGATGATGTGTAAAATCTTATCTCCGAGTTAGCCGAGTTATAGCTAGCACCGCAACCCTTCGTGCGATCGCAGCGCCATCCCTGTTGCCTTCATTTTTGGGCACGCTTTTTTCGTCGTTTCTCCATTGGAGTTTCGGCCCCTGTATCTAGCCTCCATACTCCATATTAAAAAAAAGCAACGGCTTACGATTTTTACCTCTCTCTACCGCGTGATTTTCAGTGCGCCAATGTGAGCCCAGCCGATATAAATTACGACGAAACTATAAGCACATTGAGATATGCGAATCGTGCGAAGAACATCAAGAACCGCGCGAGGGTCAACGAAGATCCGAAGGACGCGTTGCTGCGACAGTTTCAGGACGAGATTGAACAATTGCGGAAACAATTGGAGGAAAATGGCACGGAGTTCTCGGAGTCCGAGGGCGAGAGCGAGGAATCCGAGGAGGTCGGCGAGATCAGACGCGATCGAAAGGCTCGACACAGAAGGAGTCAGATGTTGACGATGGAAGAGCTCGAGGATCGTGACAGCGAGACGGCCGAAAAAATTGACAAGGCCGAACACGAGGACAAAAGCCCCGACGACACGGACGTTATCGAATTGAAGAGAACTCAGTGAGTTACTAATTAGCCAAAAGCAGAACATTGAGGTGTTCCTATCACGAACCTCCTATATTTAAGGGGTTCTTCTCATTATAGACTTTAAATTAGCTTCAAATTATAGATATTTATATAAAAGTTGTTACGCTTAATAAATCAACTTAATACACTTTCACACTTTCTAATTAACTTAAGTAAATTAGCTTAATACACTTTCAGCGGCTAAAGTGAGAAGATCCCTTAACGAAAAATTCCCATATACGAGGGTCGTTTGATAAGTCCTATTTCCATTAATTTTGCGGCCACAACTGCCCAGGCGTGAGCTGGTGGGTTGTCGTGATGGAAAAGGACTTTTCTGTGGGCCAATCGTGGACGTTTTTCTTGCAGCTCGGTTTTCAAACGGTCCAATAACGATTAATAATATGCGCCTGTGATAGTTTTACCCTTTTCCAGATAGTCGATGAGGATTATTCCTTGCCAATCCCAAAAGACAGTCGCCGTAACCTTCCCGGCCGAGGGAACGGTCTTCGCCTTTTTTGGTGCTGATTCCCCCTTGCCAACCCACTGTTTAGATTGTTCTTTGGTCTCAGGAGTGTAGTGATGTATCCATGTTTCATCCACAGTGACTAAACGACGCTTAAAGTCCTGCGGATTCCTTTGGAACAGCTGCAAACCGTCCTTGCAACACTTGACACGGTTTCGTTTTTGGTCAATCGTGAGCAATCGCGGCACCCATCTTGCGGATAGCTTTTTCATGTCCAAATGTTGGCGCCAAATATTATGTACCCGTTCATTCGAGATGCACACAGCACTAGCGATCTCACGCACCTTCACTCTCCTGTCATCCGTCACCATATCATGGATTTTATCAATGATTTCTGGAGTAGTGACCTCAATAGAGCGTCCAGAACGTTCTGCGTCGCTTGTGCCCATATGGCCATTCCGAAAATTTTGAAATCACTTATAAACTGTTCTAATCGAAGGTGCACAGTCAATTTTTTGTTCGTTCAGTTTCTGATGATCGCGATGTGTTTTTCTTCCCGGTATCTCCCGACAGAAGCGAGAAGGAGGCACTGCGCGAGAAGATGCAAAACTTGCAGAACAAAATATTGGTGGGCGGTGAAAACTTGTTGGAAAAGGCAGAGGCGCAGGAACAATTGCTGGCGGCGGCTGCGGTCGAGTTGGATCAGCGTAAGAGTCGGGAGGAACAGCTGAAGAGGGCCATCGAGGAAAAGGAAGCCGAGCGGATCGACATAGAAGAAAAATATTCGTCGCTACAGGAGGAGGCGGCAGGCAAAACGAAAAAACTCGCCAGGGTGTGCACGATGGTCATGTCGGCGAAGGCGGAATTGTTGGATTCGCGGGAGGAACATCAGAGAGAAATGGAGGGCCTGCTGGAGGGCGTGAGAGGGATCGGAAGAGAGCTGCAGTTGCAGGAACTTATTCTAAACAGTTACATACCGGTTCAGTATCAAGTGAGTCCCATTGAAATTTCCGTTCGCTGCAGGACCAATCGCCTATTGTTTTTGTGACCTGAAAGTATTTTTTAAGCCAAAAAACAATTTTTCCAAAATCCTAGAGTGCCGTTGTCCCCTTAACCACGTTTTTCTTTGCCGCAGACTATGATCGAGCGATACGTTCATTGGAACGAGGACATCGGCGAGTGGCAGCTAAAATGCGTCGCGTACACGGGTAACAACATGCGCAAAGCCCAAGTATCTCCTCCGATTGGCAACAACAAAGACGTGAGTTACCCGGGTTATCCAATTTTTTTTTCGAACATTCTTACCCTTGGCAAGCATTTGATACTTCCAGAGAAAAAAACGTGTGGAATCCATAGTCAGATTTGATACGTTCTTCGCTTTCTACTAACCTCCGAAAAATTTACCGGAAATGATGACTTTACGCAACATTCAGTCGTTTGACCCAACAAACAAAGCTTCTCATTCGAATCTTCGATTAATACGGAATTCACCTGCAAAAATTGTAGCTGATCCACCGTGTAATTTATTCACAATAATTTATTAAACTTTGCTATGCGGCATCTGTCTCGCGATATGAACGTCGATATGAATGCGATATGAACGTCGCCGAATGCCTACGCTGCAGATCATGCTACATACAATAAGAATATAATAAAAGTAACAATAAAACGAAGGATAAAAATGATTAAAAATATGTTGATTGTAGATCTTAATTTTTTTCAATTGATTATTACGTATACAAATATACGTATACAAATATTGTTTGCTCGATGCGAGATTTTGTCGCGAAACGACCACGTACGGGCCCTCGATTGTGGCAATAGGTTCTAGTAGTTTATTACCGCCGAAGGACCAAATTGAGGCAGTTTCAAAAAAAGGGTGTAACACCGTATTGCTAACATGCTACTAAATCTTCTCGTTTACGATTTTTTTTCAGCAGCCACAGCCCGACTTGTCGAATATTTATCTGACGTACAACCCGAGCACGGAAAACACGTTCGGCCAGGCAAAAAAGATTCGCTGTCGTTCGGGTGTGCCTCGACCGACGACTGCCCATCGGCGAACGCCCCAATGAGTCGGGAATAGTGTTTTCACTTCGGTAGATTCTTCGAGCGGAAAAACACGCTTCTTTTAGTAATCCTATTTATTATTTTTTTTATGCATTATTTTTTATTAACTTCTTTTGCGTTTGTCTTTCCTCGATCGGTTCCGTTTCCGCGATCCTAGAAGCGTCCAACTTTGCTATTACTTTGTTGCTACGTATATTAATATCGCACGATGCGAATAGGATTATTAGCTTCTCGATTGTACAAATTACGTTTAACATTTTTCTATGTTCTTTTTTTCTACAAATCTTTTCGCGTACCGCTCGTATTTATTTGATATTTCGTGATTTTTTATTTTGCTATCGATCGCCCGCGTGCCCGCCCGTGCGACGTTCTGAATTAACGAGCCATTCGCGTTATAAGAATCATACGGCCGCTCTCAAGTGTAGACGTGCCCACGGAAGAAACCATATTTATTTCGGAAATAAAATTGCAAAAAAGAGCTTTCGCTTCTTTCTTATTTGTATTCGATTCGAACTTATCGTTCGCCTACGTCGTTTCTATGAAATTGACAATTGAAAAAAACACTTTTCAACATGGGGAGATGCGCATGATGAGGGGGAGTACGTTGTGACACTGATGACGAAATTGACTCGGTCTACTGAGTGATTTGACAGTTCTGCGTAACCATCCACACATTTTTTCATAACATTTCACGCGTACAACTACCGTTCGGCGATGAACGTAAGCATCTCCCTATGTTAAGAATTGTTTCTTCAATAGGGATGTTGCCTATTTTTGGGAAAGTGTTTGAAATTGTTCACGTACTAGGTGCGGACAGGTGAGGACAGAAACGGAAATGATAGAAACCATCGAAACGGAAAAGAAATGATAGAAACGATCGATTCAAAATTTGGTGTGTGCATTTTCGTACGTGACAAAGAATTTACTGTATAAATTTGGATCAAATGGTAACATTTCGTCAACCGTCTCAAAACTCCTTAACATTATGCGTTTGTTCTTCGTTTGCCAGCGACGTTCTTGACGAATCGAAAGCAATCATGGATTGTCATGATGAAAAATATCGTGCTTGTTTCGTACATTTTTACGATATTGTTTGATCCACTTTTTAATGGAGGAAACGTGGAACTTTCGCGCCTGAATAACGCTATACGGATCTTTGGGGTTAACGCCCCGAAGATCAAGGTGGTGTGTCCCTTCGGGTATTAACACAGCGATCGCCGACGATGAGACGTTCCGGAGGACACCACCGCTTGACCAAGGATCCCGTAGGCCGTTGCTGTCGACCAGGGGAGAAAAAAAACTCGGTCAGGCGCGTTGGGGTAGATTTTTCCAGCTGGCTGGCTATGTACGCACGTAATTGACATGTAGAATAGAAACTTTGGGTTTGGGTTGGTTGGGTTGGTTTGTTTGGATTCGTACGCACGTAATTGACATGGAATAGAAACTTTGGGGTTGGATCTGTTTGGGTTGATTGGTTTTTTTCTGAGAGCATTGGATTACTACAAGTGTTAAGTGTGTAAATCTTATTATTTTTAAGAACCTGACGGATTTTCACTATTGTATACACTTTTGTAGCGACCGGAAATTGGATTTTTGTACGTCGTCTCGGGATTCCTTCACAAAAGGACGCAATCTTTATCTTTTCTTTTCCCTATAATTAGATTATTGGTATATTTAGTGAAGGTAAAAAAAAATGAAAATACTATGGATTCATTTTTTAGACATTTTTCCATTAGTCCAATCCGCTTGAAATTCAGTACTCGGGGGTTTTTGGGGTTGCTGATGACGAATCTGAGCTCAGAATTCCAAAATTCAAAATGGCGGACGGAATCGCAAAAAGTTTCCCGATGAACGAAAAAATGAGCAAGCGGGGGTTTTTGGGGTCGCTGATGACGAATCTGAGCTCCGAATTTCAAAATTCAAAATGGCGGATAAAAATTCGCGAAACGGTGGGAACATGATGAAAATGTATATTTTTGGATTTTTGGGGTCGCTGATTATGAATACCCGTTCAAATCTCCAAAATTCAAGATAGCGGATCCAATATGACAGATTGAAATTTGAAAAACGATTGAAAAATAAGAAAATGTCAATCCGGTGACTTGGTAGGTTCATTATTTCGTAGTTGTGGTTAGATTTACGAAATTAACGATAACAGAAATAATATTCGACTCGACTCCCTAAACCAGTGCTTGTGGGTTGTTTATGCGCATAAAAAAAATCATCCATGATAAAAAAAAAAAGTTCGAAAATTCGATCGAAATTGCTCAGAAAATCATAAATTTACATTCTAATAGGCACCAAAATACAAATACTTTTTTATGGCATTAAATTCGACGCATTTTAAACATTCGAAAGAAAAAAAATAAAAATCGTTAAAATTGTCTGTGTGGCTTCCGGTTTTTCTTGCGAACTACTTTGATTGGTTTCATAGTTTCGTTGAAAAGAAAAGCATAAAATTCCCTTTTCACGGTTCAAGCGGATATTCGTTAAGGGGTTACACCCACTTGCGATTTTGAAAAAATCGATTTTTTTTATTGCATTTTTTTGAAGTATTTTGGGGTCGCTGATGACGAATCTGAGCTCCGAATTTCAAAATTCAAAATGGCGGATAAAAATTCGCGAAACGGTGGGAACATGATGAAAATGTTTCCACCGTTTGATCTGAGAATATGTCCTGAAAATTTCAAGTCGATCCGAACAAAATTGACTGAGATATCAGCGTTGAAAGAGAAGAATCCGTGAATTGAAGAACTGAAATTGAAACTTTAAACGCGTTTTTCTCAAAATGGCATTTCTGAAGTCGGCGACCAAGATTACTCGAACACTAATGAACCGATCTTCTTGAAATTTTGCAGGCTTATTTAATACATAAAAATGTAGTCTTTAATCGTTCGATTTTTTTTTTCGAAAAAAAAATGGCCGTTTTATAGCCAAAAAACGGCCGTTTTTTTTCGTTAAAATCGAACCATTAACTTTGACTGTCCGCCATTTTGTGAAAAATGAATATTTTTTAAAATCCTTCGATTAAAGACTAGTTTATACTTATATTTGACTAAATCCATCCGCATTTTTTTTTCAGATGATCCACTTCGCCGCAATGTTGGTCACCGCAAACCGTGTATATAAAAACATTATTTCATTGACGGCCATTTGCCACTAAACAATGTAATATTTTTCAATAAAAAAATTACTGAAAGTTCTTCAAGATGTGTTCTTTAAGATGGTATATTGATCGATTAAAAAAGTTTTGTAATTTTCTTTAAAAAAATTCATGAAAAAGGCCTTTTTTTGCGCTACAAGTGGGGGTAACGCCTTAAAAGCGGACAAAGCATGTACAGGGAAGAAGAGAAAGTTGTGAATTTCTACCTGTAGACAATATTTGTCGCCGCGGCCAGGTCTTCGCAGCCATAAGATTTGCAGGCCAAATCCGCTTGGGGTCTGACTAGCAATTTTTCGTAACAATCGTCGCTGAATTTTTGAAAATTCCACGCGCTCGGCTCGAACATGTCGTTAACACCGTCGCTGCACATTGGCATCACCATTTCGGTGCAAGATTGGTAGAACCACCCCTTTGCACCCAAATCCGATCCAACATCGTCGGTCGCCAAACAACTTATTTGTCCCGTATAATTGGCGTAAGTCTTTATCGCTTTGTTCATAGCGACCAACAGATTTTTCCCATCGAGACTCGAGTTCGTGAGATGCTCGCAAAATACCTATATCGATGCCAATCATTTTATTCAGCGATGGCGAACATTTTTTGCCGGAATTAACGAACGAAAGATGGAAAAGTTTGCTCACCGATATTGGCTTAGCGGCGAGTGGCCGGAGAAAATTCGTTTCGTAAGGATAATCGAGCATGGCCAATGTCGAATAAGCATCGGCTATCCAATCCTTCAGATTTTTTACGTCCGTTGAATTTTTTAGAGGCTTGCAGAGATTCCAATTTTTCGATAGCCACTTTCGACCTTCGTCTGCACAGATAGTCAATTTTTTTCTTCAGTTTTTCATTGTTCACTTTTTATTATTGTTTTTTCGTTGAATGTTCAATGCAGCAAGGAACATCCCTCAGGTGACACCCTTCGATTTTGTTGAAATTTGGATATGTTATGAAGCACCGAAAAGTAAGCGATACGTATTTTTTTTTATCGGCGGATAAACGGTTTCAAGGGGTCAAACCACCCCGAAATCCGGGAAACCTAAATGCATCGAAGGTAATGGAAAATTATTTTAAGGGGGGATTGTCTTTTTTTTTCGCAAAATTTACCGCTTTTTGGGAATTTTTTTGTGAAGAAAGTATACAACGGAAAACTTGTGAAACTTGGCATATAGTTTTATTGATCTGTTTACTACATACAAAAAAAATTTTAAACAATTTCATAAAAAAATCCGCCTCCCACCCTCCACGACGCGCGATGGTCCTTTTTTGATGGTGTGCACGATTACAGCCTTCACGTTCATCCTGCAACAAAAACCCAAAAAGCATTTTACTTTAGACACATATAGCTATCGTTTGATGAAGCAAAAAAGCAATACGTTTAATAGTTTTTTTATTTATAACAAAAAATCGATCAATTTTTTTCGAAAAATCGATACTTCAAGTTCAAAACGTCACCAAATCGTCAATTTTTTTTTTCCCTTCATCGAACGATAGCTATATGTGTCTAAAGTAAAATGCTTTTTGGGTTTTTGTTGCAGGATGAACGTGAAGGCTGTAATCGTGCACACCATCAAAAAAGGACCATCGCGCGTCGAGGGGGGTGGGAGGCGGATTTTTTGATGAAATTGTTTAAAAATTTTTTTGTATGTAGTAAACAGATCAATAAAACTATATGCCAAGTTTCACAAGTTTTCCGTTGTATACTTTCTTCACGAAAAAATTCCCAAAAAGCGGTAAATTTTGCGAAAAAAAAGACAATCCCCCCTTAAGGATTCCTAGGGTCGACGAACCACGTGATATTTGGCATTTTATTTATCCAGGGCACACACGGCGGTAACGTTAAACGTATGCAAAATACAAAAAAATATCGATAATTCTCGACGAGTGTGATACAAAATTATAATAACTAGGTACCTGTGGACGAGACGTTTGATATCGTTTGCCAAGATCTTCGAATGAGCATAGGGCACGCGGGACCGATCGATCTAAAATCCGATGTCACGATCCTCGAATATGCGTGACAATCCGTTATCCCGGTGAAAAACAACACCGGCGCCGATGCGGCGATCGCTCTAACAATAACCAATGAATTTTAATCAAATTATTTGGTACTAGGGCTCTACTGCTAAAAAAGAACTGCTAAAAATTCTACTTCCAAAGTTCTACTGCTAAACGGGCTCTACTGCTAAAATTGTACTGCTAAAAGCTCTGGTGCTGAAACTGGACTGCTAAATAGACTCTAGTGCTAAAAGCAGCACTGCTAAGAGTCTCAACTGCTCTTAACCCAAACAAACCCAAACGAACGTCTGCGGGATGCACTCGACGCATCCCGCCGAGTGCAGCACAATGGCGCCGATAGCAAGGTAAGTTTTCTAACAAGGAACATCCCTCAGGTGACACCCTTCGGTTTTGTCGAAATTTGGATATGTTGTAGAGCACCGAAAAGTAAGCAATACGTATTTTTTTTTATCGGCGGAAAAACGATTTTAAGGGGTGAAACCACTCCTCGAAAAAAGGCATCTCTAGGTAGCTTCACCACTTAATTTTTTTTGCAATGTCACTATAGTGGATTTTTCATTGCTTCGGATTAGAAGAATTTTCGTTATTGTTTCGTTAAAATCGATGGACTCCTTGTGTGTGAAACTGCTATATTACCCCTAGAGATGCCTTTTTCGAGGGGTGGTTTCACCCCTTAAAAGCGTTTTCCGCCGATAAAAAAAAATATTTCTTTATGCTTGCTTGGGTGAAACTTAAATAAAATTGGTCATTCTTTAGATGAGTGACTTCTCCGAAAAATGAGCCTAACATTTTTTGTTCTGCTATTTTATCATTTATTGGGTTATAAATTATATTCAGTAGGGGGAAGCTGAAATTTACCCTCAACCCAATAAAGAGTTATGGGGTTTTGAAGTTCGCGGAAAGACGTGATAAAATAGGGCACTTTTGAACATTTCGACGCCTATATTGGGTTTGTTTGGAAAAGTCAAACAAAAGTCAAACAAAGTCAAACAATGTTTCGGAAAAGTCACTTATCTGAAGAATTGCCATAAAATAAATCGATTATTCGAATTTCATTATTTTGGATCGATTTATCCCTGGGGGGCGTCGAGATTTTTGGTGGGGGGGGGGGGGGGCCTAATTGTTCGGCAAAAACTCGGTTATATTGATAATCGGCCCGTTACCCCCTGGCGTAGCCAATGACCATTTGGTGAAGTAAGATTAGGACGTAAACTGCATTAGAATCAAAACCGGTGCGTTGGTCTAGTGGTTAGCGTGCTGGCCAGCGGACCGGGAGGTCGCGGGTTCGAATCCCAGTCGCGGCACTTTCATCGTGAAAAGTTTTTTTTCGAAATTTCTCGGCGATAGACGGTTGCTTTCGTGACTGGGAGGCGAAATGGGACCGGCTGTATCGGTATAGGTTTTCTGCAGTTTCCCTATGCCCATGGCAGGCAAGTCATGGTGAATTCGATACAGAGGGGGAAGTCGGCTGCGGCCGTATGGTGGGGGGGGGGGGGGGGCAGGAGGTAAGGGGAGAGTTGTAGAATGGCGAGGGGGTGGGGATATGTGGAATGGGAGGTAAGAACGAATTTGAGGCGGATCGGGGCTCGTAAAAAGGAAAAAGCCCTGTACAGCTGGAACGAACCAATAAAAAAAATACTGCACTGGAATTACATATTCCTGTCTTCGGTGAGAACACTTTTCTATCCAAATGAATAAAAATGGTATAATTGTGTAAGTTACCCTTGCACGATATGCGGATATTTAATCCGAATCCAGGAACTGAGCATGCCACCATAAGAGCCACCAAATGCTATGACAGGGCTATGCTTCAGATTAGGTGTAGTTTTGATAAATTCTATCAGGTCAACGTAATCTGCCATTGCCTGTTGGGCAGTCAGGTATCCTGAGTACGTCGGATTCGCGAATGATTTGTTACCGTAGGGCATCGATTCACCGTAGTAACGATGCTCGGCGAAAATCAGCAGAGCACCGAACTCCGGGGCTATATCCCACATGAAGCCCTGCGAAACAATTGCAACAAAAAAAAAGAGATCCGTTGAGATAGTGCAATCGACATATGAGGGATCTCCGTCAATTCAGCCACTTTTTTTTCGACCATCTCAGATCTGCCTCATAATTGGTTATATCAAAGTACTACTAAAAGGCATTCTATGAATTTTTTCAGATTTTTTAATTCAACATTTTAGAAAATGCCGTTTTTTTCCAAATGAATATATCTCGGAAACTAGAAGTAACTGAAAAAAAATGTCTCTACATAAAAGTTGTAGTTTTGTATTAGCTTTCGAGCGGACGACTTAAAATAATTTTTACGTTCCGGTAACGCTGATTTTTTTACCAAAAAAGGGGAAAATTATTTTTTTTATCAAAAAACGTCCATTTTTTTGGCTGAAAAAATTACAAAGTCTTCCAGTATGTCTGACGATATCGCAAAAAAACCGCCGAGTGGCACGGAGCGAGGTTCCGGTGGCGAGTAGCAATAGTCCAGAAAAAGAGGCGAAAACCCAGCATTTTTAGCGTAGAATTAGCATTTTTGACTAAAGCTAGACGGTTGCATACTAAAAGTTACCCCAATGAAACGTTGCCCCTCAACTTGCCCCAACCCTAAGAAATAGGGGTTGAAAACTAAAAAGTCGTTGTATCTCGCTAATTGATTGCCCAATCAAAAAATATTTCAAACAAAAGTTGTTTGGAATAATAAAATACGTATAAAGTTATTCGACGTCTAACCCTCTACCTTTGAAATTAGTGGCACTCTTGAATTTTCTGCTGTTATTTTCAAAGATAAGCAATTGGACATTGGATTACTTTATACACATTTTATTATTTCAAACAACTTTTGTTCGAAACATTTTTCGATTGGACTATTGATTATCGAGATACGGCGATTTTAAAGTTTTCAACCCCTATTTCTTTGGGTTAGGGTGAGTTGAGGGGAAACATTTCATTGGCGTTACTTTCAGTATGCAACCATCTAGCTTCAGTCAAAAATTCTAATTCTACATTAGTTAAAAATAACAATGAAAGTTGGCCAATTCATATGTATTGTTTTATTTGAACATGACCTAAGTTTTCTCATTTTGCTCCTACTTTCCGTAGTCAGGTGGCAACAGAACTGAGACTCTGCCTGAACCAAAGCTGCCGGTACAGGTGGAGGTTTACCACCCTTGTGCAAATGGGATGCAGTTGTGCATTGGGAAAGAGGAGCTGTGGGCAACATTTTGGGAGATCCTTTGGGAACAGGCAATAACGAACGGACAGACTCGTGGGAAAAGGAAAAAAGGAATAAATTATGGAAATCCGAAATGCGCAGACATTTTTTAAAAATTAGTTGCAATAAACGAAACACACGTGCAACATCGGCCTTGGTATTTCATTTTTTGAGCTTACCGAATTTTCCGCGAACATTTTGATGTTGCCCTCGTTTCCGGTGTAGAAGAATATCGGAGGATTCTTACCAGCCTGCGAATCATTGTTTACCAGGTATCGTAACTCGAACGTGTGGTTCAAAGCAAAACTGAAGTGATCCACCTGAGGAAAAGAAATACTCGATTAATATTTATACTCATTGGTTGGCTGAAAAATGATTTTAGTCTGTTTAAATGTGTTTTTTGAATATGGATTTTTCGAATTAAGCATTTGAATCGATTGAAACGATTCTGAGATTTGATAACGTGAATAATTTGGAATCGTTTGACAATTAATTAAATTCAATTATTTTAGAATAGTGAAACGAATGATGCCAACAAATAAATCCTGTGTGTTTTCTCGATATTTCACCAATCAGGGTCATTTAACTGAAGAAATCAAACCACAAAAATTGATTTTCGTCTGGTTAAATGTATTTCTTAGTGCCGATTTTTCGAATTAAGCATTTAAATTGATTAAAACGGTACGAAAAGGGAGATTTGATAATTAATGCGAACAATTTAATAATCATTTGACAAGTAATTCAATTCAATTGTTTTAAAATAAAACAATTGAATCGAATTAATTGTCTAATGATTGTATTAGTCTAATAATTAATAAATATAGTATAGTATACTTAATTAATTCATAATATAGTATGTTTATTAATTAATTATTATTGATAAATGTACTATATTAGTGAATTAATATTAGTAAATATTAATTCATTAATAATATAGTATATTTATTAATTCATTAAGTCTATATAGACTCAATGCATTATTTTTTATGTTAATTATAGTCTATAATATATACTATAATTAATAAAATATAGTTCTAACGATTAATAAATTGTTTACATTGATTATCAAATCTCATTTTTCGTATCGTTTTAATCGGTTCAAATACTTATTTCGAAAAATCAGTATTAAAAAAAACACATTCAGACTAAAATCAATTTTTGCGATCTCATTTCCTCAGTCGAATGTCATTGATTAGTGGAATATCGAAAAAAGGGTTTACGTTGGAATCACCTATTTGAATAATTCTAAAACAATCCAATTGAATTAATTCTCGAATGATTATTGAAATTCTTCATATTCATTTTCAAATTTCATTCTTCCTATCGTTTCAATCGACTCCAATGCTTAATTCGAAAAATCAGTGTTAAAAAACACATTCAAACGGATGATTACAAAAAACAAAACTCTCGTATTTTCTCGATATTCCACCAATCAGTGCCATTCAACTGAGAAAATGAACGGTAATGTATATTTAGTTTACCGCAATATATATTTAGTTTTATATTTATAACCGCTTTTATAAATATATTGCGTTTTTTGTTTTATATTTATAAATATATAAATTTACATTAATTATAAATATATAAAACAAATAAATTTATATAAAAAGATGTAAACCATAGTTTTATATTCATAACCGCAATATATATTTCATATTTATAACCGCGATACATATTTAGTTGGTCGTGAAAAATAACTGTCGTCTTACGGGAACCGTGAATTTCTTGACGACATAGCGATAACTTTCCGTGCCATTGTCATTGGCGAGGAAAAAAAGGTGCGAGGTATTGGCTGGCTGTACGGAGAGTATGAATTCGCACAGGAACGTGACGACGAGAGAAACTAATACCCGAGTATTATACGCCATTGTGGTGATGCTTACGGAGCGATATCTCGACTCCGACTGAACGTCTCGCAAACGTTAACCGATGACCTCTCCGATGGACTCATCGGATTACGAACGTGCGAATGTACATACGCGCACATATAGCTGGGCTATGGAACATTCGGGTAAGGATTCTCTGCGATTGTACCGGGAGTAGATACATTGTTGTTGTGTATTCCGCTTGATGGACGACGTACTTGAACGTCGATAGCGGAGTAAGAACTTTTCGTGTAGCAATGATAACAGTGCGTATGGGGAAGGCCGATTCGAGTCGCGCGTACTGTGGAAATTATCATTCGTCGCCTTCGGCGTCCAAAATCCGATCATCGGACGCATAAACGTACGTTACTCGTCCGGACAGCGGCTAACTTCACGCGGTTCACGCTGTACAACGCCCCGAACAGACAATCCCAAGCACGCAAACCCAAACAAATCAACCCAAACTCAAAAAGCACGCAATTTTAATATTTTTTTCTCTGTAAATAGGTCGAGAACCAACCCTGACATTTTACAGAGACGATTATTAATATATTTAGTCAAGCTAAAAAAAAAAAATACGAATGTCCTATGGATTCAAGTCTGGTGAGAGGATTACCTTAATCGATTATTTGAATTTAATGATTTTGGATCGATCTTTTTTACCGAGGGGCACCGGCATTTCTGCCTCTTTAAAGTCGTAATTTTTCGTTAAAAGCTCGGTTAGTTGGCTTGAGATTTTACCAGTATAGTGGGATATATTTTGATTTGATTATAGGCGAATGTCAGTAAATTGTTAAATATTTGGGTTCGTGAAAGGAATACCTTAATAAAGAAGAAGGTATTAACAAACCAAGGAAAAATTGATAGCAAAAGGTTTGCAAAATTCCTCTGGCCTAAAGGGTGTCTCAAAATGACCTGGCATTTCAAATTACGCGCCATTTTTTTTGTGGCGTATACGGAGTACTAATGTTTGACAACTAGCATCAGGAAGTATCGAGGTTAAGTCATGGAGAGTTACACGATTGAGCAACGCATGGAAATTGTTATTTGCTGCATCGTTACCGCATAGTCGTTGCATTGCATGTATTGCATAGTTATTCGATTTGACGCCATTGGACTTCTTCCTTTGGGGTTTTATGAAAGGAGAAGTGTATGCAAATGATCCACAAACCATTTCGGAGCCCAATGAAGCAATTGGATGCGCCATTGATAAAATTAGTCCGCAATTATGCCAAAATGTTATTGAAAATTTCGTCAACAGAGTGAACGTTGGCCAACAGGGACGAGGCGGTCATTTATCGGATATTGTGTTCCACACATAACCTCAACGTTTGTACCTTATATTGAAATAAAAATATTCGTACTTTTCAAATAAATAATACGTACCATTAATAAATACAAATATCAGGTCATTTTGAGGCCCCCTATATTTCTTCCGATCGTGATAAATCTTTAAAAACTGAAAAATCGGTCTGATCCATAGGGAATTATATCACATCGGTTAGGACTGAAGTTAGCTGCAGTTTTTCAATGAAAAATCAAAATATTTCTGTTCATAAATTCCGTTGCCCTGCAAAGTGACCATTTCGAAAAAATCACCCATGTTCTGAATAAAATAAGGTAAAATAAAAATGCAGTAAAAACATTTACATGATGTTTTTTATGTAAAAAAATACAAGCGCGAAAAAAAATTGTTTCGACTATACCTTTTGAAGTTTCGTCAACCTCTAGGCCTCGTAGCCTTTTCTTTAAGGAGCCTTTTTTTTCTAAATTTCTTTAAGGAGCCTTTTTTTCTAAAATTGGTCTCTGAACGAAGGCAAGTCGAAAAGACGGTGTACGAGGGATAAGATGGTTTTAATTATAAACGAAAGTGTAGGTCGTTGCAAAGGGCCATTGCCTCAGAGCATGCCAGTGTATGGAGTGGATAGATGAAGGATATAACGTTTGTTGTAGGCGCATAGATCATGATGATGAAGCGTAACGAGTGCGTGTTTGAGCGGTTAGGGTGATCATATATGGGCAAAGGGGTGTAACCGAGGGGAAAGCGAGTGTCGAGCGAATTATTCCGAGCGAGTTGGAGGTCGGAGGAGTATATTGACCATTTCCGCAGGAAGTTCTAGGTAACCTGTACCATCCATTGAGATCGAGATTGGACCGCGCTATAATCGTTATCGTTTCGTAACCCCGTTCGATCTGAATTCGCCAAAGGGGTGAAGCGATTTTGGGCAGAGTGTCGAAATTCGGCACTCCGCCCTGAAAAAAAAGAATCGCTGATAATATCCGATCGTTGGATAAATAATTAATAAAAATTAAATGTTTATAACAATCAATTAAATATTTTTAAGACTTTTTTATTATAAAATATTTTAAAGACTTTTTAATCACAATATATTTCAAAGACTTTTTAATTACAAAATATTTTAAAGACTTTTCAATTATACATTACAAATATTAGCTTATTTTTCATTATTGCATATGAATTATTATAGGATAATTAGATGGCAGATTGTTGATTTATATTCATTAATAAATATCGTCAAATATTAAATTAAGAAAAGATAGTTTGAATTTAAATTTATTAATTCAATATCATTGTGTTAATTATTGAAAAGAAATATATTTTTTATTAAGTTTTTATGTAATGTTAAAAAAATATATATTCAGATTTACAATTTTAATTTAATTCGTAAACATTTTATGAAGAAGCCAAATAATCGACATCTCGGCGATTGGGGTTTTATACGGAATACCAATGAGCTATCGCGATTTTAATAATATTTATTTCGCCTCCATTTTATGGCAGTGCAACTAAATTGCTAAATTCAAACTGGTACGTTTTTTTTTCGAACTATGATCAACTTAATTAGTTTTTGTTGTTTTTATATTAATTTTTATCATACTCTTGTTATTTCACTCTTTTCAATTTTTGATAGACGTCCTGGAGCGTTGCACCGAGGAACGTTTGGTAATGCACTACCGCATCGCATTCGCCTGAGGGCACAGGGAAACTGGGGGGAAACTGTATTTATACGGGCGGCTATATTTCCTATTGCGTTCCAGATATGTGACCATCAGAAACTAACGAGGAACATCACTTAAGGGTCCGCCTTCGATTGTGTTGAAATTCATGTATGGGATAAAGCATTAAAAACAATTACACGCGTATTTTTTTTATCGGCGGAAAATCGGCTTTGAGGGGGAATATACCTTTGTGGGGGCAAAATCAAGGGTCATTTTCGACAATTTATTTAAGAAAAACAAAACAATATTTTTAAATTAAGTTTTTTATACATGTTAGTACAAGTCTTGAAGTAAAAGAAAAACATTTTTTTAAAATTATTTTGAAACAAAATGGCGGCGCAGTAGTCGACGAAAGAAAACTCCTTTTTTTCATAGTCATTTTCGAAATAACGTAGTTTTCATACTTCATGTTCATAGTTTTCATAGTTCATATTTTTCATAGTTTATTTTCAAAATATGAATTAAAAAAAAATGGCATTAATATGACAAAAAAAATCGTAAAAAAATCAGTCGTATATCGATCGTGACATTTTTTTAATTTCAAGTGATCGAACAAATCCTACATACTGGATTAGAAAATGTTATCAAGGAGCTACATAGTTTCACCTAATTTTTTTGGATTTCAAAGCCAGTATCTTTTTCGTATCCTTTCACATAATCCTGGACACTCAAACCTGTGAATGGACGGCAAGATCTTTCGTCGTGTTCGACGGTCAATTTTCGTATGTGAATTCTCGAAGGTGCGAGACCAAATACAGCGGCGAAGAGTAAACGTTTCGTTGGTAGACTGGAGGCATACCAAACAGGGATAAGTTTGCTCAGGACATATTCTCTCATGTTTCCACGCATCCCATGACGTTCTAGGTCTTCATCGAAGAAGAGAGTAAGCAATGCAGCATCGAAGAACATCTTTTGCTTATTGCGACGACCGGAGTAGTTTTTAAGGGGAGAAATACCTTTAGGCGGATGAACGTGGCTGTTTCGGAGGATTTTTTTAAGGGGCCACGATCACTTCGGGGTCAACAAAGAGTCCAAATTTATTTTACCCACAGCTGCTCTCATTGATGTCTACTTATGTTGATTATTCGTATTATCGATTATAGTGTGCCAAATGTTGTGGTAAAATGATGCATTTATTGCACGTGAGCAAATAAAAACTGAAAAATTAAATTGTCAACGACTCGGCAGTAATCTTCGTGATAATAATATTAACATATCCACCATAAAAACGGACTAAAAAGACAAAAAACACATCAGCCGGAAACCTATTGAAATAGGCTTGAATTACCTCAGCGGAATTAACACGATAGGCAGAATAAAATTATACATATTATTGATACGTGATAAATGAAAAAACTCCATAAATTGTTGTTTGCATATTTTGTGGCGGCTTGTATTCAAATTAATTTCAAAACAAAGCTGGCTTATGTTCGCCAAACGCATCAGCTGTTACTCGCGACGTTGCTAAGTTTGTGGGTGCTGTTTCGTCGTTCTGACCATTTTCAACCGGAAATTGAAACTTTCTTGTAATGTAGTGCTTTAACTACCCGGTGAAGATTGATTTTCTTATTTTTGACAATATCTATTATATCTAAATTAATCTATCTATTATATCTAAATATCTAAATTATCTAAGACAATAAATATCTAAATTATCTAAGTAAATATCTAAAAATAAATATCTAAATTTAAATATCTAAATTTAGATTTTATCTAAATTAGATTTTATCTAAATTTAGATTTTATCTAATTAGATAAAATCTAATTTAGATTTTATCTAAATATCTAAATTTAAATATCTAAATTTAGATTTAAATTTAGATAAAAAAATAAATATCTAAATTATAAAAATATCTATCTAAAAAATAAATATCTAAATATCTAAAAATAAATATCTAAGTAATATCTAAAAATAAATATCTAAATTATCTAAGACAATATCTATTATATCTAAATTAATCTATCGAAATTCAGTTTTCCAACGGGTTTAGTTGGATACGTGAGCAGAAAAACCACGATCACCGCACTTCCGGTTGACCGTCTCCATAAGACGACGTGCTTCGGTAACTCAAAGTGCTCGACTTTGCAGTTTTATTGCGAAAAAACTAAACGGTCAAAATAGCTCAAATTTTGGCAATAGGCGCATAAAGTATTCGTCGAAATCATATAAAAATTTCAAATTCGAAAGGTGGATTCGTAGTAATGATCGTACCTCCTTAAGGAAAGATTTCTTCACTATTTTTGAGTCTTGGGGTGTGTTTTCTTACTACTTTTGGCTGTTGGACTACTGTCGGATGTTGTCAGACCGCGTGATACGTAGCGTCGGCGGGGTTAAGCTGAAAAATACCAACGAAGATTTTTCTTTCGTTAACGCTCATACGCAGAATATGAACCACGAAAACGCGAGGAATGTTGAAAATCGATTAAATGGTTCGCTTTGAAAGAAAAAGATAGAATTTTCCGAAAAATGGCTACATTTTGCAATAAAATGTGTTCTTTTCATTTTCGAAAACATTTAGGGTCATGTTTTAGACAATAAGGTTTGGAAGATTCGCAGGAAATTTCATGAGAATCGGTCAATTAGTTTTTTAGCTATACGTCACGCCAGTTTTGAAAATGCAGTTTAGAAGACCGTGTCATTTGTAAGATAAAAAGCTCTATCATTTTTAAAGGTGAAAAATCATGTAAGAGTCAAAAGTAAAATAAAACATACCGTAAGCCTAAAAAATGGTGAAGAAATCTTTCTTTGTTTAAAGAAATGATAAAAATCAGCCGTCTTTTTTATCGCCTAGTATCTCCTCCCCTTAAGGTATTCCTAGGTATCTCCCGCTTAAGGTATTCCTAGGTATCTCCCCCTTAAGGTATTCCTTTCACGAACTCGAATATTTTACAATTGACTGATTTTCGTCTAGAAGCAAGTAGAAATACATCCCAGTATACTGGAAAAATTTCAAGCCAAGTTACCAATCTTTTTTACCGCCAAGTCCGCCAAGAGCGATGCAGCTGCCATCGCTCGCCCGGCCGACTGTTAGAAGCTGTAGCTAATTCAATTTTAAGACTATTTCAATGGAATTTGCACGGAATATAGCAAAAAGGTGATACTATCGAATAAAAATATTAGTGGAAAATGCAACTTTTTGACCCACCTATGTGGATATGGATGTAAATGTAAAAACCTATAAATCCACTAAATTTGCGTGAAATATTTCATTCCAGTTTATCATTGGGTATAACCACTGATTGGAATTTATTTTTTCAAAATGGCCGCGCTTATGCTCGAAAATACGGCCCTCTGCGAATACCTCAACATGTTCACAAAAAGTCTCAAAAACTCTTCCACGTCCGCTTTACCCAACATTCCCCAAAGCAAGTTCTCTGCATCCCGATTGCAGTCGTGCACCCTCTATAGTTCGTCTTTTCTACAAATGAAACACCCCTAGCCATTAACAATTCGATTTTGTCGTGGTTTTGTGTGAGACTGGCGAAGCGCACGTGCGAATGGATGAATGAAATTTAACGAGTATGTAGTAAAGAACGGGTCAATCCGTCAATTGACCACAGTGCGTTGGAATCGGGGCGGCAGCATACTATAGGGGAAGGTTCAATTCGTTTTCTCTCCTGATGAACCTAGCCGGTTGCTTTCTTCACTGCCACTATGACCATGTAATTGCTAATGTGTTTATTCCACTATGGGTTACATTTTGCCATATACATGCTGCATATGCTGCATATAGATGATGCATGTAGTCATCAGCCGTACATACTGGATGCGTACATTCATATGCTGCATATAGTTGATGCATATCATCATATGCTGCATATATTTGATGCACATAGTCATATGCTGCAGATAGTCGCCAGCTACATATAGTTGATGCATATACTTGAAGCATATAGTTGATGCATATAGTTGAAGCATATAGTTGATGCATATAGTTGATGCACACAGTTTATGCATATAGTTGATGCATATAGTTGATACATATAGTTGATGCATATAGTTGATGCATATAATTGATGCATATAGTCGAAGCATATAGTTGATGCACATAGTTGAAGCATATAGGTGATGCATATAGTTGATGCATATAGTTAATGTATATAGTTGAAGCATATAGTTGATGCATATAATTGATGCATATAGTTGATACATATCGTTGATGCATATAGTTGAAGCATGTACTTGATGCATATAGTTGATACATATCGTTGATGCATATAGTTGATACATATCGTTGATGCATATAGTTGAAGCATGTAGTTGATGCATATAGTTGAAGCATATAGTTGAAGCATATAGTTGAAGCATATAGTTGATGCATATAGTTGAAGCATATAGTTGATGCATATAGTTGAAGCATATAGTTGAAGCATATAGTTGATGCATATAGTTGAAGCATATAGTTGAAGCATATAGTTGATGCATATAGTTGAAGCATATAGTTGATGCATATAGTTGAAGCATATAATTGATGCATATAGTTGAAGCATATAGTTGATGCACATAGTTGAAGCATATAGGTGATGCTCATAGTTGATGCATATAGTTGATGCATATAGTTAATGTATATAGTTGAAGCATATAGTTGATGCATATAATTGATGCATATAGTTGATACATATCGTTGATGCATATAGTTGAAGCATATAGTTGATGCATATAGTTGAAGCATATAGTTGATGCATATAGTTGAAGCATATAGTTGATGCACATAGTTGAAGCATATAGGTGATGCTTATAGTTGATGCATATAGTTGATGCATATAGTTAATGTATATAGTTGAAGCATATAGTTGATGCATATAATTGATGCATATAGTTGATACATATCGTTGATGCATATAGTTGAAGCATATAGTTGATGCATATAGTTGAAGCATATAGTTGATGCATATAGTTGAAGCATATAGTTGATGCACATAGTTGAAGCATATAGGTGATGCTTATAGTTGATGCATATAGTTGATGCATATAGTTAATGTATATAGTTGAAGCATATAGTTGATGCATATAATTGATGCATATAGTTGATACATATCGTTGATGCATATAGTTGAAGCATGTAGTTGATGCATATAGTTAATGCATATAGTTGATGCATATAGTTGATGCATATAGTTGATGCATGTAGTTGATGCATATAGTTGATGCATATAGTTGATGCACATTGTTAATGCATATAGTTGATGCATATAGTTGATACATATAGTTGATGCATATAGTTGATGCATATAGTTGATGCATATAGTTGATGCATATAGTCGAAGCATATAGTTGATGCATATAGTTAATGCATATAGTTGATGCATATAGTTGATGCATATAGTTGATGCATATAGTCGAAGCATATAGTCGATGCATATAGTTGAAGCATATAGTTGATGCACATAGTTGATGCATATAGTTGATGCATATAGTCGAAGCATATAGTCGATGCATATAGTTGAAGCATATAGTTGATGCACATAGTTGATGCATATAGTTGATGCATATGGCTATACAAAGCGACGATATCAAGTACACGCGGTGTATGCATATACGACGCGACCGCATGCATGTACCAGAGACATTGGAGTGGGGTGACGGGGG
This sequence comes from Ophion costatus, assembly GCA_951751655.1. Classification (NCBI taxonomy): domain Eukaryota; kingdom Metazoa; phylum Arthropoda; class Insecta; order Hymenoptera; family Ichneumonidae; genus Ophion; species Ophion costatus. Next base: position 1,534,943 of record OX632358.1, on the reverse strand, counting down.
GTGGGGGGGCTGAACGAAAGAGGGCTCTTGGTCACGGTGAGTGATCGAGAGATGAGGGTACTTGGTGGGGGTACTAGTTGCCTGTCTAGTGGCTATTCGGAGTCAGTTGCTCTTATGCTCGCTAACCACTAACAACCCCAACGTTGAGAGCCCCATGTGCGCATAATCCAAATCACATGCAGCCGATTACGGCTGTTTAACGCAATACGGCGCCACGTTCAAATTGTCCGATTAGCTAGGCTGATAATTGCAACAACATGCAACGCCAATCGATCCTTCGAATACCTACATATTCGCATGCATGTCCGCAAATGGAACTCTGGTTGCATTGAATAGTTGCTCAATCTACGCAACGCTTCATCTTTGGGACTCATCATTAGAATCAATCTTCACATTTATTATTCCATTTCGGAGTGACAACTACGCCAGCTACGATAAATCCAGTGCAGTGCTCCGCGTATATGTGACGGTGCGAAATCTAGGCATTCATTTTTTTTTCTCGTGTGTGATAATCCGGCAATTTTCTGGACATTTCGAATTCGCCGAGAGCAGCGATTTCTACGCAGTGGCGATTTTACGAGAGCGGTAGAGATTTTTCGTAGGTGCTATCTGCGCATTGTTTTTTCTTCTTTTGACATGGCGAAAATTCGGTAGGGTTTTGTGACCCGTGTCGGAAGTGCGCGAGTGGAGGTGCGGGGGTGTGTTTGAAAAAAAGATTTTCGGGGCTTCGTGGCCGGTGCCATTTCGCAGATCGTAAGTCGAATGTCGATGAACGGTAGAACGATGCAGATACTTGTGGTCGTCAGAAGCTAATACGAGGAGAGGAGACCCTGGCGATTTAATTCACGGGAGAATCGCGTCAAGAGGGAAATAATAATCGTGATAAAGGTGTGGGGGTATTATGTTCGGTGCGAAATTATGGTTCGCAACGTCGCTGTTGGGGTTGGCGGGAAGTGTCGTGGCCCTTCTTCCCGAAGACCTCGAGGAACGGGCACACGTAAATGGCAATCTTCAGGAGGAATGCTCGTCGCACTGTCCGGATCTCGATTTTAATCAGGCAAGATTAATCGATACGACAATCGCTAATAACTACGCGAATTTTTTTCTCTCGAAATTTCGTGCGAAGCAACACTTTTTTTGTTTGTTTTTTTTTTCGCTCACTTGGATAGGGACTCGTCGTTTGCGAGATTCGACTGTTTTACACAAACGCTTGTTATGCTGCGAAAATGCTTGAATTACGCGGCAATATGGTGACCCGCTCTTATCGACGAATTATTATCTGACCACTCGAGTTCTCTCGACATCTTTCGACGGACGAAATCTTTTTTTGGAAATTAAAATTGCGCGGATATATTTATGTTGATATTGTTGCGAATTGGTCGACGGAGGATGGGCGAACTTATTTTTTTTTTTACCCTCTCGTATATAGCTGTTGAGGTAATTCCTTTCACGAGCCCGAACATTAAATTAATTGATTTTTGTGTTTAATCGAGTGAAAAAACATATAAAAACATGTTTTATATGTTTTTATATGTTTAAATACGAGTATAAAAAACGAGTGAAAAAATATATAAAACAAAAAACATATAAAACATATAAAATACGAGTAAAATTTTAAGGCAAGTTAGTAAACTGTTTAAGGGCTACCTGGAGTTCGAAAAAATTGGCAAATGCCGATTTTTTTTTTTAACGGTTGGGGATAAAGGAACGCATTTTTTTAAATACAAATGTATATTGAGAGCCTTAAAAAAATATAAACATCAAAAAAATTGCTGTCGACAGATGTTGACATTTTTTCGCGACGTTTGGCGGTGGACGGTCTCCAGCTCAAACGGTCCGTTTGAAATCTAAAAACCAAAGGGGTTATTCAAGTTAACAATAAATACGAGTCATTGACGATCGTCGATTTTTCAAATAATTTTTTTTGACAACGTTGCGATGCATTTAAACTCGAGAATACAAAATCTTTAAAAAAAGTCCTCTTTTTTATGGAACTATCGAAAAATGAAGTTCGATTTTGAAAAAATGTGATCGTCAACGACCTTTAAATGTTTCTCATCGTATCTCCTGTAAATTTGGAAATAATCCATCAAGTGGTTTTCGCGATATGGTGTCCACCGACTTTGAAAACAGTGTCATATGCTGGTCGTGTTTTTGTTGTTTTTCTGTATTTTTAGTAATTTTTTTTTAGGCTATCAAACATGTACGTTTGTGTTTTTAAAAAAACGTTTCTTTTTCACCAACCGTTTCCCAGAAAAAACCGGAATTTGGCCATTTTTTTCGGGCCTCTGGGTAGATCCCCTTAAAGAAAATGTTAATGATAAAACTTTGAAAAACGTGATAAGCAGGAGAATTTTCGTAGTCGCGACTTTTCGAATAAAATGTAAAAATGTCTAAATCTACTACCGAAATTTTTAATTCTAGTTTATCGTTGGGTAAATCGTCCTCTGCAAAAGGAGTTACGTGGGTCTCGAAGCCAAAAAAGCACATTTTCTCTATTTTCTAAAAAAATATAGCCTATCAATTATTTTATTAAAAATGTGAAGCACATAAAAGAGTTACATTTCAACAATATTTAAAAAAATGTACATCCAACAATTTGGGAACCTCAGCCGGTGGGACCTGGTTTCCGGAGACCCCTAAAAAAAGTGTCCTCGTGGTGGTCAGGATAATTCATGATAGTTTTATCTGAAACTAAACCAAATTTTTTCTGTCACTAGATAAATATAGCTCATGATTGAACAAGGGATTTTTGAAAAAATTGAAATGTCAATTTTTGGCAGAGTTGTATGCCAAATAGTTTAATTTTTGGTACAATTTGCACTACGTATAGCCTTGTAAAAATAGTTGTAATAAAAAAAACAACCTTCGTTCCATAGTCAATGCTATTTTGAAGAAGTCCGCAAATTTTCAATAAAATCGGTGCGTTAGTTTTTGGAAATCGTGTCCACCCACTTCAAAAATAGAGTTTTGAGAAAAATAGTGTTCTGAAGAATTTCTAGACAGTTTCTAGACAGTTCTAGACATATTGTACTATTAGCTAATAAAATTGAAGAAAAATGATTTTTTTGCAATTTTCTAACCAAACCCCTGAAGTGGTTACAGTTTCTGTCACAATTCGAAAACCCTAATAAGGCGAATAACGTAAACCTTGCAATGCTAATACATTTTTCATAAAATTATTATTATTTCATATGATTTCGTATGATTTCACATGATTTCATATGATTTCATATGATTTCATATGATTTCATATGATTTCATATGATTTCATATGATTTCATATGATTTCATATGATTTCATATAATTTCATATAATTTCATATGATTTCATATGATTTCATATGATTTCATATGATTTCATATGATTTCGTATGATTTCATATTATTTCATATTTCATATCGCGCATTCTGGGTGGTAGATATGGATAACATTTTTACGTCACATTTCTTGAAGACAACGGTTGGATTCTTTCCCCACGGCTCACAGTGATATTTTGGGGTGCCTCCTAAAATGGGAAGATTCAGCACTGAATGTCGTAAATTAGGAGGATCTCGAACAGCGTTCAAATGCTTCGAGCATCCTTGGAAGGAATCCCCTTGCGACGAACGTCAAGTGTAAAGATCAAGAAAAATCAGTCTTGCTAACTTCTAATAAACAACGCCATATCTCCCAGTTGTTGACGAACGTGAAGTTCATTATTTTGTAATCCTTATCAACGCCAGTGAATAACATCTGCGATGCCTTTTTGTCTGCTGGAAATTTTGTGTGAATCTGTACAAAAATTGAAGCGAAGAGTTTGTTCCATTTTGGAATTAAATAAAAAAGTATTTATTGCGATGATTTAATTGTATGTTTTTCCCATTATATTCAAGGAAGAGGAGGAAAAGAATATTGCATTTTGTATTTTAAACATATTATTCGTCTGCATGTTGTAAATAATTTTAAAAAAAATTTTGATTCATTTCAGTTTTGCTTTTGAGAGGATTATAGTCGGTTATTAATTTTTGTTTATTTTACAATTGAACCTTGGCATTGGTTTATAGATTGCGCAGTATTGGCAAAATTATCGATAGCCTTCACACAAAAGGCCGAGGTGATAATGCGCACCCTCTCTTTGTTTATTTCAATTTTACCACTACTCCGTTGCTTATAATGTCACACGTATTCGAACCGTATCTCATTGTAAACTTCAGTGCCTCCACGATAGTTTGCAATACGAGAATATGGAAAAGATAATAATGAGAAATTCATTTTTCTTGCCTTTATGCTTTTCGAACGAAGTGCATTGTTTTTCCATGAAACTATTAAAACGATACCCTAACATCAGTAAAAAATATTACTTTTACGTATATCTTTACCATGTTTTTAAAAACTAATTTATCTATATTTTCTTAGTCAATCAAATTATATGAATAAAGTGTATAATTCCTTCTACCACAAGAATTTCAATTGAATATTCTTAAATTGTTACTAATTGAAATTTTACTTTATCTTCAACTTTTTTTCGACTGTTTATTTTATATGGAAAAAATAATAACGAGAAATTAATTTTTTTGCCTTCATACTTCTCGAACAGTGTATTGATTTCTCATGAAACTATTAAAACGATACCCTACCATTAGTGAAAGATATTATTTTTGAGTATATCTTCACTATGTTTTTAAAAACGATTTTATCTATATTTTATTAATCAACCAAATTATATAAATGAGGCGTATAGTTTTTTCTACCACAAGAATTTCAATTAAATATTCTTTAATCATTACTAATTGAAATTTTACTGTATCTTAAACTTTTTTCGACTGTTTACTTTATGTAGAAAAAATAATAACGAGAAATTAATTTTTTATGCTTTTCGGACAAAGTGTATTGATTTCCCATAAAACTATTAAAACGACACCCTAACATTAGTAAACATTATTTCTTCAACTCTATCTTTACCATGTTATTTGTATGAAACTAATTTATTTATATTTTCTTAGTCCATCAAATTATATAAATAAAGTGTGTACTTCTACCGCAATAATTTCAATTAAATATTCTAAAATTGTTATCCATCGAACTTACTATATCTTAAACTTTTTTACAACTATTTACCTGTATCCTCCAACTAACTATCCTCAATGTTGTGCATTTTTGAAAAAGCGCAAGGATTTGAGAAATTTATCGGCACCAAAACAACGAGGTGATAATGCAATAGCGATCCAATTCAATTGTTATATTTTTTTTATCAATGATTTTGCGCATCTCTGTCACGACTCGGTCGGCTGTGGTTCATATAGGATTATGATCTTGCTGGTGTAACTGCACGTTTCGAGTGCTGCACATAAAAGAAGAGAAACCGTTTACACGCTGATGCGTATGTATGCGCATGCCGTACATGGATGTACTTCAAAAATGGCCGACGTAGAAGGACGTATCAATTTAAGCGTCCTCCCCGCGCAGACTGTACCATTCATTAATTAACTAGCTGGCGCATTGTGTTCCGCGAGCCGGTCTTTGGCTGCGGCCAAAGACGATATATCCAAATATATACACGTAGCCGTACATTACGACCGTCGCGTTAAAAATTTTCGTTTCGTTTCGCTTAAGGGGCTACGTCTACCCGAAGGTCCGAAAAAAATGGCCAAATTCCGAATTTTTTTTGTGGGAAACATTTCGTGAAAAAGAAACGCATTTTTTTATAATAGAAAAGTACCGACTTTAACAAAAATAAGCAATTTTGAATGTAGTTTTTTTTTCGTTAAATTTAGCAAAAATAAAAAGTGAACAGTTTCAGGCCTGTCAAAGCCGAATTGGAAATCATTGATAGCATTATTGGACAATTCTGGTAGCTACTACTACCCTGACTTGCATAAAACTTCCTAATTTTGATCTTGCTTGTTTACTACTCATTCGATTTTCATAAAACTTCCTAGTTTTTGTTCCTTGTTTGTTTATTTATTTCACGTTGGGTTGGACATATTTGAGAACACAGTAGAGTGTGTTTAGAAATATATAATATTTAAATGAAGATCTCAATAAAAGACTTTTATTGAGAATTTTTAGTAAATACTGCGGTTTCATTTAGTGTGTATTCAATAATAGTACTTTCATTTAGTGTGTATTCAATAATTTCATTTAGTGTTCAATAATTTCATATATTGAAATTATTTATATATGAAATTATTTCAATAATTTCAATATATGAAATTATTTCAATAATTTCAATAATTTCAATATATGAAATTTCAAATTATTTCAATAATTTCAGTATATGAAATTATTTCAATAATTTCATATATTGAAATAATTTCATATATATATATATTCAAATAGTGTTCAATAATTTCATTTAGTGTGTATTCAATAATAATTTTATTTAGTGTGTATTCAATAATAGTACACTATTATTTCTACAATTTCCATCTTCACTTTCAAGCTTCTGACGTTTTTATTCAAGGTTTCCCATAAATATCGGAAAATATCGAAATACCGGTATGACGATATTACAACTTGTTAATATCGAAATAATACCGGCAATAAAAAAGCTCCGATAGTCATCGCTCTATACGGAATGCACCCTTCAAATTTTGGGTTTGGGTTTGGAATTGGGCGCGTGTTAAAAAAAAAAACTTAAAAATTCGGTATCTCGAAAACTATTGCGAGTTGCCAAAAATTCCTCTAGGGGGAGTCTTGAAATGTTAAGGGGAAGGCTTGCGCGAAATTTCAGCTGGATCAGAGCTCTGAATTGGATTAAGGGGTCTGCTCACTTTAGACGCTAAAGGACTATTTTTATCAATTTTTTTGATAGGTTTATGTTATGGATATTGATATCAAAATTGTTACACTTCATAAATACACTTTCGAAATAAATTACATTTTTTTAAATTACGTCACTATTTATAGACGAAAATGGTAGTTAAAAAAATAAAAATTGTAGGTCTGCGCTGTCGATGAAATGTCAGAGATGGATCGTCCGAAACAAAAAAAATCTAACGGATTTATATTCAGTACGTCAATGGCTATAGCGCATTTCGTATGATTTTTTATACGTGCAAAAATAACAAAATGCCGAACATTCTACGGAAAAACAAAAAAATGTGTTTTTTCACCATTTTTTGCAAAAAAAAAGTAAATATCAAAATTTAAAAAATCCTTGATATGCGCTATAGTTATACTTGTAAAGAATAAGTGGTTAAAATTTCATATGAATCGGTTCAGTAGTTTCGAAGATTTTATCAACGAGCCGTCGAAGAACGTTGTTTCGAGAAAAACGCCTTTAAAGTTTGTTTGGGTTACATAAATACGTATATTTAAAAAAAATGTATTTTGAAAGTGCATTTAAGTGTAACAACTTTTATATCAATATCTATAATATAAACCTATCAAAAAATTCATGAAAATAGCCTTTTTTAGCGTCTAAAGTGAGAAGACCCCTTAAGGGGCTATACCAGTGTGAACGCCGAAAATTTGGGTGATTTTCGGTTTTTTTTTGGAAGAAAAGTACTCAATTAAATGTTTCAGAAAATTAAGAATATATTTCGGTATATTTGACCTCTATTGCATAATTTTTTCATAGAAAAATATTGAGATCCAAGCGACTTATGCGCTGCCTTCGGAGGCGCAAAAAAAAAGTTCCTCCACTGCTGACATGATTTCGGCCGATTGAGTAGCTGAACCCGAAAAAGGAAACAACGTCGTTAAACTGGAAGGTATTTTACAGCATATTCTTGAAAGCATAAACTGTCGAAAAAGGCAAAAAATCGATTTTTTGAAAGTGTCACACTGCTATAACCCCTTAACCAACTCACGAACGCAAAAATCTTCATGTAACGATATGCTCTGTAATTGTGAAAACAACCGCAAAACAGGTGAAATATTTACACACGTCAAGCCTCGTAAGCTGTTCGACATTCTTTACTTAGACCTGAATTGCCAAAAATAAAAAATATTATTTCGACATTAAAAAAATGACACCCTATAAAAATCGTTGGAGTGTAAAAAGAAATGATTTCCATAAAGTATACGGATTCAAGATAGCAAAGTATAAAACGGCACAGCGCGGTGCGTTGGTAATTGAACCTCTCGTGAGAGAAAAGGAGTAGCAGAGTCGTTAACTCATTTAATTTATTGCAACTCTTTCTCGTGAGAGATCAATTTACACATCGATGTTTTCAAAACCGATAGAACCGCAGCCTGATAAGATTCCCGCCTAATGACACCGTACAAAAACTAGCCGGTTTTTTTTTCTTCGTTTTTTTCTGTCGAACTCGTCACCCGTAGTGCGGGGGTGAAAAAATCCATATATACGTAGACGATAAGTGATACGAGGGCCAACTTGGATGGTGAGCACGAGAGGAACGAATGTAAAGCGGATCGTCGTCGTGTCATGTTTGCAATAGCGATTTTTAATAGGAAGAGATGACCGCGATGGTGTCGTTCACTTGTTGCCTACGATGGCGCCTTGACTCTAGCTATAGTATTGATAAACAGGCAGAGCGAGGCATAGAGCCCCGTTATTAGACACGCCAAGCTTATCTTCTATCACTGCGGCGTAGAGTGTGTATGTAATCTCTTGCGATGACCCCGGCAGCCTTCTCGTGGCTTGCATAAGACTAGAGTCAAACAAAATAGTTAAAAAAAAAATAACGTTACGTTCCTTTTCGGCCAATCTTCGTGTCTACTTTATATCATTCATTTCACGTGGAATTTATGGTGCTCGATTCCGGAGACATTTTGACGCGTGGGGTTATCCGAGCCGCGATTGTCACCCTTCTCGAGATGAGGGAAAAAAAAACGTTTCGAAAAATCTTGGCAACCGCTCTTCCTTAATAAGACGAAGGCTAACTTGATTCGTATCCGTAGTTTTTCCTTCGTACATTTTATTACTCCTACATTTACGACCGAATAAGACTGCTCTTGAGGCGGGATATTTACAGCGATCGAAAAATCGATTTTTTTAAATGATAGAATTATGTACGTAGAATATTTTTCCCCAGTTTCAAAGCAAAATTCGAAAAACTTCGAACAGCCCGCCAACGCTGTGCCTCGCTGCTCGGCGCGCAGAGGGACAGGCAGAGATGGACATAAAGTAATTAAATTAACAACTACCGTTAAACGGGGTTAAATTGACATTTAGATGTCAATTTCAACCCCGTTTTGATAGTTTTGACATTTCATGTCAATTCAACCATGTTTCGACAGTTTTTATATAAGATGTCAATTTAACCCTGTTTCGACAGATTCTACATTAGATGTCAACTTAACCTCGTTTTGACGGTTTTGACATTTAATGTCAATTTAACCTCGTTTTGACAGTTTTGACTTTAATGTCAATTTAACCTCGTTTTGACAGTTTTTACATTTAAGTTTAATTTAACCCCGTTTTGACAGTTTTGACTTTAATGTCAATTTAACCTCGTATTGACAGTTTTGACTTTAATGTCAATTCAACCTCCTATTGACAGTTTTGGCATTTAATGTCAGTTTAACCCCGTTTTAAAAGTTTTGACATTTAATGTCAATTTAACCTCGTATTGACAGTTTTTACTTTAATGTCAATTTAACCTCGTTTTGACAGTTTTGACATTCAATGTCAATTTAACTCCGTTTTGAAAGCTTTGACATTTGATGTCAATTTAACCTTGTTTCAGCAGTTTTGACATTTAGTGTCAATTTAACCTCGTTTTAGCAGTTCTGACATTTAATGGCAATTTAACTCCATTTTTAGTTTTGACATTTAATGTCAATTTAACCGTTTTTACAGTTCTGACATTTAATATCAATTCAACTTCATTTTGAGTTTTGAAATTTAATGTCAATTTAACCGTTTTGACAGTTTTCACATTAATGTCAATTTAGCCATTTTGACAGTTTTCACATTTAATATCAATTTAACCCCGTTTTGACAGTTATAAATTTAATGTCAATTTAGGCCCATTTTTACGGTTTTGACATTTAATGTCAATTTAGGCCCATTTTGACAGGGAAACTTTTACAGTTTTTGGGACTACTTTAGCAAAGCGCCGAAATCCACGAAAACAGCGCCAAAATACTCTTTTCCTATCGTTGCTTAAATTTGTCGTTCAAATTTATTATAATGTTGGTCAAGTTGATTTTAATCTCAATGATAATTATAAGACTGATTAAGTGCCTATACTACTACTCTAGGTACTTGATATTTTTATGTAAAATGTTTTCTTAATAGAGATGACAATTCGATTATGAAAATTCGTTGCTTTTCATTTAATTCCCTGTATAACGCATAAAATATTATTCGCTTAAAACCAAAATGATGTCAAAGTAACCGTTAATCTTTGGCATAAGTTGCATTTCAATGCCTCGTCAAAGAAACCCCACACGCGAGGTTATTTGCACACTTTTTTAGACAAAAGTATAAAATTGTGGAGTGGTGAGGCTTGACTTTCTTATACACTTGATAGCCAAAGGCCGCATTGTTCTATTGGAGGAAAAAAGTTGGAATTTTGCAGATGAATTTTTTTGGAATCCAAAGTTTATTGGAGCTAGGTTTTCTTCTCGTGACACGAGGAGGATTTATTACGGAAAAAATGATGGATATTGTGCCAAAGGTTTGGAAAGAATGCCCTAGATATTTGTCGACATCTGCAAAAGCCTTATGAACGCTTTGCACCTATTTCGAGAAGTTTCATGACGTTGCTTATAGGGTGCTTAAAATCGCAATCACGGTAGAAAATTGGTGGACAGCGTCGATCATCCGATCTGGCCAGAAAATGGAATATTTTGCTATCGCTGAGAGAAAAAAATTCCCATTACTTGAGGGTGGGATTTTGTCAATCAACATCGGCATTGGCACGGATACTTGGCTTGGCAGAGAAAGAACGAGGGCGAACGAGATTTATCGTAGCCTCGATTTTGGCGTTCGACCTGGTGATACTGTGTTACACTGGATTCACCGGCCACTCTCGGCTTTGCAACGTTGTGCACGCGAACACCAAGTCCAACAATGAACTTCCTGCCGGCCATATCCTCTCACCGACAGGCTGCATGCGTGTCATCAGAGAGGGCTGAATAGCTAAGGATTCATCACAGCCGAAATTCATTGGGGCATCGTCTATATGGTCTTTGAATCAAAGTATCGTTTATTAAGGAGGTACGATCACTTCCACGGTGTCAAAAAAGAGTCTAAGTTTATTTTACCCACAGCTGCTCTGATTGATGTTTGCTTATGTTGATTATTCGTATTGTCGATTATAGTGTGCCAAATGTTGCGGTAAATGATGAATTTATTGCACGTGAGCAAATAAAAATTGAAAAATTAGATTGTCAACGACTCGGTAGTAATCTTCGTAATAATAATATTAACATATCCACCATAAAACGGAATAAAAAGACAACAAAAAATCAGCCGGAAACCTATTAAAAATAGGCTTGAATTACCTCAGCGGAATTAACACGATAGGCAGAATATAATTATACATATTATTGATACGTGATAAATGACAAAACTCCATAAATTGTTGTTTGCATTTTTTGTGGCGGCTTCCATTCAAATTAATTTCAAAACAAAGCTGGGTTATGTTCGCCAAACGCATCAGCTGTTACTCGCGACGTTGCTAAGTCTGTGGGTGCTATTTCGTCGTTCTGACCATTTTCAACCGGAAATTGAAACTTTGTTGTAATGTAGTGCTTTAACTACACGGTGAAGATTGATTTTCTTATTTTTTTACAATATCTATTATATCTAATCTATCAAATTTCAGTTTTCCAACGGGTTCAGTTGGATACGTGAGCAGAAAACCATGTTCACCGCACTTCCGGTTGACCGTCTCCATAAGACGACGTGCTTCGGTAACTCAAAGTGCTCGACTTTCCAGTTTTATTGCGAAAAAACTAGACGGTCAGAATAGCTCCAATTTCGGCAATAGGCGCATAAAGTATTCGTCAAAATCGTGTAACATTTTCAAATCCGAAAGTTACATTCGTAGCAATGATCGTACCTCCTTAAATCCGTGGAATATATTAGTCCCCTCCCTGGCCTTACCTAGTATGTACGCTTTTTTTAAAAGACAACTTCAATTGCTCTCCATCAAATGGAATAAATAAAATTGCTCTTAAATAAAAATGATGCTATCCACGTTTTTATAGGTTAGCCATAAAATACTTGAGCGCTCTACAAGAGTTTTTACCATTTTTTAACGTTTGGACAACAACGAAAAAAACACGTATGTGGGTTTATTGTATTTCGTAAATTAGTTATCTTCAAATTTCTTGATGTTTGGTCTTAAGGCGGGCAACTACTTAGGAGACCGAAAATAAGATGATTTTTTGGATTTTTTTATTGCGGAAAAAAAACCGAAATTTCCGCAACTCTGACAATAATTTATTCATATTTTCATACATCTCTGGTAATTTTTTCAAGTTATTTCGTGCATTTATTAGGGTGTAATCCGCTGTGTCGATTTGCGGGAATTGTGCAGCTCGCAAATCACATCTGGCATAGTCCAACAAATTTTTATACATTCTCGAGATGTTTTTTAAGAACATGAACCTAAATTTTGAAAAAAAAATCGAGAATTGCATGTGGGAACATGTTTAAAAATAAATGATCGATTTTTAGCATTTTTCCCCGGCATTTTGCAATAATAAATATGTTTTAAACAATCTAATCTTCCCAACTTTAGGTTCATGTTTTAATAAATTATTTTACGTAAATGTGTTCCAAATTTGAAGATGATCCATCGATTAGTTTTTGAGCTATAATTACCGCAAATTGAAAAAAATTCGTTTCGAGAAAAACGCGATTGAAAGTTTTAGTATATGTAAATCGTTGCGCTTTCGTTCTCACTAAATCGTCTGTCACTTGGTCACTTTTCAATATTTTAACTTGAATTTTTTTCACGCATTCTCTAATATGTACACTGAGAAAAAGCAAAATAGAATCAATTGTTTTGACCCGTCACAGTGGTTGGGAGTCGAGGGGAGAGTCTTTATCGTTTATATACGTACCGTTAGAAGAAATCCGAAATTTTCAGGGTGTATTCTTAGAACATTTTGCTAACGATATATGAAATGAAAAAAAAATTTGAAGCATTCAAATTTGTTGCCGTCCTTAAGGACCTATATATACGCAAGAGCCCGAAAAAATGGCCAAATTTGGAAAAAAAAATTGGGAATCGGTTGGTGAAAAATCAACCGTTTTTCAACAGAAGAGCACATATATGGAGGGCCTTTAGAAAAAAAACACCAAAAAATGCAGAAAAACAACAAGATCACAGCCGTAGACAAATAATGAATTTTTTTAGCGACGTTTAGCGGTGGACACGCTCCAGCTTGAACGGTCCATCTGAAGTCTAAAAACGAAACGGGATATTCAAGTTAACAATAAATACGAGTCGTTGACGATCGTCGATTTTCAAAATAATTTTTTTTTAACAACGTTGCGACGAACTGAAACTCGAGCATACAAAATCTGTGAAAAAAGTCGTCATTTTTACGTAACTATTAAAAAATGAAGATCGATTTTTAAAAAGTGAGATCGTCATCGACCTTCAAATGTTTCTCATCGTATTTCCTGTTAATTTGGGAACAGTCCATCAAGTGGTTCTCGAGCTATGATGTCCACCGACTTTGATAACCGTCTTTCGTGAACCACGCGTTTAGACTGCTAAAAGCTGTAACTCATTCAATTTTCGGAATATTTCAATGAAATTCTCAGGGGATATAGCTAAAAGGTGATACTATCGAAAGAAAATATTTTTGGAAAATGCAATTTTTTTACCCACCTCGGTGTATACAGGTATGTAGCTCATTAATAGAATTGGTTAGTGTTTTAGGGTCAGTTTTAATTTGGCTATTTATGAATGTAGATTGGTGAGCGTAAAATTGGAAGGACTCGCTCGATATTGAAGCATAAGAATGTGAGGGATTGCGAGTCTCAAAACATTTATCTATTTTCGAGGGACAGTGAGAAGGAAGATTTTCGTTGTCCCTGCCGTGGCAGCCCTCATTCGAAATTGGTTTTTGATGGCGTCAATTTTCATACGGGCCAAGGACAGGAGGGGAAATACCGTTTGTCGGATGCTGCATTGCGACCCCTATATTGAAAAGTCTCAAATTTTGACGTGAATGAAAATTTATTTCGTTTCTCGAACCTCCGCTGCTAAGGTAGTTGATGAAGGAGGGAGGTCAGTGTCCAATATTTATCTTCTTTTTTCCACAGTATGTATAGGTTCCAATAAAAAAACGATCGCTGAAACTCTCTATAAAATTCTGTCCTCTACGACATTTTTGCCGAATTTGAAGTCAAAATTTGGAAATTCAAAACGGCGGCACCAATATGGCGGACAAAAATAAAAAACTTTACTCGATTTAGATGAAAATTAGTACTCCGGGATTTTTGAGGTCGCTTTTTACGAATCTGAACTTTAAATTTGAAAATTCAAAATGGTGGCGCTAGAATGGCGGACCGAAATTGAAAATTTCACTCGATTTAGATAAAAATTGGTACTCTGGGATTTTCGAGGTCGCTAATTAAGAATCCGAACACAAAATTCACAAAAATTTAATGACATTTTGGGCACTTTTTGTCGAATTCTCTCTGCCATTAAAGGGGTTATAATAAAAATGATTTTCCAAGCTGAAAACTATGTTTCAGAGAAACCGTTGCAATTCGGTCCGAAGCAGATGTAAATTATGCAAAAAATTAACACTTACAAGGAACATCCCTCAGGTGACACCCTTCGATTTTCTTGAAATTTGGATATGTTATAAAGCACCGAAAAGTAAGCGATACGATTTTTTTTATCGGCAGAAAAACGGTTTTAAGGGGTGAAACCATCCCTCGAAAAAGGCATCCAAAAATCTCCACAAAGTGCCGTATAAATGAGGCGGTTTTTAGAGTCGTATTTTTTGGTTCAAAGTTTGCTAATTTGGTTTTAAATTCTACCAGTATACTGGAATCTATTGTTACTTATTGTAGAAAAAGTCAGTTCATTGTTAAATATTTGGGTCCGTAAAAGGAATACCTGATTCTACGTTCTGGAGTATTCAGAGAAATGTTAACGACACAATTTTTTCGTTTGATCAATCACAAATATCGTTCCCAGCAAATTAATTCACTTACACAGTCACGAGAATGCATACACTTTTTTGGGAAGTGGTTTTTAAAATATTTTTTGTTGAAAAAAAACAATCACGTATAGTTCGTGTGGATCACAGGGCATAACGTATATTCAGACATGCATACATTACATACACGTGTGCACTTTATCCTCTGCGGGGAATACACTCTTCTGCAACCCTCGACGAGAATCGGTGCATGTTCCAAGCGAGCGAGCACAGTCCGGTGTACACCCAACACCGTGTGACTTCTTCACTCAATCCTCTCTCTCTTTCCGCCTTTTTTATTACCATTTTTCATTCTCTCCCTACAAGCGCACACTCGATATCTATATCTGACTTTCTCAGCTTCTGGTACATAATACGAACCGAAAAAACCTGACACTGCGGTCACACCTCGAACTGGAATGGTCAGTTTCGTGAAAACGAGCCGTTGATTTTTCCGTCAATCGTTGAGATAGTAAGCGTTGTCAATTTTTTTGAAACTGCATAAACCTGGATAATAGGTTGGATTTAATTTTTTTTTTAATATATAGGGTGTCTCAGAACTGAATGCGTTCCCTGAAATGGGGGGTTGGGGGTGAAATTCGGAGCCGATTGATATAAGCATGTATGGGTCTCAGATCAACCCCTGAATTATTACTGATTTTTGAAGGCGGGCAATAAATTAACGTTGAGATTCATTTTTTAATTAATTAGCAATTAATTTCAATTATCAATTATTTCAATTATCAATTATTTCAATTATCAATTATTTCAATTATTTCAATGATCAATGATCAATAATTTTAATTACCAATTATCAATTATTTCAATTATCAACTATTTCAATTATCAATTATTTCAATTATCAATTATTTCAATTATCAATTATCAATAATTTCAATTACCAATTATCAATGATTTCAATTATCAATTTTTTCGATTATCAATTATCAATCATTTCAATTATCAACTATTTCAATTATCAATTATGTCAATTATCAATTATTTCTATTATCCATTTTTTTCAATTATCAATTATCAATTATGTCAATTATCAATTATTGCAATTATCCATTTTTTTTCAATTATCAATTACCAATTATCAATTATTTCAATGATCAATTATCAATTTTTCAATTATCAATTATTTCAATTATCAATTATTTCAATTATCAATTATTTCAATTATCAATTATCAATTAATTTTCTAAAAATTGATAATAATTCAGGGGTTGATCTGAGACCCATACATGCTTATATCAATCGACTCAGAATTTAACCCCCCCAACGCCCCATTTTAGGAAACGCGTTTAGTTATGGGACACCCTGTGGGTGGACAGCGAAAACCATAATAAAACTATATCACTAATAATGATTATTATTGTAATAAGATCCACAGGACTTTCATACGTAGAGGCTAAATGCTGAGATTCATATAGCTTGTACAATGTGAAAAATAATAATATTCATAATAACCATAACAATAAAATAAAAAATGAAGTTTCTAAAGAGAAATTCTAAAGATTCATTCAACTTCGGATTGATGTAAACAATTTTTAAAAGTAATTAAAAAAATTTAATTGAAAAAAGCCGTTCGCAATACTTTCCCCGAAGAACGTAAACTTCTAGGCCCGCAATGAGAGTAGGCAGTTTTGGGATTTATATAGAGACGTATGAATCATCATCGTCATTGATCAGGTCAGTCGAGTACGTGGTCTGTGGCTTTGCCCACGAGTGTGTAGTTATGGGAGAGACTCGAACGATGGTTTAATGCTCCTATGGCTTAATAGGACACGGATGATTCATAGAAAATGGCAAATAGACATTTTGTTATGGCACTGATAATTTGTGGCTGATTGATCTTTCAATGTATGACCGACCAAAAGATCGTTGATGATCATCTGAGAACGGTGATAATTGATAATAATCAAGATTGTAAAATTTACGTCCAATCTCAACTCGTTTTTTTCTCATAATTTAAGGAGGTTGGAGCGATCTGGTTGAGACAAATAAAGGTTTACGAATGTTTTATTCGATGAAATTAAAAAATGCATACGAGGTATATATTTTTTCATATAATATATAATTAAATTCATATTTTTATTACGTGAATCAGAAAAACTTTTGTTACTACCATAACTTGAAAAAGTAAAACATTATTGATGATTATGATAAAAATAAACTTCGTCAGTGCATGTTTTATGCAACTCAGAATGGGATTTCGAAACATTTATAATCATGCCTATTATATGTTTATCATATTAATATTAGGTTTTGCTGAAATGCGGCAAATTCGCGGACATTGAGGCTAGCAGCAATACTCTTCATTCGCCAGCTTAGATTCGTAATCTTTTATCAAATCTTGATGGTTCAATATTGAATATATATAGTTTACGATAGGCAAGATGGGTTTTTTTCTTCTGCATGTTTAAAAAGGTTTAGGTTGGGTTAATCCATTGTTGGAAATGGTTTCTCTTCGTGTTGAATAGCCAAAAAATTATGACGATGAAGTTTGCATAGTTCGAATGCAACAATTTTTTTTGTTCATTTTTCATTTCTTTATTTTTATCATTGTCCAAAGCTTTTTCTTTCAAAATTGACGCAGTGAATCTCCAATAAAAATAAGTAAAAACGTTGGAGCGATTTTCACAGTCTAATACAGCCAAAAAAAAATTTGAGTTTTTAAGTAGAATTAATTTTCGTCGCACTGCAGCAATGCTAAGTGTGAACGTCTCGACCCTCTCACCGCACGTAAAATGACATAAATTGAACTATTTTTTATCTCCGGGATTTTATGTCGAAAAAATTCAAAAAAATCGTAAATGGCCAGTATAGTCTAGAAAATAACTTATATTAACATTTTTTTCTCCAAATTCCGGATTGTAACTAACTCTCCAACCTCTTCGGTACAAAAGGCGATTTTCATGAATTTTTTTGATAGGTGTATATTATAGATATTGATACAAAAGTTGTTACACTTAATAAATAAACTTTCGAAATACATTTAACTTTTGTTAAATTTATTTAAGTTACTATTTATAGATAAAAATGGTACTAAAAAAATGTCCTAAAAAATTGTAGGTCTGCGTTGTTGATGAAATCTCGAAGATATCATCCGAAAAAAAATCAAGATGCTTTATTTTTTAATGAGGGGCAGAGATTTTTTATATCTGCAAAAGTAACAAAATGGCGTACATTTTTCGAAAAAATAAAAAACATAAAACGTGTTTTTTCACCGTTTATGGCAAAAAAATATCTAAATACCAAAATTTGGAAATCCCTTAATATGCACTATAGCTATAGTCGAAAAGAATATGTGGTTAAAATTTCATAAGGATCGGTTCAGTAGCTTCGAAGATTTTACCAACAAACCGTCGAAAAAAGTTGTTTCGAGAAAAACTTGTTTAAAGTCAGTTTGGGATACATAAATACATGAGAAATTTTTTAAATGTATTTCGAAAGTTTATTCATCAAGTGTAACAACTTTTATATCAATATCTATAATATAAACCTATCACAAAAATTCATGGAAATAGCCTTTTTTAGCATCTAAAGTGAGAAGACCCCTTAACGAGTGTCGCCTCGTACGAAGGAATCCGGTCAAGTTTGTTCGGGTTGGGCTGGCGAATCGATGTAAAGTTAAAGCACGCGAAGGCTCAACGTATATCCGTAAGGAATAAAAATAAAGAAGGAAGACGTGTACGAGGGTGTCTGGATGATCGTTGTACTGGAACCTTGATGGAAAGAAAAAAACGTTTTACCGAGGAGATTCCGGAAAGGTGCAGCAGTTGGTCGATGCCAGCGGAGCGTAACGAAGACGCTTAAGGGGCCCACCGAAAGGCGACGACGATGTTACGACCGTCAGGTCGAGCCAGACGAGGAACCTGCACGTTCGGCTTCGTTTGGACGATTAACAAAGCAGTACGGAAGTTCACGTGTCGTCTCGTGGACTTGCCACTCGCAACCGCTGCTATTTGGATACACTTGAGACTTGACCGATCCTCGTTATCGCTTTTCGAGGGGCTCGGAGAATTAGCCTGGCTTCCGCTTCGCCGGAACGAAAGAACAACGGATGTGCCATTAGATCCTTGTCGTATGTCGGTTTATAAATCAAAATAACCAAAAGGGGAGATCACTGGTTCTCAAGGCAGAACTGAAGTTCATTAATGTTTTTAAGAAAGTTTTTAAGAAAGAAAAAATGTTTAAAATGTCATGAAAAACTGTCAAATCACTCAGTACATTATGACACCGATGACAAAGTTGTCATAGCGTACTGAGTTGACAACTGTCAAATCACTCAGGACAATGTGACGCTGGTGACAAAGTTGTCATAAAGTACTGAGTTGACAACTGTCAGATTACTCAATACATTATGACTTGACAGTTTTTTTTACTGATTTGAGTATCACTGATGTGACACTTTTTTACATCATGACACTGATAACGAAATTGTCATATTTTACTGAGTGCAAAACTGTTGAATCACTGAATTGGCAGTTTTTTTGAGCATGACACTGATGACGAAATTGTCATAATGCACTGAGTGGAAAACTGTCAAATCACTCAGTTCATTATGTCACGTACGATGAAATTGTCATAATGTACTGAGTAAAAAACTGTTTAATCGCTGATTTGAAAGTTATTTTTACTGATTTGACAGTCTTTTACATCATGACACTGATGACGAAATTGCCATAATGCACTGAGTCGAAAACTGTCAAATCACTCGGTACATTATGACACTGATGACGAAATTGTCATAATGCACTGAGTGGAAAACTGTCAAATCACTCAGTTCATTATGTCACGTATGATGAAATTGTCATAATGTACTGAGTAAAAAACTGTTTAATCGCTGATTTGAAAGTTATTTTTACTGATTTGACAGTCTTTTACATCATGACACTGATGACGAAATTGCCATAATGCACTGAGTCGAAAACTGTCAAATCACTCGGTACATTATGACACTGATGACGAAATTGTCATAATTTACTGAGTGCAAAACTGTTGAATCACTGAATTGGCAGTTTTTTACAGCATGACACTGATGAAGAAATTGTCATAATGCACTGAGTGGAAAACTGTCAAATCACTCAGCACATTATGACACTTATAACGAAATTTTCATAATGTACTGAGTGAAAAACCGTTAAATCACTGATTCGACAGTTTTTTACAGCATGACACTTATGACAAAATGTTCACAATGTACTAAGGGAAAAACTGTTAAATCACTGATTTCACAGTTTTTTTTACTGGTTTGGCAGTTTTTCTACATCATGGCGCTAATGACAAAATTGTCATAATGTAGTGAGTGGAAAACTGTCAAATCACTTAGTACATTATGACACTTATGACGAAATTTATAATTAACTGAGTGCAAAACTGTTAAATCACTGATTCGACAGTTTTTTTTTACTGATTGGACAGTTTTTTACAGCATGACACTGATGACGAAAGTGTCATAATGTATTGAGTGGAAAACTGTCAAATCACTCAGTACCTTATGACATTTATGACAAAATTTTCATAATGTACTGAGTGAAGAACTGTTAAATCACTGATTTGACAGTTTTTTACAGCATGACACTTATGACAAAATTTTCATGATGTACTGGCAATGAGTGAAAAACTGTTGGATCACTGAATTGACAGTTTTTGTACTGATTTGATTATCACGGATTTGACAGTTTTTTTACATTATGACACTGATGACGAAATTGTCATAACGTACTGAGTGGAATACTGTCAAATCACTGACTTGACAGTTTTTTTTTACTGATTTGGCAGTTTTTAGCATTATGACACTGATGACGAAATTGTCATAATGTACTGAGTGGCAAACTGTTAAATCACCAATGTGACATTTTTGTACTGATTTGACAGTTTTCAGCATTATGACACTGATGACGAAGTTGTCATAATGTACTGAGTGGACAACTGTCAAATTACTGATTTTGAAATTTATATAGTTAACTCTTTGTCATACACTGAATGCACCCTCTCAATTCTAAAACGATCGTCTACAGCGCTTATATCAAATTTACAATTGAGGAAATACTTTTCAACATTGGGAGATGCCTAATTGTCATAATGCAAAGGGAGACGAAATTGCCACAATGTCCTCAGTGATTTGACAATTTTCCACTCAGTACGTTATGACAATTTTGTTATGACAATTTTTCACACTATTTCGTGCATAAAACTGCCATTCAGTGATCAGTGAAGGCACCTATGTTAAAAAGGGTTTCTTCAATTGTAAGCTTTATGGAAACGGTGTAGACGATCGATTTACAATTTGGAGTATGCAGTCAGTATATGACGGAGAATGTGCTGTATGAATTTCAATCAAGCAGTGACATTTCGTCAATTTTCCTGAAACTCCTTAAGTTCCAGTTTGCGATCAAATTTGGCGCGGTTCTTGTACAAATTATCGATGATTCAGGCCACAAAGGAAGAAGTGTGGGTCAGCGATCATAAGTTTGACAGATTCATCAAGTTTTTTTCGTAGCATTAATATTCAAAATACATTCGCAATGCGAAGGAATAAGATACCAATTGTTAAGGCGGGGAGATACCTTTGGGCTGGGAAATAATTGCTGATTTTCATGATTTTTTTTAAAGCGAACATTTTTTCACCATTTTTTAGACGCATGGCTTGTTTTATTACTACCTTCGGCTATTTTTAAATTTTGTTTTTCATTTTTAAAGATTACTAAAAACTCAAAAAATACCATGTAAAATCCAAAAGTAGCAATAAAACATACAAGTCTGAAAAACTATGAAGGAATCTTTCATTAACAAAAAAATCATGAAAATCAGCAAATTTTTTCCTCGCTTAAACGTATCTGGCCCCTTAAGGAAATTGTTGCTATGTGGGTTGGGCCGATTGACGGAAAAACAAAATAGGTGTATTTTTAGCGTGTTCGGAAAAACGCAGACTCTAATTACTTATTATTTCCCCTTGCTCTCTGCCGTCTTACGTTGATTAATCGGTATCAAAGTTGAATGTACTGCGTTAGAGTTCACGAGGATCTCGGGAAGGAACGACCCAATGCAGTCTTTATCAATGAGCGTGGGCGAGATGAAAAACTTCCTATTGATATCAATATCCATGACGCGAGAGACGTCAACGCGGTGATATTTCATCGATAGTTTCACCAAAAATTCCGGAAATGGTCAAACTATTCGACGCATGGATATGAATCCACATTGTGCCAATGAGAGAAAAACAAATTGACAAGGAACAAAAATAATATCCTGAGTGCCAACATTGATTTATGAATAAACGAGTGAACGAAAACGCTTTTTGTTGTTCTTTATATTAAGATTCTTATTTTTCGACGTCGCGTACATGACGTACAATCAATAGATAAGGACGGTATAACTAATAATAGCTGGTTCACTAGTCACTTCATGAACGAATTGAGAAAATCACGTCTCATGAAATATTATTCGCACACCCAAACGACTCGCGTATGCATCATGCATAAGGTTAATTGCAGCAGTGAAGACTCACCTCCAACTCCCTACTTCGTGCGAAATCAAACGATGATTGTGCAATTGAACTGGACAAATTTCATTCACACCGACATAAATTTAATCTATAAAATCGAACATTTTTTAAAGGGGCTGTATCTACCTGGAAGCCCGAAAAAAATGACCAGATACTGGTTTTTTTTTCTGGGAAACGGTTGGTGAAAAAAAACGCATATTTAAAAAAATGACCTTTTTTAAAAAACAACAAAAACATGACCACCGGCAAATGATGAATTTTTATTTGGCTTCGTGTGGCGGTGGACACTCTCCAGCTTAAACGGTCCATCCGAAATGTAAAAACCAAACGGGTTATTCAAGTTAACAATAAATACGAGTCGTTGACGATCGTCGATTTCTAAAATAATTTTTTTTAACAACGTGGCGACGTATTGAACTTCGAGCATACAAAATCTATGAAAAAGTCGTCATTTTAACGTAACTATCAAAAAATTAAGATCGTTTTTAAAATAGTGAGACCGTCAACGACCTTTATATGTTTCTGATCGTATCTCCTGTAAATTTGGAAAATATCCATCAAGTGGTTCTCGAGATATCGTGTCCACCGATTTTGAAAACCGTGTTTCGACAAAAACGCGTTCAAAGCTTGAAGTCTGGTGCTGCTACCGCTGGCCCTAAAATTTACATGGAATATAGCTAAAAGATGATACTATCGAATAAAAATATTTTTGAAAAATTCGATTTTTTTACCCACCTAAGTGAATGTAGCTCGTTAATCAAGAATACCTTTCCTCTCACAATTGAATCATTAAATGATTTTTTTTTCATCGTTAAGATCATATACAGTTTCTGAAGCAAAGTATTTTTCTTTTTTTTTCAACAATTATCAACGATATAGCACTTTGAAATTTTTGCTCTCTTTGGCTCGGCTGAGGGGCGCCGAGAGCATCCGAAGTTACCCGAGCGTTTGTGACGTCACCGTTCGAAGGCCGGTGTACGAAGTACTCGTATAATACGAGTTTTCTGTCAACGATGGCAACGACAAAATCGTGTAAGGCTTGTTCCATTCGTCTTTACACAAATACGACGAAAAGTGCCCCTAATAAGGTATTTCTGAATGTGCCGCAAGACCTAAAACGTCGAAATCGGTGGTTCGATGCAGCACGACGTGTTAACCTCAAATCATCGTCCACTTATTTTTGCTATGAAGACCACTTAGACGAAAGTGTAAACGTGTTATAACATAAACTGTAGTGAAATATATATATTTTTTAATACGTCTTTCTCAATATGCTTATGATACGGAGCGACAATAAGTGACACCATTTATCAAGCCTCTCCTAACCTAAAAATCCACGGTCGGCAAATTACTCGAATTTGCTTTCACAAATCCACTTTCACACGTCGTTGCACGAAAATTAAACTAATTTTCGACTTTTTGATAATGCTCAAGATGTTTTCCGATGTAAAATTACGAGAAAAAGTACACTTGTGTACACTCGCGTGTAAGCCGTATGCATAGCCTATTCGGTCGCGTTCGAACGGTGACGTCACAAGCGCCAGCGCCGATGGCGTGACGTTTTGGCGCCAACATCTACAGTTTGAATTATCGTGATATAAAACATTTAATAATTATCTTCAGAATTATTTCGAAGAAAAATCCTTTTGACATTCTGTTTTTTAATCACAAAAGATCAATTCTAAATTAAAAAAACGAACATTTTTTTTTAACAACTCGATTCGTTATTATATCATAACACTGAAATTGCGTTAATTTTTACATCTAAATGTGAAATTGAAGTTTGTATTCCGACTTTCTTTTCCTTGTACAAGTTCTGTAGTTTCCTGTATCCGAAAAGAACTTTTCGGTCTTCATGTCACACGATTATCGAATGTCGAAGTCGAAGTTGAACAAAGTTCAGGCTCATTTTTGAGATTTGATCGGTGGGTTGGCCATATCGATAATTCGACTGATCGGTGGGTCCTAATGCGGATATAACTAAAGCCGCGGACAAATGCATAAAAAAGAGCTTCGTCAAGCCGGGGCACAGCCCAGCGAGAAACGAGAGGATCGCGTACCACCATAAGCGTAGAAAATAAATTGAATCGCTTGGTAGCTTCAAGAGACGGTAAACTGTTTCATCCGGTTCAATTTGAACCCTCGATGTTATACCGCAGCTACGATAAATTGTCGAATATAAAAAAAAAAACGCCGCACGTAACTGAGTATGAGACAGACATACATTTTTTTCAGCTTATTGCACAAAAATTTAGTTTTCATTGCAACGCAATGTCGATGGGAGAACATCTCTTAATTCATTATTTTATCATCTCTTAAGTTATTCTTAAGTTATTCTTAAGCTATTTATTATTATCTCTTGAGACTAATTTGAAATCTGAATAACAATTTCCGCATTTGACTGCGGAAAGAAATCAATTTCGTGCGAGTTATATGACATTACATCGTTTAAGGGAGCAGATATTTGTAGGCAAGCGAAAAATGTGCTGATTTTCATGATTTTTTTTAAGAAAGATTTCTTCAGTATTTTGGAGACTTACGATAATTTTTATTACTACTTTCGGTCCATGGTATATTTATTTATTTATTAGTCTTTAAAAATGGCTGAGGTATGGCACGGTCTGCTAAACGAATCTGCGAATTTTCGAAACTGGCGTGACGTATAGCTGACAAACTAATCGACTGATTCTGATGAAATTTGGTATAAATCTTTCCAACCTTATGGTTTAAAAAATGACCCTAGATATTTTTGCAAAAAAAGTCTTTTTTAATTGCAAAATGTAGCCTTTGTTCGAAAATTCGATGTTTGACAGCTTAGCATTTCAGCGATTTTCAACATTTCTCACTTTTTCTTGGTTCATATTCTGCGTATGAGTGTTAATAAAAGAAAAATCTCTGCTGAGTTTTTTTTCAAATCAATCCCGCCGACGCTTACGTGGCACGCCATCTGACGACATCAACAAAAAATACCAAAAATAGTAATAAAATATATTCCAAGTCTAAAAAATGGTGAAGAAATCCTGCGTTTTGAAAAAAATCATGAAAATCAGCCTTTTTTCCTCGCCTAAAGTTATCTCCCCCCTTAAGGCCGTATTCTAATGTGAACACCCATTTTAAGGTGATTTTTTGGGGATTAAATTTAGAGAAACGGTTAGATCTACAATACGAGTATTTCACAGTTATATTTATACGTGTTTGAAATAACATTTTCAATTTTTCCAGTTTTTTCCCCAAATTGCACATGATATTTGATGTTGCATCGTTCACGTCGCGAAATTTTCATCGTCGGGCGTGTATTTTTCTCAGAAACTTCTAAGCCGATCGACTTACAATTTTGCACGCATATAAAGTACATATCGGGCTATCGTTCGGTCCTTCGATAAATAAATTTAGAAAAAAAATTACGAAATGGCAGCGTTCGAAAAAGAGTACTCCGATTTTTACAATAAAATTTTCACTTTTCGTGAAGCAATTGAAAAGACGGAGGGCCCAACTATAACTAGATAGGTACTTCGGATGTCTGCGAAATTGCAAGTTGCTGGGCCTAGTAGTTTTTGAGAAAAATACACGCCCGGTGATAAAAACGTCATTTGATAATGACGTTGGTTGACTGAAAAAAATGAAATGAAAATAATAAACATTCAAAACTTAACATTTTTTTACTCAATTTTCTGTTGGTATTTTATATTTTATATTTTTTTGTGTCATTGAAATTTTTGTTTCCGTGGTTCACACGATAGGCGATGATACTAAGAATATGTTGTAAAAATTTCAAAGCGATCTGAACCTTCGTTCAAGAGTTAGAACTTTCACAAGCTTCAAGAAAGTGAATCGTGGAAAAACAGCTTTGATGTTGGTGGTCGGGCGCGCCGCGCGGTATATATTTTACGCTCTAAATGCTGTAACTTTAACAATTTTGGGAATTTTTCAATCCTGTAAAGCTTAAAATATTCCTAACCGTTCAGGCTAATGGAATCAAAAATAAAATGAAAATGGAAATTTTTTTAATTTTTCGCGTATATAGAGCCTTAAGTACCGTAAAGTCATGGAAATTTCGTGTTTACCTTTAATCGGCGATGCCTGGACCATACAATGAAACCTCATGAATATCATTTTCGGATAGTTAAGGGACCTTTTAATTCAATGAAGAAAAAATAAATAAAAATTTACAAAGCTATATTCCCCCTTAAGTTGTGTAAATAAATTACCGCTAAAATGTTACTGGAAGAAAAATCCGATAACTGGTGAGTTAAAAAAAAAAATTGAAATAGTATCCATTCATGGTGCACAAACGACATTTAGTGACTTCGATAAATGAAACTAGATGGTACGTCATTGACGCGGCGCTTCTATGCACCTGTACGTTACATCCGGTACACAGGTGCACCGCCGAAGGCACTGTGTTAAACTTCCCAATTGGTCTTCATACCTCGACGAATTTCCCTTTCCCGCGACCCCTTTCTCCCTTATTTTCGTCGGAATCAGAAATTACTTTAGTCGCACGCATGCAACGATATAGTGTTTATCGAAGCGTGGTTCCAAATGCGTGAGAATTAAATGTCCAAATTATAACGCTACGAAAAAAAATGGATTGCATACGCGCAATCCACAATGAGTTTATGCACGTTGCACCTGCCCGAAAGGGCCTCGTTTTGTCAGGGGTGGCAGATGAATTGAAAAATTCATAAAAAAATAAGTAATAATAATTCCATTTTTCAACGCTTTAATTTTTTGTTTTAATTATTTTTCTTACAGAACCGAACTGACGAGGCAAGTTCGGAAGTTGGATGTGGAGTGCGATGCAAAATCGACCAGGTAATGAAATTTTTCGTTTTGTTTATCAGAACTCTCGAAATATCTGTTTCGAAATTCAATATAATGTTTAATACATTATATTGAACATTTTAAGTTTATTAAACTTAAACGTTTTAAAAGCAAACGTTAAATAAAATAAAATAAAAATAAAATACACGTTCTTAAAATGAATGTTTAAACGTTTTATTTAATTTTTGATTTAATAAAACTTTTTAGTTAATTTGTAATATATACGATTAATATATTATATCTATAAGTATACGTATATATATATTTTACGTATAGTTATAATATAAACAGATATTTTAATATAGCTATAGTTAAATAGATAAAATTAATTAAATAATTAACCCTCAATCCGTGAACCTGGGTCGTTTTCTTCCTGCCCAAAATTTTTAAAGGTTTTATTAAATGTCTTATTTAATAAAACTTATTACATACATATTATTGATACGTGATAAATGATAAAACTCCATCAATTGTTGTTTGTATATTTTGTGGCGGCTTCTATTCAAATTAATTAATCATTGTTTGAAAAATAATAATAGTATGGGAAATTGTTTCAAAATTGGTAACGGGTTCACTCGCCGAATGTTTGTAATTAGTGCGAAGCCAATGCGCCTGCGATCAACAGGCAGACCTCTCGGTCCGACGACAGAACAAAGGGTACAAGCAGTCCCTTCGGCCCAACGATTTACATCCGCTGAGACCGGACTGCCGGTGCCATGGGACTTTATTACCATATCTATATATTCTAAATATGGAATATACAAACGTCTATAAGCCATATCTGTATATTTCAGATATGGAATATATAGGGTGGACCATTTAACGTGACCACCCCAAATACCTCCGTTGCCTTTAGTGACGAAAACAAATCCAAACAAACCCAACGACCCAACAAACCCAAAAAACCCACCCAAACCCAAAATATTTTGGTGAAAAATCACTTCAAGATCATGATATCATAGGTCTTTGGATTCGTCTGAATACCAGCTACCAGCTTTGAAAAAGTGACATCGTCAACGACCTTAAAATATTTCTCACCGTATCTTATGTAAATTTGGAAACAATCCATGGGGTGGTTCTCGAGGTATCATGTCCACCAACTTTGAAAACAGTGCTTCGAGAGAAACAGGTTTAAGAATGTTGAGTCCCTATGAAACATGTTAATGTTAATTGTTCAATAAATAGCTTCTTAATCGTCATGAAATTTTTACACGACCTCCTGAATACTTCATGTAAAAACATACCAAATTTTCAGAATTCTATCATCATTACTTCAACCTCCTTAAGGGTTGAAATAAAAAATGATAAGAAAATTCTGAAAATTTGGTATGTTTTTGTATGAAGTATTTAAGAGGTCGTGTTAAAATTTCACGACGATTAGGAAGCTCGTTATTAAAAAATTAACATTTTGTTAAGAACAATTTTTAAAAGAAATTTAAAAAAATTTATCAATAAACTTCGTTTTGTTTCCGTTGCTTTCAGTATATTGTAGATATTATAAAATTGAGAGGTCAAAAAAAACTTATTGTAAAGTTACACCAGTTTCCATAAAACAACATTTCATTTGTGAATGTTAATCGTTCAATAACGAGCTTCCTAATTGTCGTGAACTTTTTACACGACCTCTGAAATACTTCATACAAAAACATACCAAATTTTCAGAATTTTATCATCATTTGCGATTTGGGACTCAACATCCTTAAAGTTTGAAGCATGGTGCTGCTACGGCTCGGACGACCGACTGTTTTAAAAGCTGTAGTTCGATCAATTTTAGGAATATATCGATGAAATTTTCAGGCAATATGGCTGAAAGATGATACTATCGAATAAAAAATAGTAAATGCCATTTTTCGATAAGTGACTTTTCCGAAAAATATTATCCGATTTCTCCAATAGAATATCATTTATTGGGAAACAAATGATGATATGCAGTCGGAAGAACCTGAAATTTTTCATTAACAATTTTTTCACTAGCAAAAAATCGTTGAAAATCAAACAAACCCAACAGTGTCATCGAAATGTTCAAAAATGCCTTATTTTATTTTATTTTATATTAATTTCGGCCTCCCCCAACTGAATATCATCATTTATAGCACAATAAATAAGAAAATGGCAAAAAAATAATTTAAGACTCCTTTTTCGGAAAAGTCACTTATCTAAAGAATTACCCATACTTTTCTTCTCGTCAATGACTAGGCTTCAAGGACTACCCCCTTTTTTTAACCCCTTCGTTGGCATTGACGCAATAGTGCGCCAACCTTTATTTCCCCATTTAACTTGATCTGAATCGAAATCGGAGCCTCATCCGGGGGTTTTTGGGCTCGCTGAATCCGAATTTGAAGTCAAAATTTGGAAATTCAAAACGGCGGCACCAACATGGCGGACAAAAATCAAAAACTTTACTCGATTTAGATGAAAATTAGTACTCCGGGATTTTTGAGGTCGCTTATTACGAATCTGAACTTTAAATTTGAAAATTCAAAATGGTGGCGCTAGAATGGCGGACCGAAATTGAAAATTTTACTCGATTTAGATAAAAATTGGTACTCTGGGATTTTCGAGGTCGCTAATTAAGAATCCGAACACAAAATTCAAAAAAATTTAATGGCGGATCTAATATGGCGGACGAAAGTGCAGAAAACGGCTCGATTTGGATAAATCTTGGTACTCGGGGTTTTTCGCTGAGTGTGATGCTGAACTCAAAATGAAGGAATTTTTCATGGTGAATTCAATAACATGGAGCATAATACAATAAATTTCTGAATTTTGAATTCAGATTCGTAATCAGCAACCTCAAAAACCACAGAGCACAAGTTTTCAGGATGAAAAATTTTCCTGACATTTTGGGCACTTTTTGTCGAATTCGCTCTGCCCTTACGTATGTATAATGCATACCAGCGACTATCGGTAATGTTTGCGCACTGCCGGAATGAGAGAATGGGCAAGCGCATGGCATCACTGCGGAGAGTAAGGTTTCGTGCTTTTAATTAGATCGCGTACAAGTGCGGCCTCATAACGAATGTCGTCAAATTGACGTGCGACCGTAATGTCGTCGTTCGAATTTTTCCCGGAAGTCACAATGAAGCAAACGAAAATAAACTCTTTTTAATATACAGAAAAGCACGAGCCACCAACGAGGGAGCGCCCGTATCACTTTTTCTTTGTTTAAAAATAATGCTCGACATGTGCTGCCACCTACAGTCGTATCTCTCAATCACCAAATCGGACCAAAGGCCCGAAAAAAATGCCCAAACTCCGAACATTTTTTTCTGGAAAATAGTTCGTGAAAAAGAAACGAATTTTTTTAAACACGAAGGTACACATGTTGTAACTTAAAAAGATTTACCGAAAAATACAGAAAAACAACAAAAATATGACCACCGGCAGATGACGAAATATTTTTCGCGACTTTTGGCGGTGGACACTCTCCAGCTTAAACGGTCCATCCGAAACCGTAAAACCAAACGGGTTATTCAAGTTCACGATAAATACGAGTCGTTGACGATCGTCGATTTTGAAAATAATTTTTTTTAACGACGTGACCACGAATTTAATCTAGAGCATACAAAATCTACGAAAAAATCCGTAACGCCCACTTTTTTCCTCTTTCAAGTGAATATTTCGAATCAAATATTCAGGGAATATAGCTAAAAGGTCATACCATCGAATAAAAATATTTTTGGAAAATGCAATTGTTTTACCCTTCTAGGTAGATGCAGCTCGTTAAGGCGTTTCGGGACAATTGATTATATGCTACGATTTGATTCAAATTTATACAGTAAATTCTTCGTCATACACTGAATGATGATATTGAAGGTTGCATCATTCGGATGCAACGATTTCTTTTTCTAATCGCCTTTTTTTTCGCAGATCAAAGTTACGATAAACTTTTTTTTAATCCTCATTAGAAACCTACAACCTAACTCTGTAGAAACATTATTTTGGGCAACAAAAAAATAGGGAGAGAGCAAATAAAAAAAGACTTCTGTTGCATCCCAACGATGCAAACTTCAGACCCATACTGAATGCACCTTCCACATTGCAAATCGATCGTCTACACCGCTCTATAAAATCTACAATTGGAGAAGCACTTTTTCATTAAATTAATGAAAATAAAATTAACATAAAATAAATGCCAACAGACGGAAGTAAAAAAAAATGGAAAAAATTAAATAAAATAAATAAAAGTTGTCTGTTTTATAATATAATCGCCACGTCCCAAATCACTATTATTCAGAGTGTTTCCGCCTGAGTGTGGTCCTCGAATGTTATTTACGTTCACGTTTCCGGTTCGGGTAATAGTGTTTTTCACGAGTTCAAAAATGTACAGGATAAAAGAGCAGCGCCCAGAGTGTTTCCCTCTACGGTGGCTTCGGGCCGGAAGGATATTCAGCAACGCGTGTCACCACGAAACAGGAAGAAGAGTGAAGCCACTAATTAACATTTTCCTCTTATAGTAGTAGGTTTTGGATAATTATCGTACGAGGCTCCTTATTTTTGTACTACAATTTTTAAGAGGTCTTCATACTTTAGACCCTAAAAAAGGGCATTTTCGTGAATTTTTCTGATAGATTTATATTATAGATATTGATGTAAAAGTTGTTACCCTTAAAAAATACATTTTCGAAATACATTTAAAAAGAATAAATGTATTTATGGAACCCGACCAAACTTTGTTTGTTGATAAAATCTTCGGAACTACAGAACTGATCCTTATGAAATTTTAACCACATATTCTTTACAACTATAGCTATAGCGCATACCAAGGATTTTTTAAATTTTAATATTTACTATTTTCTTTGCCAAAAACGGTGAAAAAAACACGTTTTTCTTGTTTTTCGAAAAATATCCGCCATTTTGTTATTTTTGCATGTATAAAAAATGGTATGCTATGCGCTATAGCCATTAACATACTGAATCTAAAACCGATTGATTTGTCGTTTCCGATGATCCATCTCCGAGATTTCATCAACGGCGCAGACCTACAATTTTTTTAGGACATTTTTTTGACTACCTTTTTCGTCTATAATCAATGACTTGTATAAAAAAATTAATATTTTTGAATGTATTTCGAAAGTGTATTTATTAAGTGTAATTTTTATATCAATATCTATAACATGCTCCTATCAAAACAAAATCATGAAAATAGCCTTTTTAGCGTCTAAAGTGAGAAGACCCCTTAAGGGTACAAAATTTAGTCAGGTATATAAAAGACTGTAGAAGCTTTTGCGCGTTCAAAAAAAAATTGCGCACCCTCACACTCTAATATTTCCTAAGTGTCATATTTCGACGTTTTGGTACATTAAAAAAAAACAATTGCAATAAAATCTCGAAAAAAAAGATTAGGAAAACAATGCGGAAGAATAAACCCGAGACGAAATTTAGACCCTCCTTTGAATGCTCGAGAACCTATTTCCGTTGTAACGCACAGACCGCCGCCCTCCTTTGACTCCCCTTGAACCTATATGGAGAAATTTGCACCGTTGGCGACCCTCCTTTAGCCCTACTGAACCTTCTATTCAACCTCCTGAGCCTCCTTTAGGCCTATGGCTCTGCGAGCCACCGGTGAAAGGAGTCAAAGGAGAGTTAGTAGGGCGAAAGGAGGTTTAAAAGAGGGTCTGTAGGTTTGCGTAAGCATTAAATCAGGCTCACTAGGGTTTAAAGGAGGTTCAGATGAACCTACTACACCTCCTTTGAGTGAAAAAGTCCAATTTCTGCCACTTTTGGAGGTTCAGTAGGTTCTGATATACATGTTTTTGAGATTTCCATTTGAACCTCTTGAACCTCCATTGAATGACAAATTGGCATCGAAAGGAGGTTTAAAGGAGGGTCTAAATTTCGACTCGGGAATATGATTAATTTATAAAAATAAACTCAGTGACCGTTCTTGCTGCATAGGTCGCCTTGTGTATGCACTTATATAATTCGAGACTCGGTACATATCGTAAATGCCATGGTAGTTATATGCACCGATGCGGAACCCAAAGGAGTGGGACGGACAAAGCCCATCTATTTCATCGGTATGTGTGTCGAAACTGCGTGTACCACCAGTTACAAAACGACTTCCTCTCTGGGCTTATTTCACGCTTTGTAAATTTTAGCAACACTCGTCACGTTGGAGCGGATAAACATGGGAGCTCATAGATGTATGATTCGACTAAAAATTTTAATGGCACCGTTAGAGGACCAAAAGTGAACGGCTAGTGAGCGCGAAAAATGCAACTAAGCAGAATTAAGGTATCCTTTCGCGAAACTAAATATTCAACAATTAACTGATTTTCTTCTGTAACGAAGCAAAAATAAATATTCGCAACAAAAATATACAAAATGTTTTTAAGATTAATTTAATAATGATGTGTCTAGACGTTTCGTTCGATGAGCAGACGATTTTTTAATGCGATTTTACAAGCCTTCCGACAATCGGAGACAAAAGGCCCCTCGCGAAATTGAGTATACCGTTGATGAACAAAAGAACATTGGCCAAACAACGTGGACCACCTACAGCTTGAATGAGCAATTTTTCTCGAGGGCACTCGGCCATTCGGTATGTATTCAGGGCCCATTAAAGCAGACGACACGTCGTGTCTAGTCCGTTTTCCACGTTCAAGTAACAGAAATATATACGTATATTGCAATTGTACAAAAATTACAATTGTAATTTTAAAAAATTAATGATGCATGTATGGAAGATTCTTCCGAAATGATCCCGTTGCAGGGCAACGAAATGTATAAACGCGAATATTCAATTTTTTAATTTAAAAATTACAATTGTTTATTTTAATTTGAAAATGGCAATTTAATTTAAATGGCAATTTTTTGCAAAAAAATTATTTTTGCAAATATTCCAAATATTTGCAAATATATTTGCAATATTTGCAAATATTGCAAAAAATTTATTTTAATTTAAAAATTGCAGTTGTTCTAATCGATATAATATAATCATGGATATATGGATCGCACAGATTTTCACTGTTGAAAGATTTATCATGATACTCAAACGACTCTCGTATATGAAGTCTGGATACTTACGCTCTAGAGGAATGATTTTTATACTCAAAATGCAGAAAACAAATGGATAACGACGATTCTTCTGCCAAATCTGTTTTGTAGGAAGCTGTGGAAATTTTTTTTTCTCATTATACTTTTATTATACTTAATTATACTTTTGACTGTTGCATTAAAAAAAAATCTACCAAGTAATGGTAGAATAGCATCTATTTAAAAAAAGTTCGGTTACATGCAGATTGATCATTTTGGGAGAATCACCCACATACAATATTTCGTACAAGATCAAACTGCATTTATTTTGTACACGTATACTTGTGGACGAAATTGTTTTGGAAAGTACTTATTCGGGAAACATTAATCAGAAATTAAGGATGTTGAGTCCCAAATCGCAAATGATGATAAAATTTTGAAAATTTGGTATGTTTTTGTATGAAGTATTTCAGAGGTCGTGTAAAAATTTCACGACAATTAGGAAGCTCGTTATTGAACAATTAACATTCACAAATTAAATGTTGTTTTATGGAAACTGATGTAACTTTGCAATAAGTTTTTTTTTTTACCTCACAATTTTATAATATCTACAATATACTGAAAGCAACGGAAACAAAACGAAGTTTACTGATGAATTTTTTTTTATTTCTTTTAAAAATTGTTCATAACAAAATGTTAATTTTTTAATAACGAGCTTCCTAATCGTCGTGAAATTTTAACACGACCTCTTAAATACTTCATACAAAAACATACGAAATTTTCAGAATTTTCTTATCATTTTTTATTTCAACCCTTAAGGAGGTTGAAGTAATGATGATAGAATTCTGAAAATTTGGTATGTTTTTACATGAAGTATTCAGGAGGTCGTGTAAAAATTTCATGACAATTAAGAAGCTATTTATTGAACAATTAACATTAACATGTTTCATAGGGACTCAACATCCTTAAGAATAACAAACATGTGAAAAAACATTAGATAAATTGGCAATTGAAAGCCCAACGAATTTATCCTGGACCCTGTACGTCGGGCCTGGAATACCTCATATATGTAAACACACGTGATCGGTCTGCTCGAAGCTCGAGTGGCCGACGACCCTCGAAACGACAGAACATTCTTTAGAACTATTGACTCATTTCTGGACTCAGACAAATTCTTTGCCACATTGCACGAAGGCAAAATTCTTCAAAATCATTTTTCACTCGCGAATCCGCACAAAAAACATTTGAAAATGCTCAAACTTTGAAGTTTAAAGGAACAAAGAACAATTAATTCAAAATCTAATCTGTTCCTGCAATATTTGAACCGTTGCTTCTTACGCGAAGAGTTTTTTACATACGTGACTGAAAATTGTTAGATCGATACATTTGTTTAGATTAGGTATAAAAAACTTTTCACATTAAATGAGGGAGCAAGAATAGGTGTATTTTCTACTATAAAATCCAGCCCTTGGTACAGAAGATTAATAATATCATTCGAGAAAAAAACAATCACTTAAATCAATTTAAAAAAATACGATGCCCACCACCATTTTCGTATATACAATTTTTACCCCAAAAAAACAGGGAGAACATTATCATGATTGAATAAAACTTGTTTGAAATAAAAAATTAGGGAGTTTCGGGGAAATTGACAATATGTGACCAGTTGATTCAAATTTATACAGTAAATTCTTTGTTATATACTGAATGCAACCTCCAAATTTTTAATCGGTCATGTACACCGTTTCCATACGATTTGCAATTGAGGAAATACTTTTTAGCATAGAGAGCTTATTGTGTAAAGGCAGATAGAATTGTCATAATGTAATTTTTAATCAATTGTCATAAACTAATTTGACAGTTTTTTATAACTTTCCAAACAGTAAAAAGTGTTTCCTTGATTGTAAGTTTTGCAGGAACTGTGTAGACGATCCACTAAAAATTTGGAGGGTGCATTCAGTATATAGCAAAGAATTTACTATATAAATTTAAATAAAATGGTAACATATCGTCAATCGAGTCATTAAATGATTTATTTTTCATCGCTAAGATCATGTGCGGTTTCTAAAGCAAAGTATTTTTGTTTTTTTTCAACAATTACCAACGATATAGCACTTTGAAATTCTTGTTCCCTTCGGCTCGGCTGAGACGGGCCGAGAGCATCCGAAGTTACCCGAGCGCTCTGTGACGTCAACGTTCGACGGCCGGTGTACGAAGTACTCGTGCAATACGAGTTTTCTGTCAACGATGGCAACGACAAAATCGTGTAAGGCTTGTTTCATTCGTCTTTACATAAATACGACGAAAAGTGCCCCTAATAAGGTATTTCTGAATGTGCCGCAAGACGTAAAACGTCGAAATCGGTGGTTCGATGCAGCACGACGTGTTAACCTCAAATCATCGTCCACTTATTTTTGCTATGAAGACCACTTAGATGAAAGTGTAAACGTGTTATAACATAAACTGTAGTGAAATATATATATTTTTTAATACGTCTTTCTCAATATGCTTATGATACGGAGCGACAATAAGTGACACAATTTATCAAGCCTCTCCTAACCTAAAAATCCACGGTCGGCAAATTACTCGAATTTGCTTTCACAAATCCACTTTCACACGTCGTTGCACGAAAATTAAACTAATTTTCGACTTTTTGATAATGCTCAAGATATTTTCCGATGTAAAATTACACGAAATTGTACACTTGTGTACACTCGCGTGTAAGCCGTATGCATAGCCTATTCGGTCGCGTTCGAACGGTGACGTCACAAGCGCCAGCGCCGATAGCGTGGCGTTTTGGCGCCAACATCTACAGTTTGAATTATCGCGATATAAAACAATTAATAATTATCTTCAGAATTATTTCAAAGAAAAATCCTTTTGACATTCCGTTTCTTAATCACAAAAGATAAATTCTAAATGAAAAAATCGAACATTTTTTTTAACAACTCAATTCTCCCAAAACTCTTCGAGTCGATTCTTCCCTTGACGCTCCTGATTATAATAATTGAAGAATTCCAGAAGCTCGCGATGTAGAAACTGTCGCGAAATTCGTTAAGTCAAATGGCGTCGTTAACTTTGTTAACCCTTTGGGGGGACACCTCCGTGGCGAATCATAAAGTACACATGGGTCAAATTGGCCCTAAGTGATTTACGACTCCAAAATTTACGACAAAAATTGCCTCGAAAAAAAAAGCATTTCTCAAAAACACAGACATATTCCGTAGTAAATGTATTTATCTTCAAAGCTAAAAAAAATCGATTTTGAAAAAGAATCATCAACAAATATAAAAAAATGCTTGAATTTGCAGTGGCAGGCGTAAGTTCGGAGCCGTGCAAAAAAAATGTCAGCAAAGTTATGCATTTTGTTTTATTTCCGTTGCTCGCGAGGAAGAGAGCGCGGGACGTAAATCTACGATTCAACCATGGAACACGATAGACCGGGATAAGGGTACCGGCAAGACAGAGAGAGACAAAGAGACCGGGAGAGGGAGGTAGGAAACATCCAAGCCCTGGACTGAGGTCCATAATACCCGCTGAGGATTTAATGAGGAAGTGAAAAATTAACGGCCGCGCTGCCTCGAAAGAGAGCCACGCGCTTTTACACAATTTATTTTCTTCCCAACCTCTGTTTATTTACTTTTAACCCTTCGATCGTCCTTTCTGCCCCTGTGCGGGGCCGGGTTGAAATTCCGAACTTCGAATGCTCCGACGGTTTAAGGGGGGATTGTCTTTTTTTTTCGCAAAATTTACCGCTTTTTGAGATTTTTTTTGTGAAGAAAGTATACAACGGAAAACTTGTGAAACTTAGCATATAGTTTTATTGATCTGTTTACTACATACAAAAATTTTTTTAAACAATTTCATCAAAAAATCCGCCTCCCACCCCCCTCGACGCGCGATGGTCCTTTTTTGATGGTGTGCACGATTACAGCCTTCACGTTCATCCTGCAACAAAAACCCAAAAAGCATTTTACTGTAGACACATATAGCTATCGTTCGATGAAGGGAAAAAAAAAAAATTGACGATTTGGTGACGTTTTGAACTTAAAGTATCGATTTTTCGAAAAAAATTGATCGATTTTTTGTTATAAATAAAAAACTATTAAACATATTGCTTTTTTGCTTCATCAAACGATAGCTATATGTGTCTAAAGTAAAATGCTTTTTGGGTTTTTGTTGCAGGATGAACGTGAAGGCTGTAATCGTGCACACCATAAAAAAAGGACCATCGCGCGTCGAGGGGGGTGGGAGGCGGATTTTTTGATGAAATTGTTTAAAAATTTTATTGTATGTAGTAAACAGATCAATAAAACTATATGCCAAGTTTCACAAGTTTTTCGTTGTATACTTTCTTTACAAAAAAATTCCCAAAACACGGTAAATTTTGCGAAAAAAAAGACAATCCCCCCTTAAAATTCCTAATTTCAACGTTCCGAAATTACAAGCTTCGTAAGCTCATGCCAACAAAAGTGTACACAGTTGACTGTCAATAATGTGGACCGTATAACATTGTCTGGATAAATGCCAAAATTGACGTAAAATCACTTCTTAAGGGGTCTTCTCACTTTAGACGATGAAAAAAGATATTTTCATGAATTTTTTGGCAGGTTTATATTATAGATATTGATATAAAAGTTGTTACACTTAATAAATACACTTTCGAAATAAATTAATTTTTTTTAAATCTATTTATCTAACCCGAACAAACTTTAAGGCCTTAGGCCACTCTAGAGGCCGAAAAAAGGCTTTTTGGGGATTTATTTTGTAGGTTTTCTGAAAAAAATCCCCAAAAATGTTTCGGTCCCTAGAGTGGCTTAAGGCCTTAAACGCGTTTCTCTTGAAACAACGTTTTTCGACGGCTTGTTGATAAAATATTCGATACTACTGAACCGATCCTTATGAAATTTTAACCACATATTCTTTACAACTATAGCTGTAGCGCATATCAAGGATTTTTAAAAATTTTGATATATACTTTTTTGCCAAAAAAGGGTGAGAACCACGTTTTTTTCGAAAAATGTCCGCCATTTTGTTATTTTTGCATATATCAAAAATCGTGTGATATGCGCTATAGCCCGTTAACATACTGGATCTAAAATCGTTTGATTTTTTTGTTTCGGATGATTTCATCAACAGCGGAGACCTACAATTTTTAGGACATTTTTTTAGCTACCATTTTCGTCTATAAATGGTGGCTTAAATAATTTTTTTTATGTACTTTGAAAGTGTATTTATTAAGTGTAACTTTTATATCAATATTTATAAGATAAACCTATGAAAAGAGTTAATGAAAATGGCCTTTTTAGCGTCTAAAGTGAGAAGACTCCTTAATGAAACAAAAATTCTTGAAATAATTCGTCGTTATAGTGAACATTTAAATTTTTTTTTAAACTCCCATAGTCGAATTATTTTTACGGCCAGATTTTCGGAGTTTTGGTCTTTCGTGTGAAATTCTTTCGGGGTAGTATATTTACGAAGTTTTGAGCGTCCCGATCATCCAAAGTTCGGAATTTCGAACGAATTCCAACCTCTTTAAGTTTCCATTCCCCGAGAAAATCCGCTTTCGAATGATAAAAATGTCGACAAGATTAGACAAACTGAAAATAACGAGAAAATTGATTTTGAAAAAATGACGGCAACTTATCGTTTGGAAGTGGGACCTTTTTATGTTATCGCGGTAATGTCCAATATCTATTTACACGTGCACGAATGATACATTAAAAAAGATCCGTATAGCGCGTAGGCCAACCACAAGCTCGCCGCATCTATCGTCGTATTTTCAAATGTTCCGAAGCCTGCCCCCTTAATGATTACGAAAATTCGAGTCACTTCAATAACATATTTTAATCTCAACGATTCCCCAATCGCGACTCTCCCATGGTCTTTTGGAAGTCTTGCTGACCCTGGAAGTATCGATAACCTTTTATGTAACTACCGATCCCTTAAAAGAGTTACTATTTCTCGAGATTTTCCCTTGGCTTTTTTCTCTATCGCGCTCGAAATTCGTATCGTCGATAACGAAAAGAAAAGAAAAAAAACAGCCTAACGTATACCCTTTACAAACTCAACTAAACGAATGAATTAGAGAAGGGAATGTTACTGATTGAAACAAGTGGGCTGTAAAGCTGGAACTTTCGAGAGCTGAGGGAATTGTTATTTGAGGTTATTCCTACGGGGCTAAATCTACCCGAAAGCCCAAAAAATGGCAAAATTTCGAATTTTATTCTGGGAAATGGTTGGTGAAAAAGAAACGCATTTTTCAACACAAAGATACACATATTGAGAGCCTTTAGAAAAAATACAGAAAACCATGACCGACAGCAGGTGGAGAAATTTTTTTCGCCACGTTTAGCGGTGGACACTCTCCAGCTTATACGGTCCATCCGAAACCTAAAAATCGAATGGGTTGCCCAAGTTAACAATTGATACGAGTCGTTGACGATCGTCGATTTTGAAAAAAAAATTTTTAACAATGTGGCGATGACTTGAAACTCGAGCATACAAAATCTGTTTTAAAAAGTCGTCATTGTGACGTAACTATTAAAAAATGAAGATCAATTTTGAAAAAGTGAGATCGTCAACGACCTTGAAATGTTGCTCATCGTATCTCCTGTAAATTTGGAAACAATCCATCGAGTGATTTTCGAGATATCACGTCCACCGACTTTGAAAGCAGTATCATCTGCCGGTGGCCATGATTTTTTATGTATTTTTTGGTGTTTTTCTTTTAAGCTTCTCAATATATGTAACTTGTGTTAAAAAAAATGCATTTCTTTTTCACCAAACGTGTCCCAAATATTTTATTCAAAATTTGGCCACGTTTTCGGACCTCTAGGTAGGTGTAGTGCCTTAAGGTATTCCTTTCACGAAACCGAATATTTAAGAATTAACTGATTTTCGTCAATGAAGTAAAAGTACATATATTGATAAAATTTGAAGCCAAGTTACCGAGCTTTTAACGAAAAAATACGGCTGTAAAAATCGTCTCATTTATACGGCATTTTATGGTGACGACACGCTGTTCACATTTCTATCTAATAATTTATACACCAAATAACTCTAGACGCCTGATATAAACCGGTCACGGGGATAACAAATTCTATAGATTCCGTAACGACAATAAATAGGGTCACCGAATGTAACAAAAATGTTAATGATAAAAGTTAGAAAAATGTCACGAGCAGAATTTGCGTAGCCTATTAATTTTACCAATTTTATTACTAAATTTACTAATTTTATTACTAAATTTACTAATTTTATTACTAAATTTACTAATTTTATTACTGAATTTACTAATTTTACTAAGTTTATTACTAAATTTACTAAGTTTATTACTAAATTTACTAATTTTATTACTAAATTTACTAATTAGTAGATTCATTACTAAATTTACTAATGAGTAGATTCATTACTAAATTTACTAATTAGTAGATTTATTACTAAATTTACTGATTAGTAGATTTATTACTAAATTTACTAATTAGTAGATTTGTTACTAAATTTACTAATTTGTAGATTTGTTACTAACTACTAATTAGTAGATTTATTACTAAATATACTAATTTTGAGCGAAATTTTTTATTCCTCTTTATTGTTGGGTATAATAATTGATGGTGACATTTTTTCAAACGCCAATGTATTTATCAATGATTGAGAAGGGCCCTTCTCATGCCCCCCCCCCCAAAATACGGCCCTTCACGAAAAATATACTTTAACTAGCCCAATACACTTTCTTCCGTTGTTTATCGAAATAAAAAAAATTATTTTGAAGGGAGCTGAATGTGTTGAAAATATTTCGAGGGTGTTCTCGAAAGACTTGTAAAAGCATACTTGTCACAGTAGCATTATGATTGATAGTTAAAAAGTGATCTGGACGTCGAGGACTGCGGTGAGGCTGTTGGAACGCATATTCTCGTTTCGCATGTCACGCTGCCGCTCTCCGTACGAATTATACGTACATTTTGAAAAAAAGAGAGGGGACATTTTTTGGAAGAGTAATGTCCAATGGAATATTAATTAATTATCAAGAAATAAGGAGCAGGCGAACAAAACTTTTTTTTCTTGTAGCACACCTTTATTAGCTCCCGAAAAATCTTGAATTAAATCCGGCTTTAAGACGGGAGCCTCAATTAGAAGGTCAATTGTAAATAGTTTCGAAGATACAGGGCGAAAAGCAGAGAAGCAATTTATATTTGATATCGATATTTCCTCCTATTGAAAACTTTGAAGAGCGTTTTCTCCAGTTTTCATTTTCACGATTTTTACCTATTACCTATTAAATCAAACAAAAGTTTATTTTCTTATTAATTACGTTCTTATTAAAAGTCTTCTTTAATCTTTTTTATAGCCCGTTAAAGTGTTTTTTTTAAACACATTTCGTTTTCAAACCCGAGAAAAGTTATAATTTCACGATTTTTTTCAGCTTTTTCTTAATTCACCCAGAAGAATATGACAATTGAAAATTTTATTGGTTTTTCGTTTCCGTCAAGAATTACCAGCTGCATCTTTTCGACTGATAAATCTGCAGTCATTTATTGTTTCGTATTGAAATTTTTTTATACGTTTCAAATATACATGAAAAATATCTTACTGTTTACTGGGCTCATTTGTTTTTTTTCTTCTAAAAAAAACCGAAAAACATTTTTTTTTGCCTTCTAATTCAGGCCTCCAAGCACCTCAAAATTGGTTTTAAAAAATTGACTTACCGTGGGCAAGTCCAGTTTTGATCGTCTGCTCCTCAAATACTAAGTGCGCTGGTAATTTATGGAAACATTCCCAAAAAATAGATTGAACAGTGAAAAAATAAATAAAAAGCACACCATTTATTTTGAAATTTTATCGAAAAAACTGCCTCTGTGATGATTTATAACGATTTTTATTTTTTCGATTAAAAATCCTCGAAAAAGATAGAAAATAACCACCCTTCGATGTGGAATTTTTTTTCGGAATTTTCCGTACTCTTGGAGTAATGTACTGATATTTTGTCTACTATAGTATGCTCTTGAATCAGCTCTGCGAGATCTTGCGGTGTAGAAGGAGAGAAATTGAGGTCGAGGGTCGACTTGCGTTCCGTCTAAGCCATTGAAATTTATGCGTCCTTCGGGATTTCGAGTTTTACAGACCGTATGGCAAATAAACATGTACTTGTGACACGCGAGAGTCGGAGCCCTCTCGAAAAATCTTGAAAGAAGAAACGCTTTGGAGCATTTAAATTTCAATGGATTGTATAGGATTTTGCTACCGTTCCTCACAAACACAGGAAGTTTTCTGTCGACGCCACGAATTTACTCAACTTCGACGCAAACAAAGTTTTATCGTGTGGTGCATAGAGCATGGGTACCGGTTTTCGATAATATCGAAAAACCAAAAATCCGATATTGAACTCGAATAATACCGATATTTCGATATCAAAGTTAAAAAAATAAAAATATCAGTATAATTGTCATTATTTCCGTTGTTGGTTTTTTGCTACGTTTAACAGCCTTAATATATTATTAGCTGCATTAAATATTTCCAAAGTGTCAACTTATTTATCCACGAGTGGAATCAGAAACGGCCTTTTTTCCGTGGCTTACACCTGCAATAAGGTAAGGTGGTCTCTGAAAGACGAAACTTTAGATGCCCTCTGTTTTTTGCGGTCATTGTTTCAACAATCTCAATCTCGTTGATTAAAGTGACCATGCTCTTGCGTGCCTGCCACAAGCTATACCATTTGTTTGCATTCTGGTAGCTACTGCTACGCTGACTTGCATAAAACTTCCTAATTTTAATTTTGCTTGTTTCCTACTCGTTCGATTTTCACAAAACTTCCTAGTTTTTGTTCCTTGTTTGTTTATTTATTTCACGTTGGGTTGGATGTATTTAGGAACATAGTGGAGTTTTTTTAGAAATGTATAATAAATG
Source organism: Ophion costatus (assembly GCA_951751655.1). Lineage (NCBI taxonomy): Eukaryota > Metazoa > Arthropoda > Insecta > Hymenoptera > Ichneumonidae > Ophion > Ophion costatus. The sequence goes on along the minus strand of OX632358.1, from coordinate 1,490,646 downwards.
AAGATCTCAATAAAAGACGGTGTCAACCTTCAAAGGAAGGTCAAAAGAAGGTTTCAACCTTCTAACGTTCCTAATCAAGGTTTCTAATAAATATAGGAATATATCGATATACCGGTATTCCGATATAACAACTCATTGATAGTCCAAGCTCTAGTGGCGCATCCACTGCACGAATAAAGCGAATTGGATGGTTAAAAAAAAAGTTATAAGATAACAATAATAATACGAAATTTAGAACTGTAATGATTCTGTGCATCTAATGGAATGAGCAGGATTCGTCGTATGTTTGCAGAAATAGGGTATTACATCCTTTTCCGAAAAGTGTCTCAATTTGATCCTTTGGTGGTAAGAAACTACTAGAATTTTTATTTCCATTTTATGAAATCGATAAGTGCAATGAAAATGCATTATAATCTTTACGAAAGGTGTCTCAATTTGATCTTTTGGTGTTAATAAACTACTAGAATTTTTTCTCCATTTTATGAAATGATATGATATCATTTTATTAAAATTTATACAGTAATGCACCTTCCAAGTTTTGAATCGATCGTCTACACCGTTTTTATGAAATTTACAATAGGGTATTAGGATAAAGTTCCGAAAAGCCCATACCTCTGATTAATTTGGAATTTCGTGTACCTATGTATTTTGACTCGCTGATCACGAATATCATATTGAAAATACCCGCAAATTTCATTTTCAAGATCAACACTCACGAAGTGATTTTTCAACAGTTTTTCTGTTTTATTTAAATAAATATTCATTTTAGAGAAAAATGTTTCCCACAAAAGTTGTAGCCTATGAAAATATTGATATTTTATGTTCCATACAATTTTTGTTTGGGTTTGTTTGGGTTCACTTATTGGACCATTATCCCATTTTTCTCGAAACGGAATGACTTTAGATAAAAACTGTACAGAACCTAAAAGATCAATAATTTCATAGGCTATAACTTTTACATGAAATATTTTTCTCTAAAATGAATATTTACTAAAATGAAACAGAAAAACTGTTAAAAAATCAGTTTTCGTAAGTGTTCACCTTGAAAATCAAATTTGCGGGTATTTTCACTGTGATATTCTTAATCAGCGAGTCAACATACACGAGTAAACGAAATTCCAAATTAATCAGCGGTATGGGCTTTTCGGAACTACACCCCCTTATTTATACATTATTCGTATTTTTCTCTCACAGTAAAATACCCTGTTGCGTATGTTTTCTGTATGTTCGAACCAACATCATAACGAGCTGGTTGCAATAAAAATCCACGTGTCAATTGAATTCAGCACAAAGCCATTTCGTACAAAACTGCTCGTGTCAATTGAGTTTCGTTCCAATAAGACAAACGTCGACTTCCTCTCGTTTTCAACGTCGATGCAACAACGTCTCGGGTAGTTTCTGTTCGCAAATCCATGTCTCTTGCCAACGGACAGCGTCATACCCTCCCCCCCCCCTCTGCCCCCAAATGAACGTAGGCGTCCATATGTACTCGGGGCATGGCACGTGCCCCGAACATGTCGAGCTGCTCTTCAGGAAAAAAGCAGGAGGAAAAGAAACTGGCATTGCCTCCACGTAGGCATATAACTCGAATGAATCGTTTCGTCACGGGGCTGTCATTATCACTGGCAATGTTTACTTCCGAGGGCAACGTTGGCCTCGAAGAATTCAAGCTCCTCAAACTCATCACAGATGGTGGTGAATGTTTTAACAAAGGTTAAACAAATCTATAGAAAATGGAGTCGACTTTGGAAAAATTAAAAAAAAAAAAGGAGCAGAATTATGTCGAAGTGAAAAAAATCTATGAATAAAAAATGAGCTCATTTTCTGCAATTGTAATTACTTTTTATAATATGCTTGATCTTCGATTGAATATCGGAGACCCCTTAAGGAGTTTCGGGACAATTGATGTTACCATTTGATTTAAATTTGGACAGTAAATTTTGTCAGACTGAATGGAACCCCCAAATTTTTTATTACACCGTTTCTATAAAATTTACGATTGAAGAAACACTTTCTAGGTGCTCCTTTTGCGAAGGGCCGTATTTTGTGGGGGCATGAGGAGGGCCCTAAATCATCGGCACGTTACAGTGGCGCTTGATCAAAATAAGTCACGATCAATTATTTTATTCAACAATACACTGAAATACAGAATTTCGCACAAATTTAGTGGATTTAGAATTTTTTTTGCTTTCTCTGAAAAGTCCCGGTTACAGAAATTCTGCTAGTCATGTTTTTCTGAGTTTCATCGTTAATGTTTTTTTTTATCGTTCGGGGAAGTCCAGTTTTCTTTATTTTCGTTATGGAATCTTTAGAATTTTTTACTCGCGTTGAGCAGTTTATATCGGGCATCTAGTTATTTGGTGTGTTAATTATTAGATAGAGATGTGGCCAGCGTTTCATCTCCATAAAGGTGCCCTATAAATGAGACGATTTTTGGAGCCGTAATTTTTTGTTTATGTTCAGTTGGTTGGCTGGAAATTTTCACAGTATACCGGGGTGTATTTGTACTCCGTTTTATTGAATGACAGTTTTACACACGACTGGCAGTTTTACGCACGAAATAATGTGAGCAATGTTAAAATGTTACGAAAAACTGTCAAATCACTCAGTACGTTATGACAATTAGGCATCTTCCTATTTTTCGAAAATCCTACGTCATTGTACAGGAAATACCTTCCAGTTCAACGACATTTTTTCCTTTTTCGGTTTCGGCTACTCAATCGGCCGGAATCATGTCAGCAGTGGAGAAACGTTTTTTTTTGTGCCTCTGAAGGCAGCGCATAAGTCGCTTGGATCTGACTATTTTTCTATGAAAAAATTATGTTATATAGGTCAAATATAGCCAAATATATTATTAATTTTCCGAAACATTTAATTGAGTACTTTTCTTCCAAAAAAATTCCCGAAAATCACCCAAATTTTCAGCGTTCACACTGGTATAGCCCCTTAATCAAATCCGGCCCTAAACACCTAAAAATTTGCAAACTGCCTGTTCAAGGGACAAAAAAAATTCACGTGTCGTGGACAAGTCCCATTTTGTTCGCTTCCTCCTCATATGTCCGTGCCAGAATTTTTTTATTTACGTACGAATAGAAATTTTTTTTCGAAAAGGCGAGTACTGTCTCGGCATTTTTCATCAGCCTTGAATTGTTACAATTAGTCAACCGACGTCGCCGGTTCTCGCATTGCGGGTGATTGCGTCACGACTCCGGAATTCTAACTGGGTTTACTGATCTATCTCGTGGAAGCACTTTTTTCGTCGTTTTTAGAACTCCGGAGCAAGGGCCTAGACGGAAAGTGCCCCGTGACATGACGCCCAGAAGGCGAATGATAATACTATCGCGACACAAGTCCGTGATAAAATGTGAATGATAAATAAATAAGTAATATCGAACCCTTACAACCATATGGGACGAGTAGTCCACTAAACGCCAACCCAAACAAACCCAAACAAAAACCCACTCTTTTAGCGTAGAATTAGAATTTTTTTGCTGAAGCTAGATGGTTGCATACTGAAAGTAATCCCAATGAAATTTTGCCACTCAACTCGCCCCAACCCTAGGAAATAGGGGTTGAAAACTTAAAAATCGCCGTTTCTGGATAATTAATAGCCCGATCAAAAAATATTTCCAACAAAAGTTGTTTGGAATAATAAAATACGTATAAAGTTATCCGACGCCCAATCCCCTATCTTTAAAAATAACAGCACAAAAACTTTAAAGTACCACTATTTTCAAAGATAGGGGGTTGGGTGTCTCACAACTTTATACGTATTTTATTATTCTAAACAACTTTTGTTCGAAATATTTTTTCATCGGGCTATTAATTATCGAGATACGGAGATTTTTGGGTTTTCACCCCCTATTTCTTAAAGTTGGGGCGAGTTGAGGGGCAAAATTTGATTAGGGTTACTTTCAATATGCAACCATCTAGCGTCAGTAAAAAAATCTAACTCTACGCTGAAAGTGCTGGGTTTTCGTCTCTTCTACTGGACTAAAGGGGTCCTTTTAAACTGGGCGATCCATCACTTAACGTCCAGGCACGAGTCAGTGAGATCGTTTATAAGTTATTATCATGCAAACGTACAACCCCAGATGTGACATAAAACACCGAGTTTCTTGACACGAGGACGTACATTTATTTTGATTAGGCGTCGCGAACGATTCTTCAAAATATTCAATGTCGTTCTTTGTTACTCGTTTACGATTACAATAATTTAAATAAAAATATAATACATGACGAGGGAAAAAATATTATGGCCAATATTGCGGCGAATGTTCGAACTAAAATTGACATGCATTTGGAAATTAATTTCTCTCCGATTGTTTCTTTCAGTGTACCAAAGGCTGTGCGGCGTGGCAGAAAGCATTGGAAACGAGCTGTCAAGCTGTATGCGTAAGTAGAGCACAAGTTTCAAAATTGGAAAAAAACTGCGAGCTTCGAAAAAATTGTTTATTTATCGGGGTCTTAAAGTTCAAGCTGCAAAAATACATTTTTGTTTGCTACAGGATCCAAATAAATGTCACCGTGTGCATTTTTTAACTGTATTTTTATTAACGTCTTTTATTCGAGGTAAATGAGATTTTTTTGGAGCTCTCAGTTGATTTATTCACGCCAGATATTAGGGCGTTCAGGACAATAGGCAATCGGACAGTAATCAGAAAAAATCTAAAATGTAGTTAGAATGAATGTTTATATAATAAAAACGATCATTCAACCAACATATTTTTGTCGAATAATAATGGTTTATATTTATAAATCAATAAATAAAGTCTAATAATTCAAATATTTTTAATCTGTTTTTTACTTCAAACGAAACACCAATCACAACGTGTGACGTCATTTGTGTGTAAACAATCGTTTCCATGCACGTATTTTCTCGCCTGTTTACGTTTTTCGAAAGGAAAAAGGATCCATCCAGGAGCCCCAAACTTCACCAAAACGTAAAAAATAACACCTCGCACTTGATTTCGAGGTTAGCTTGCCGTTTGTTTACACACATATGACGTCACGCTTTCTGAGATCATGTGATGTAACGTTTGCGCAGCAATTAAAAAAAAAATAACATTTAGACATTGGTTTAGGTACTTGAAAAGCTTTATTTATATAAAATAACATTTTTCATGGCTATATATATTCATTATGGTTCATTTTAAACACTTTCTCGAAAGTTGTCCGATTCCCTATATGTTACCATTTGATTCAAATTTATACAGTAAATGCTTTGTTATATACTGAAAGGACCCTCCAAATTTTTAATCGACCATCTTCACCGATTCGAAAAAATTTACAATCGAAGAAACACTTTTTAGTACATTTCACTCAGTTCATTATCACGATAATGTACTGAGTGATTCAACAGTTTTCCATTCAGTACATTATGACAATTGCTTCATCAGTATCATAATGTAGACACTGTCAAATCAGTGATAATAAAATCAGTAAAAAAAGGTTTTTTAGACTAATTCATAACTGTCAAATCAGTGATGTGACAGTGATGTGACAGTCGTCACATCAGTATCAATCACAAAAATAACCTAAATAAATGGAGTTGTCACATTAAATTAGTGATGCGACAAGCTTATAATTAAAGTAGTGATCAGTTAATAGTAGTGACAATTAAAGATGTGACAGTTGTCACATCACTGTCAAATCAGTGATGTGACAACTGTGACATCTTTAATTATCACTATTACTAACTAATCACTACTATAATTATAAGCTTGTCGCATCACTAATTTAATGTGATAACTCCATTTATTTAGGTTATTCTTGTGATTGATACTGTTGATGTGACAGTTGTCACAGCACTGATTTGACAGTTATGAATTAGTTTAAAAAAACCTTTTTTTACTGATTTTTGTTATCACAGATTTGACAGTTTTTTACATTATGACACTGATGAAGAAATTTTCATGTGACAACTATCTCATCACTGTCAAATGTGACAGTCATCGCATCAGTGCCAATCACAAAAACGACCCAAACAAATGAGGTTGTCACCTCAAATTAGTGATGCGACAACTGTCGTCACTGTAAAACTGTCACATCACCGATTTGACAGTTTTACACTCAGTCTATTATGACAATTTTGTCATCAGCGTCATAAGGTATTGGTTGATTTGTCAGTTTTTCATAACATTTTACACATTTTTTCACACTATTTGGTGCTGCAAACTGCCATTCAGTGATAGGCGAGGCATCTATGTTGAAAAGTGCTCTTTCAATGGTACATTTTATAAAACCAATGTAGACGACCGAATTGCAGTTTAGAGGGTGCATTCGGTATACGATAAAGAGTTTACTGCATAAATTTCAGTCAAACAGTAACATATCGTCAATTGTCTAAAAATTCTTTGAGGCACTCTTTGCAGGCCTACTTGTTAATATTTTCACAGCGGTCACAACATTTTTTACAGAATGGCACGCAGGAACTTTTGCCACCCAAAGAACTCTACTGTGTTCTCGGATGTCACGATGCGCTCAATCGATACTTTCAACAGCTCAAAGGTATTCGGCAAAGTCCACTTAAACTTCGAGTGACAAATTTATATTTTTTTCTCTACGAAGTGCATTAAAAAAAAATGTTGTCAACAGCATGCAGTTATATCGATCGCGAGTTTTCGGCCGGTAGAGACGACTTCGCGTCGACAAGCCGATATTATTTTACCGCTATAGTTGAACGGGAATATCGCACTAAAAATCGGCAAATTCTTCGGCGTAACGATCTCTAGATTCGATCTTGCGATCCTCTTCGTCGTAATGATCGAAGTTGCTCGTATCCCCGGGTTCTTTGCACTTGGGGACGAACGAAGGTACGACCCGACGGTGATAAATGTCCGTCCAATCGACGTTCAGGAACCATCTGTGACGTTTTATGTCCATGACGCCGTTTTTCAAGTTACCGTAACGTCTCGTCAGATCGGTCTGTAGGATGTTTCTAAGTATGTCCCGGAGATCGTCACCGAAGTGATTCGCGAATTTGTATTTACCGGCGACGATTTTTTCGTAAATCTTCATCGTGTCTTGGGAATAAAATGGAGGATAGCCGGCGTTCATTTCGTAAACGAGGACACCGAAGCTCCACCAATCGACCGATTTACCGTAGCCCTTCGAAAGTATCAATTCAGGGGCGAGATACTCGGGCGTGCCGCACAACGTCCAAGTTCGGTTGTCGATCATCTTGCAGAATCCAAAATCCGTCATCTTCAAGTAGCCACGATCGTCGATCAGTATATTTTCCGGCTTAAGGTCGCGATAAACGAGATTGCAGGAGTGCAAATACTCCAAACCAAGGGCAACTTGGACGGCGTAGAACTTGGCCAACTCCTCGTCGAAATGGCCCATACGTCGCAAATGGGAGAACATCTCGCCACCGTTCACAAATTGCATTATCATGTACAAATAGGTGGTGTCTTTGAAGAAATATTCCATCGATACGACGAACGGAAATTTGACACTTTGAAGGATCTTCTTCTCGTTCGACGTGTGCTCGATTTGCTTCGTTTTCACCAATTTTTCTTTCTCGAGTATCTTCATCGCGTAATAGGAGGAATTTCGCCGATACTTGACCAGTACGACGCGACCGAACGCGCCCGTTCCCAGGGTACGGTGGATCTCGAAATCGGCCAACTCGGCGCTTTCCTTAACCTTGCTGATTTTCCATCTCTCGAGAAACAACGCCGTCAGCTGATCCAGAATCGCCTGATACTCTTTCGTGTTTCTTTCGTTCGAACCTTTCTCGTATTCGTTTTTCGTGCTTTCCTTGGCTACGACAGCTTGATCTCTCATCTTCGACATCATCGACGAGGGTATATTCTGACTTCGAAACGTCACATTTTTCACAACCCTCAAATTCTCTCGTTGACGGTGGAAAACAAAAATCTAGGCTTCGTGTTTTGACAACTGGATTTGGCAGACGGGCTAAAACGCGCATTAAGGCGGGATTCTACTTTGAAACATTGAAAAGGCTAAATTGGATGAAAACACCCACCTGGAACACGTCGAAGGCATATTATATGGCCCAGGCATCGCTGATTGAGGGTAAGATAATTTTTTCTACGATTTATCACTCACCAAAACTTTAAACGCGTTTTTCTCGAAACGACATTTTCAAGTACCGTGGTCGTGATAACTCAAAAAGTACTGAACCGATCCTTATGAAATTTGGAACACATATTCTATACATGTGTACCAACCGACCTAACTACAATCAACTTAAAATTTTGATTAGAACTATTTTTTTATTGCAAAAAAAGACCCAAAAAAAACGCATTTTTTTTTTCGTATTTTAGCCGCCATTTTGTTAATTTTGCACGTATATAAAATATTCTAGTTAGGTCGGTTCCTGAAGACATACTGAACATGAAACTATTTGATTTTTTTGTTTCAGACCATCCGTCGGGAAGATTTCACGACCACGGCAACGGTACCTGCTTTTCGAGGCGTTGGCTTTAAACATATTTTACGTGTACAAAACATAAATAAAATACATTAAAATTTTTTTTTTTGATGTACTTAAAGAGTGTATTTATTGAACAGTTTAAACCCCATATCGATATCTTTAATAGTATTCTCAGAAAAAATTCACGAAAATAGCGTTTTTTTCATGGTTTCAAAGTAGAATCCCGCCTTAACTTTCTCTTTCCGAATCGAAGCCATCGGAGAATCGTGTTGAGTGTCGCAATGGCGTGAATTTTGAATGATATTTTCACCATCGTCGACAACGATGATTTTTTTTTTGGCGTACGAAAAATCCGTACGAAAGGCTAGGATGACGATTGACGAAAAAATTATCACTGTTTCGATACGCGGAATAGATATTTGACGAGTGATCAAGGTATTCCTTTCACGAAGGTCAATATTTAACAATTATGTAACTGAGTTTCGTCGATATTTTAATTAAAAATACATCTTACGAGGAAAGGTTGCAAGGTCGATCTCTACGATTTCGATGAAATTTCGCATGCTTGTAGAATGGGTAAAAATAAGCGACACGTATTTTTTTTATATCTGCGGAACCCGCTTTTTAAGGGTTGAAACGGACCCTCGCAAATTGGGGTGTTTTTCGTTTGACGTCGATAACATTTCAACGGCACGAGATATGAAAAAATATCAAATTGCAACGATGTTTATTTTTTTCGTAGACTATACATTGAAGGTGAGAACGATAACGCTATCGGTAATCTACACATGCTTATATCAATCGACTCAGAATTTCACCCAAAATTAATTGATGATTAATTATGGAAATTATTGATTGATAATAATTAATAATTGAAATAATTGATAATTAAAATAATTGATAATTGAAATAATTGATAATTGAAATAATTGATAATTGAAATAATTGATAATTGAAATAATTGATAATTGAAATAATTGATAATTGAAATAATTGATAATTGAAATAATTGATAATTGAAATAATTGATAATTGAAATAATTGATAAATAAAATAATTGATAATTGGATAAATCATTAATTTAAGAATTCATTTTTTAAGAATCAATCAAGTGCCCGCCATTAAAAATTGATACGAATTCAGGGGTTGACCTGAGACCCTCACATGCTTACATTAATCGACTCAGAATTGCACCCTCGACCCCCCATTTCAGGGAACGCGTGAAAATATGGCAGCTAAAATGTCGTCAAATGTAAAATCTTTTTTTTTCGAAACTAATTATTCTACAGCTAAGGCTATAATTTTTTTTTAATAAATACTTTTTCTCGAATTATTCCAAATTTTTAAATGCAAAGGTTTATAATAGTAGAGCAAGGGGTAATCTCTGCAGATGGACGAACGGACATAACGAAGTTAAAAAGGTCCGTAGTGCCTACGGAGCCCTGAAAGCACACTCAAGATCCCACTATGCAAAAATTTTCTCACGAAAGCCACGGCCAATTTTGTTTTTCAATTCATACGTTAATTCTCTCAAAATATAGCCGTGATCGGTGTGCCGCCGGCACCAGCCCTGGTCGCCGATTCCCTGACGGCTACGTCTCTTCGTCTGGAGTGGACGGGAATCGACATCGAGAAGAGGCAGGCTGGAGGCGTTTCGTACCTGGTACAATGGAGGTACGAAGAGCTGGCCGAGACCTGGCAATACTGTCGCAATCAATCGTGGGGCAAGGATGACCAGATACTGGTGGAAAATTTGCAACCGTATACGAAATATCGGGTAGGCACGAGAGTTGACGTTCACTCGAAATTCACTAGTCGAAAAAGATCGACCGGTGGTCGAAAGGGAAGTTGTGCTTAAGATTACATACTTCTTGTTTTACGATAAATATTCAAGTATATAGAAAATATGCAAATAATATATGGAAGATGATAATATGTAGGAAATATTTAAATAATATATGGAATATAATAATATATAGGAAATATTTAGATAAATGAATGTTTCTTAAGAATTCAAAGGTGACATATTTGGAGTTCAAAAAAACAACGTTGTTTACACTTCGACAAAATGAGATGTGCTGAAAAGTGAATTCTAATGACGGCGCTTCAACATGAAGGTGGCTAGGTTATGGTCCGATGCGATTTGATGCTAGTAACGCCCTCTCTCGTAAATCCTTTAAACCTTACTCGTGCCCCCAATATTAGTACCCAGATAAATAACTTCAATTGGAAGAAATCTTACCCGACGCCTATTTTCAGCACCAGACAACAAAGTGGCCAGTTTTTTTGCACTTTAAAATCACGAAAATATTTACTACGGAAAAGCTCGCGTTCACTGACGGCTAGAGTTCGCTACTAGCGACACCTATCGGCCAACCATAGAACATCATCGTTACTCGTAGAGCGCGAATATTTGAAAAGATATCGAGGGTGTGTCGTTTTATCTGACCATGTCATCATGAGCACAACTCCTACATAGCTGTTTTTCAGATCGATGATTTCCAAACGAAACGGAAATTCTATGTTCGCAGTTTCGGGTGGCTATATTGCTAAAATCACCGCAACACAATCCCGAGCCGATCGTGTCCGCGCCGAGTGTTGTCATCTTGACATTAGCAGCGGGACGTCCGACATCAGCACCGGTAATTGTAAGAGCGGCTGCAGTCGACAGCTGCCGGGTGTCTGTGTCTTGGGAACCAGGCCCGTTTCCCAATGGTCCACTCGCATCCTATGTCCTACAGTTACAAGGGGCTGACTACTCCTTGCTTACTAAGGTACACGCCAAGCCAGAAAAGACAAACCACTTTGACTTCCGTGTTCCAATAAAAGACGAAAAACATTAGGGACAAATATTGTTCTAATCAATTCGAGTACTATTCTCATGTTGAACTGTTTCTCTTTCTTTTTTTTTTTGTCAACTCTATCTGCTATTCGCTATTCTATCAGCAATTCGCGAAAAGGTAACGAGGCTGTAAGTATAACAAAATAGAAAAATCTAGTATACAAATGTGACCTCTTTTCGATATTTTTAAATCGATGGTTGACGTTAGTGTTTTTTTCTTTCTTTTTAATTGCAAAATAGCGAAACGTGATCACTTTTGCGGGTAGTGAAATTGCTTTGCGCCACTCTGCTATATACTTTGTACTCGACCAGCACCCTGTCACGAAAACTATGTATATACATATGTATTTCCGCAATTGGTTCGACGGCCATTCTCCTAATCATACCGTACTTTGGTTGAGGAGCTTTGGACAATTCACTATATGTTACCATTTGATTAAAATGAATACAGTAAACTCTTTGTCGGATACTGAATGCACCCTCACCCAAGTTTTAGCCATTCGTTGACACGCTTATATTTGCACACGATTTTGATACACTGGGTCAATTTGACCTGGATAGAACCTCATCCACCTGTCATTAATAACCCTCCGGTCGGACTTGATTGAAAATAATCAGATATAGACGTGAAACATTGCTTAATATGGCTGCTTAGTTGAAATTCGGAAAGTATAGAAATGAATGGTTGTAAACAATTATTAGAAACTTCCGATTTTGGGAAAATGAGTATTTCATTTCAAATTCGTTCGAGTCGAAATGGCCTAGTGTGTCAACGTAAGGTTAAATCCGTCATCTACACCGTTTATATAAAATTTACAATAAAGATGATGCTTATTTTTGGGAAAGTGTTTAGAATTGGTGACATATACATAATATACCACTCAATGTTTATTTCATGTATTTATGTTCAGCAAATTCTTCAAACAACGTGTTTTAATCAATCCGTTTAAAAAAACGCGCCAAAATGCCCAGACCTGTCATTTGACGGCGCGTGACGTCACACTCTGCAAAATACCGGTCTCTAAACAAACACAATAACAAATATTTCACAATTAACAAGCTCGAGGATGAATTCTAAATTCTATTCATCACCGTATGACTGTCTTGAAGATCTGCAATTAAATAAAAACAAAACAAGTTGTAAAACGAAATATAACCTCAAAAATTTGGTCAAGCGGTTATAGAGTTTGTAATATTATTAATGCCATATAAATTATTTGCTGCACAAATAACAATTCTCTAAGGTGTAATTACATCTGAATTCTGCAGAGCACAAGTCGCTATTTTTCATAAAGAAATTGACCACCATTGTGCAGTCAATTTTTTTTCAGTCAAAGACTTTGAGATATTTTTTTACAATTTATTTATCTAAATTTATCTACAAGTTTCACCAAAATAAAATAAAAGAGGCACTTCCGAGCATTACTTTAATTATCAGCTATCACCTCATAACAATATTCTTTACATTCTTGGTTACTGGGAACATCCCTATTGAAGAAACACTTTTTAACATAGGGAGATGTCTACTGTTAAAAAGTGTTTCTTGAATTGTTAGTCTCATAGAAACGGTCTAAATGATCGATTTAAAATTCCGAAGGTGCATTCAGTATATGGCAAAGAATTTACTGCATAAATTTGAATCAAATGGTAACATATCGTTAATTGTTCCGTAATTCGTTAACCTGCGTCGATGCAATGCTACGCTTCGACACGAGTCAATGAGTTTTTATCCCTGCACGAAAAAATGCTGCAAGCACGCAAAGATGTACATCTCAAAAAAGATCTCGACTCATAATTTTGAAACTTACGAAAACGTAAGATGTCTATTATCTAATTGGTAGTAAGAGAAAATTCGTTACAAACGTTTTGTAATCAAGTTTAACTTGTGATGCGATAAAGTATGTCGTCAATGCTTCAAATGTCATCACATAATGTTTGAAGTATAGGAAAGTAATATTTATTGCATTTTGAGCTGCACATCTACAAACGCCTGATATTTTCATGCTTCGTGTTTGTGTGTATCATGTGGAGAAATATAAGTTTAATTGCAAAATACGAATATGAGAGTAATTTTATGCAAGGAGTTGTATACAGGGTGTCCCCGAATTGACTACGTTCCCGGAAATGAGGGGCGAAGGGTGAAATTCTGACTGATTAAGCATGTGTGGGTCTCAGTTCAACCCCTGAATTATTATTGATTTTTAAAGGCGGGCAATACATTAGTTATGAAATTAATATTTAAATTAATTATCAATTAATTTCAATTATCAATTCATTTCAATTATCAATTAATTTCAATTATCAACTATTTTGGTTATCAATTATTTCAGTTATCAATTATTTCAATTATCAATTATTTCCATTATGAATTATTTCAATTATCAATTATTTCAATTATCAGTTACTTCAACTATCAATTATTTCAATTCTCAATTACCAATTAAGGTTTTTTAAATTTATAATAATTCAGAGTTTGATCTGAGACCCACACATGCTTATATCAATCGACTCAGAATTTCACCTCCAACCCCCCATTTCAGGCAACGCATTTAGTTCCGGAACACCCTGAATATGTGTATGTGTGTGCCTGTCAACGCCTCGCAATTATCAGGTAAGCAAAGTTGTCAAAAAAATGCTTCTAGTTTTTAATCATGTATTATACATATCCTTTTGCGAACAAAATGATCGACAAACATCCTTTATTTATTAACGTAAAACGTTATCGATTTTTTTTTGTTCGATCGATTTTTTTTTCTTCAGTTTCAAAACTATTGTTATTTGTACAGCAAACCTTGACAGCTGTTTCTTGATGAATCTACGTTTAGTTGTGTTCAAAAACTTTGAAGTATACTCAACTTTGCTTCGCAATTAACCGCTAATACGATCGCAATGAAAATGGACCTAACGAAATTCAAAGCATTTTTCATCCCCTAACAAAATGAGGGCTCGTACGAACCAAATACCACGTCGGACGTACATATTTCTGGCATGGCGTTTTTCTGTCCTATTGCGATTCTCTTATCTCTTCTCTCTAACATGGGAATATCAGCGAAAAATTGTGCCGTCTTTTTGGAAAATATTTTTCACATAACAAGAGACGCGTAACTGTGAAAGCTTCGATTCTTTCTACGTGCAGGATATCCCGGCCTCGGAAAATACGGATCATTACATGTTTCAAAATTTGGTACCGAACAAAAATTACACGATAAGCGTGTCGATGAGAAACGCCGAGGGAGCCGGACCACCAGCTGTTATTTACATACCTACACCACCCGAGCCAGCTGGTAAAAATATCAAATTTAACCAATACGATAACTATTAGTAATAAAAATATTTTAGCATCAAAATATAACCATTAGTATAATTATATTATTAGTATAAGTATAAGTAATATAATTAGTCAGTATAATTACACTACTCATGTTATTACTATAAGTAATAACATAATTAGTATAATTATATATATATATATATATATATATATATATATATATATATATATATATATATATA